>CM076580.1:583493074-584093074 GCA_034641835.2 Pinus albicaulis | reverse complement strand
TTCACAAGATTTTAGCTTAAAAAAAAGTTTAGTTAAAGCCAATAAGACAGTGGAGACAAGATCCAAACAAACATAGTCAAGATGAAAAGGGTATGTACTCCATATATTCTCTTGTTGGTTGCCATTTCTACACTGCTGGTATGATGTGTACATTGTTTCAAAATCCAAATACACAGAAGTTTACAGTTGAATGGATCCCTTTAATTGATGATGTAGTGTAGTCCTATATAATGGATTGGGCCATCATCCCATCAAATAAAATAGTAGCCCAAATCCTAGCCTACAAAAGAGAGTGAAAAGTCTCTACCAAGACAATCCATCCTTTTTATATGAGTGAATATATAATTTATGTCATTTGCTTTACCGATGCTTTTCCATCCATGGGATGGAAATGGACCCTAGAATACCCTACTCTTATCCACATATATCATAAAATCCTCTGGGATATAATTTCCAATCCCATTTCTATAAAATATGTCATGGAGTCATGTTACCTTTATACCAAGATGTTTTTGGTGAAAATCCCCCAACTTTTCAGATGAAGTCGGGGATGATTTTACAGCCATAGGAAAATGGTTTGGGGAATATTTATTTACGTATGTTAGGGTTTTTTTATTCTATTGAGACCACATGTTCTCACTCTCTATGTCCCTCACAAGATTCTCGAGAAGTTTCCTATCAAATTGTGGGAAATGGATTAAGTAAAGCCCTTAAAGAAACAAAGAAATATGGTTGGCCATTATTACCTATTAACTATGGAGTATATAATTTGGATAATTTCAAGAATGTTTAGATTGAAATTAAACAGATATAATGCCTAAATTTTCCCACTATTCCTAGCAGGCAATATGACCCAAACGAAGTGGCCCAAAACTTCACTGCTCAGGTTAAATTATGACAATTCATAGTTGAGACTCATGATTTTGATGTTTTATTTGAGTCTTCCCAATCATACATACATGTAGAAAAGTTAGTAGAAGTTTGTTTTAATCAAGAATAACTGAATAGGTTTAGAGAATACGTAAGAAAAAGGTTGGAAGATCTCCCTCTTGAGACATTGAGGGTTTCTCAACCAGTTCTACAAAAAAAGAAGGATTTGGTGTACTCTACAAATGAGAACGATATGACACAAGGAACAAAGGAAACTACATAAAAAATGCAACAAACTGGAGAACCACTGCTTAGAAATGATTTAGATAAAGTTTGGGATCAATTTTATCAACAAATTAATAATTCAGGACCGCATGAGGTACAAACCTTAACTCCAAAAGAAACAATGAACACTCCTGAAACTAATAAGGATAACCCACTTACTATTAGGGGTCTTGACAAATATATTAGTACAGATGATGTGGAATTCATCTCGACACACCCCACTTTAGAAATTGTCCTTAAAATCGAAGAGATTCCTCCTCTCGATATATTTTACAGTCCTAAGCATAGGTTCGTAATGAGCAGGCAAAGGAAGAGAAGGAGCGTTGATGAATTCTAGGAACTAGTTCCTTGAGATGTATTGCTGCATTTTGTGGGGAAGGATTCATAAATAAACCCCTACGATGATTTAACTAGGCTATCATAGTTTGCAGAGCCTATGCAAAAACTACTATTGACAAGGTTTCAAAAGTGCATCAATTAATCAGAGAAAAGGATGACAAGATCCAACAGTTGGAGCATAAATTATTAATATAATAATAGAGCGTTGATCATTAATGGAAAGTAAAACTATCAAAAATGAAAAAGAGCTTTGATGAAATGAAGCTCCAACATGAAACTAACATCAAGATTAAATATGCTTAGTTACGAGAACATCAACTTAGAATTTAGCAATTGAAGGATAATCCTAAAATTGAGGATTTCAAGAAACAAGTAGTGGAAGTTAACATTCTCCTTTCCCAGCATCAGGTGGTCGTTTTACAAAAATTGGTAGTAATCAATGATCTAGGTAAAACAACTGATTCACTCAGGACACAATTGTCCGATCTGAGGTCAAACTTCGATGACATTGAGGATTAAATCTTTGATTATATCACACAGCAAGATAGTGCAGAAGCAAGAGCAGCGAACCCTCCAAGAATAGAATAATCACATAAAGAAATCATTTTTAGAGATTGGGATATAAAACTTAAGCAAGATGAAATAGACATTTTCAGCACAATAGATATCGAAAGAAATATTACTAAAACCATCGGTGAGAAACTGTTTGGTGTTAATCTAATTCAGCATTTCCCAATTGATTCCTTTGCCAATGTTAATATATTAATGAAATCATGGAAAGAATCGTCTAAGAAGAAGGAGGATAATATTAAAAAGCTATCAAAGTTGAATCTTGAGAAGTAATGGAAATATCTAGTAAAGCCACATAGCTGATGGTCGATGTTGCGATGCCTTTCCAACACCACTTCACACATGCTTCCCACATTCTCATACGCAGTGTATAAGAGACATATGTACATAAGGCCAGCCCAACCTCCTCAATTGAAGCCCGTGGTGGATATCTACTAATTAAGACCACAAATGGGAAATCATCCAACTTTGCATTCTTGAACTTATTGTTCAAGTATTCTCTGTTTTTCTCCTTTTAAGTCTTATTTTAATAAGGGTTGTTCAAAACTCCTCAATATTTCATGTATTTATTATTTTTATAGTTCAATTCTCAACTATAAATACCCTTTAATGTCTTTAAGAATAGGGTTTTTAATTTTTGTAAAGAAGGCTTTAGAATGTTGCACTACTATACTTTTTGAATCATATTAATAGAAAGGCTGGTCCAATTCTATTTTCTCATGAACAAACATTTGATATATCAGGTACTTTTATCTTTATATGATTTTTGTGTCTATATGTGATCTATAGTAATTTTTTTCCTTAAATTATTTTTATGTGCATGTTCTTTAAATATAATTAAGCACTAATTCACTCTTGAACTTGTGAGATTTCCGTCTTTAAATATATGCATGAAACAACCATATATTTCATGCGATATGCATTAAACTAGTAATTTAATTACCTATTTAATCAAAAAAATCATCTTAGTTGTATTCCCTTCTTCTAGTGTTTGAAGATCTATATTATGTTGGACTTAAGAAAATCTTTGAAATTGCATATAAGAGTAAGTTAAATCCCAAGATATATATATATATATATATATATATATATATATAAAAGTTGATATTATATTTATTTATCAGACCCATTTTACTACTTTACACCCCACAGTCACTCAATTATATTTGAAAGGGAAACCATTCCCATTATCCCTAGTCAGAGCCACTATTCTGAATGAAAAAGGAGTTATTTTCAAGTTCCTGACCGGGTGGTTATCCCTGATGTTGAGGCAATTATTTTCGAGGCTTCAACACAACCTCGAGTTAAAGTTTCATTTAGTAAAGGATAATAAAGGAAAAATATTACCAAGGTCATGGGACACATATTTTAAGGTGAATGGTGGGTGAACACTATAGTGGGAATCACTTTTGGTTTATTTATGGCTATGGAAATTGGCAAAGAAAAAGTGGTAATAAATGGAATTTAATTATGAAAATAAAAGAAAATTAGACAAAATGAAGGTGAAGGGACACAAATTTTCATGCAAGGAAATTAGAGGTATAATGAAGAAAATAGAGGCATCAATGATAAAAAGGCTGCATAGAGACAATACACATTTTTTTCCCATATTTGGAACAATTTTAGCAAAGGAAAGAGCACGAGAACTTGGAAAAGAAAGAAAAGGAAGGAAAAGGAAAAGAAAAGGAAAGTGACGGAAAGAAAGAAGAATTTTGGATCAACAACTTCAACAAGAATATATTGTAGGTAAAAAGTTGCATCTGTGATTTTCTTTCTTAAATGTGAATGCATGGTACATGGATTTTTATTTGGTTCATTTTCTATCATTGGCGTGGTTTTTTCTTTGAGTGACAGTAGTTTCAACTTTTCCTTACCATTTCCTGGATAACCATGGTGTGATGCGACTCATTCTTTGTTGATATTTGGATTGATGGAAGGCTTTGGGACATGGTGAGGTGGCCTTAGGAAAATCCCAAGGGTTGTGGGTGGGGATGGTATTTTTCTAGGAAGTCCTGAACAAGTGGTTGTACACAGTAAATTTTATCAAGGTATGGTGAAGGAGTTTTGAGGCATCCAATCTTGGTTTGGTTTTGTGATCTCGGACTAGTTTAGATGAGATCACAACATATTAAGGGTGGAGGTGGTTTAACCTATGGAGTTATAGTTGATTATATCTTGTTTTATTCCATGATAACCCACATTCATGCTTAGAGTATGGCACATGGGTGATTGGCTGAATGAAATATTCGGTTCATCCCAATATATGGTCGGGTGGGATGTCAAAGTCCCTAACTTGGTTGGCTTTTGAATATGTTTATAAAATTTATTTAACTATTGTGATCTATGAGCACTTGTGCTTGTTATTATTCAAACTCGATTACTCATTTATCATGGTTCATATTCTATTTATATGTTGGCTATAAGCATGGTTCTATAATGTTATCTAGCTAAGGCTCTTGTTCATGTTTTAATAAGTATTTGAATGGTTGATCAATGCATGGGCATTAGACCTTCTTGGTTATTCTCAGATGAAGTTTAGAGATTTATGATTAGATATGCATTCATGACCTATAACTTACATGTTTTTCATATGTTTGACGAAATGTGTATCATGTTCTAGGAAGACTAGGTCAAGTTCTTTCTTAAATTTTGAATGTTTGACATTGTTATCACTTTAATTATGATTATGGAAAGTTACAGATAGTTCTTGGCAGTGGTCTGGAGGCTAGCCTAAAAAGTGGCTCAGATCTCAGAACCACATCCACAAAATTGAAGGATTTAGGTCATAACTACATGGAAGTAGGCTTATGTGTGTAGTTGGAGGTTCATAACCAGACTCTTGCCTTGTTGTATGTGTGGTTGGGGGTTAGGATTGTGGAAAGGCAGTTCTAGCTCAAGATCTTGTCATCAGAGGTTGTGGACTAAATGCTGGATGATCTAGTGCTCTTGAGGGGTAATAATAAGTTTTTAGATTATAGGCCCCACTTCCATAACTAGAACTTGGAGGTTGGGTCATGTCATAATAACACTCAACCTCACATTTACCTTGGAAGCTTGTGAAAGAAGGTAAATGTTTGGAGGGGTTGTTACATCATGGGTGCACAAATTTGAAAAAATATATCCATAGCCATCACTACTTGTGCATTAAATTCATTCACACCCAATGGAGGACTTATTCAACCAACTTTGTGTTAGTTTCAAAATTTCTAGGAAGTATCATGTCTAATTTATTTTGATGTGCACTAGGAATGCAAAGAAAAATTTGTGTAGGTCCAGAGCCATAGGGACATAACTAGCAATTATTTGCTATAGTATAACTATTTACACAACATCCCAGCAATTGAAAGGCTATGACCGTGATGAGGACACTCTCTCCTAGAGGTTGTGGTAGAGAATAACGGAAAACACCGTATCTTCTGCTAAAAAATTCTTCCAACTTCTTGCACACCTTCTTTAGAACTTTTACACACTTCTAGAAGTCTACAATGATTTGTGACACTTCTACAAATAGGTTCATTCATTAGACAAGTTCCGCTACCAAGTTGACATGGATGCCAACAAGTTAAGGATTGAAATTAGTTCCCATAAGCTCTCTAATCAACCTCAGACATCTACACAACCTTCAACACTTGAAATTAGTTCCCATAAGCTCTCTAATCAACCTCAGACATCTACACAACCTTCAACACCTCTAAAAATATTTGTATCACTCGTGTAAAAATTCCAAATAGATTATAACATCAATTGATCAAGTAGGTCACCTCAAGATTTTTATCAATGTATACAAGAATATTCTATTCGAACTAGGTTGAAATTAATACACTATCTCGATCATCATAAGGTTGACATCAATGGCAACAAAAACCAACTACAACCATGAAAGGCATAATTCCAATAGAGGGGAAAACAATGAAAATCGATTCGATTTGGTAAATTGGAGCATAATGCATTTGCCCAAATTATTTGGTGGACTAGCTAGCAACATATTGAGCTCATGAATTTGGATCTCAGAACAAAGATAGTTTAGTGTCTCCTATCAGACTCTTTAGAATGGTGGAAGTAGGGTTTTCTCATAAATAATTCTACAAGAGCAGGCTCACAAGACGATAACATGAAACATTTCCAAACTAGAGATATAAAATATGGAATTATGCAAAGTAGTTGCCCATATCATCCTTTATCATTTGGGATGAAAATATGGGAACGAAGTGTGCATCGACATATCGAAGGATAAATTCCATCAACAACTCTGTTGAATAAAAATGGAGTTAAAGAACTAT
Source organism: Pinus albicaulis (assembly GCA_034641835.2). NCBI lineage: Eukaryota > Viridiplantae > Streptophyta > Pinopsida > Pinales > Pinaceae > Pinus > Pinus albicaulis. The sequence continues at coordinate 584,086,730 of CM076580.1, read as the reverse complement.
GGTATAATAAGCTGACTACCATTTTTTAGTAGCACACTAATGGTTATTGGGTTGGTTGGAAATGCATACGTATTCCCCATAACCTCCATACTAATTGGACTATGTTATTTAATTCATTAAATTGCTTTTCTCCAGTAGTTACTACAAGGTTGGATCGATGAATATGGATGGTTAGTAAGAAGAAATTTTATTCGGTTAGGGTGGGATATGAAGTGTTAATTAAAAAAAAATTGTGTCCTCCACATAAATTCTGGGCAGTAATTTGGAATAAAGATGGTCTATCGAAAACTAACATATTCTGCTGGGAATTGGTGAGTGGAAAGGTTCTGGGCAGCTGAAACTATAAAAAAAAGGAATATCCAATGGTGATCATGATGTGTCCTATGCGAGAATACAAAATAATATTTCCCTCATATCTTTAGGCAATGCAAATTTTTTTTTGGAGGTCTGGAAAATTGCAATGGAAAAGGTCATACATATTTCCATCATTCCTAAGAATTGGTAAGAAATGCTTGAGAAATAGAAAAATTGGTAAGAAATGCTTGAGAAATAGAAAAAAAATCCTTAGAAAAGGAAACAAGATTGGTTGCATGGCAGCTAGTCCCTGCCTTGAGGGAGAGCTACTGATCAATGTAGACTCATAGTGCAGTTGTTGTTCAATGTACATTCATGACTGCTTTTTGCATTAAGGGTTTATTAAAACTATTCTAATTTTAAAAGTAGGAATTAAATAAATATCACTGTACAAGGCATCTCAGAATATTCAGATAAATATTCAGATTATGATTTGTGATTTGGTGCTTTAAGGTTGTATGGTTTAAGGTTACATGTGTGAGGAGAAAGGAGATAGATCTCAGGAGTTCAATCACTTCTACAGTAATGTATGTCCCTCATCTAACACAAGTAAGAAGCCCAAATCCTACGATATAAAATTACCTCTTGCATTAGATAATAGAAACTATGATATGTTTGCACTCACATGTTGACATAATTACTGTCCCCTATCAGTACATCTATAGTTCATCACTTTAGAATAGATATAATTTCCTGCAGTGATTTACTAATTAAAGAACAAAATTCAAAATAGATCTCCAAGTATTCCACATTCAGAAAAGCACACAATGTCTAATAAGTAAGATTACAATATTACACAATGTAGCATTAGTTACACCAACATTCTGTTCATCGACCTGTAAAGCATAAAAACTAACTCTGGATAAAAATGTGCAAAGATGCAAGGACTTATAAGCCAAAAAAATATCAATGAAAAAAATAATGGCAAACTAAAAGTCAATAACCCAATAAACATCTAGAAGGGAAAGTTGGAAGCATTTGCACGGGTACAGAAGATAAGAATATAGAGATCTCATAATGCAAATAGAAGAAAAAAAAAATTATCTCATAGAGGGGTTTAAAAAACCACAACAATTCTAGAAAAGTAATGTGAGGGAAGTGTGATTTGCAGATAAACAGATTGTTATTAATAATGGTGAATAATGTGAATGCGATTTAGTATTAATTACCGAAGTCTAAGAGACACTAGTAGCAATTGAACCATTATAGATGGCAATTTTGATTAAAATAAAATGAGTAACAAATTTAAGAATGGCACCAGCAGCACTGAGTAGTACTAGGCATAGGACAAAAGGTTCAAAGGGTATTATAATGGATGAATGTAAGAGTGTGGATAACATAGTGAATGTGTATGCAAAGTCACACAGGAGAATCCACAAATGGGATTATGCTCAGTTTAAGTTTTTCCAATTTGGATATTTCTAGTACAAATTACCATTTCAAAATCTTAAATAAATAAAGATAAGGAGAAATGTGATCACACAAACGTACCACCAAAGTAAGCATGGCATATGTGGGTTCGAAGCTGTTGGGGCCTTTCACCCATAGGTACCCACCCTTCTCCAATGAGCTATTATTATTGCCCCCAACGCGTTCATTGGCCTCTAACAAAAAAAATTTGTTGAGAGTCTAAGCATGATTGCTGACCAAGGCTTGAGCAGTGCCTGAATTCCTTTCCTTTGATGGGGATTGAGGTATGGTCGCTTCTTTCGCCACCACCCAAACACCTCTTCATCCGCTTCTCCTCTTAAATCTATTGCATCGCCATTCTCTTTACCCTTGCATCGAACTGTTCTTTTGAGTGCGAGTGCCATATCAGCACAAATTTGCAGACTGAGGACAAGCACTCCCATGGTTTAAGGATGCTATAGGCGTACACACTACTTCCACGGAATACGAAGAAGGATAGATGATAAAATTATGTTAAATTGGTGGTGAACATGGTATATGGAATCAATTATTATTGTTCGAAAATGAGGAAAAGGGTCAGACAAAAAAAGAAATGGATATCCCCACTATCTTAGTCGCACACCAACATCGAAAGATCAAATACCATGATCGTGAATACCGTAAAATTTGTGAAACTGGTTACAAGAATATACAGCTAGATCAAATCCATTTACATTTTTTTTCATTAAACAACTGAACAACTCAAGCAATAATGTAAACAAATATGAACAAAAAGTCACAACGAGTTTTGCAGTGCACTAATTTGCAACACCCTTGAACTCTGTGGAGGCCCGAACCTGCATAATAGAAGCATAATACATTAAAAAATGCCACAATATACAAAAGACAAGCATAATACATTCATGGATGTCACATGCAAGGTTGTTTGATCCTCTGGGCCCACTCTGTTACCACTTGTTTATCTTGCAAACATAGAACATCACGATGGACAACACGAAGCAGAGGCACTCCTTATTAAATATGAAGGAAGCCAATTCGTAGTCCATGCTCTGGTTTCCTCTAAAGGAAAATCTCCTAGGTGTATGTAAGCCAGCACACACTAGATTGGGTTGGGGAATCTCCTAGCATTCCATCAAAAAAACCATGATCTTGAGGTGATGGGCTTTAGGGAAAGGAACGGAGCTCAATCTTGGATCATCAAACAAACCATGAGCTTGATGTGATGGGCTTTAGGGAAAGGAATAGAGTTGAATCTCCGATCATGATGAGAGTCTCAAGGCTTTTTATCTTAGCTTGCAGATATTCTAAGTTTTCCTTGCAGCTAATCACAAAGTCGAAGTCCATGTGAGGAAGAATTTCGTCTATTGACAAGTTGATAATCATGCCCACAATGATACTGGTAATTGCATTACCTAAGTGGAGATCAACCATGATTTCCTTGGTAACGCCTCTCCTCTTCAGAATAGTAATAGGTGCAACACTCCAACAATACCAGAGCAGTACATTTCTCCTGACTTTCTCTATTTGTGCAACTCGTGAAGCTGAAGCAGGTGAGTCTGGCATTGCTTCTTTCGTTTGTTACACTAGTCTTTCCCTATCGTAGACTGCTGAGGTAACAGAGGTTCCAGTTCGAGTAAGCTGGGAGGTTCGTGGCTTTGGCAGTGACTGGTAGTGGCAGGTTCCACTAGTGGTGACAGGTTCCAGTAAGCTTTGAGGTTCGTGAACCGTGGTGACAGGTGGTCAACATGCAGCACAGGTGGTTATGGTCAACATGCAGCTATTAGTTTAGTGTCAGTGCCTTAAGTGCCTCTTAGATAGCGCTATATTGCTCTCACAACTTTTAATTCTTGAAAATTAATGTTAGCATTAGTTGGCATTAGTCCACAGCATGAAAAATATGAACGCCAAAAATAAATATAACCTATACTTAGCCTTCTCCGCCTCGGGAAGAGGCCAAAACCACGAAAATAATTTCAACTATGCTTATATGATTATAGATGCAAAGCAACCCAACTCATATGACTGAAAACAACTAAAAAACAATACAAGTAATGCTAAGCTACAGAAATCCATTAATATACTCTCATGATGTGACGACAGGGACTAATAAGATTCAATATCCATGAGATGTTGAATGGATCTTCCAAAGTACCTGTGTTGGGTGATTACGCTTGCCCACAACAAAGAAATTTTTAATGGTGTCCCCCAAATTCGATTTCCTCGGCTTTTAAAACAACTTCGTTTCTTTTTAAGTCAAATTATGCTTGTGGTTATGACCCGGGAGAGTTGAACATCATGACACCAAGTGAGAGGGGATGGCTCAATCTCGGTCAAATTCCAAATCAAGCTGGTAGCTTCAATCACAAGAAGCTTATTATCAAATCATGTATCATCATAATGGACCTCGAAAAATTCTAAAATTGGAGGATAAACAAAGAAAAAATACTTTATTTTTCAATGGAAATTTGAAAGGTAACTCTAAGGAGGCACGAGCAAAAGGGGTTATTTTTCACTTCGATAAAGAAACAAAGATAAAATATGCATGGGATCTATGGATTTCAACTAGGATAAATTTCTAGGATTTTGGTAGAGCTTAGAATTGGAAATATCAAGAAAAATTTGGCAAATAATGGTGTTTGGAGGTTAAATGATAGTTATCCAACGTGTGTGGAAGCTTAAAGAGGATTAGTCATGATTCAATCTCAAAAATTTTCATAGAATAAATTTATAAATATCAAAGTTTGAGATTGTTGATTTATTCCACGTCAAAAGACATCTCAATTCAATCGAATATTAATTGGCAAATCAGAGAGTTTTTTTTAGAACAAGGAATGATGGTTCAGGATGATAGAATTTATTCTATGAAATATATACCATGAAAATTCTAATCACAATTCATACTATAGAGGAAATATATGTTTTAAAGAGCATTAAAGAAAACTTGATAAGGATGGTGGTTCGATGGACTTTTGTCAAAACCCACTTTGGGTTTATGTTTCTCTTGAGATTGTTTTGGCATATCATATTCAATCGTGAAGGTTGGGACCGTGAGCACACATGGAGAGATTATGCGTTCATTACCATAGTAATGGGTAGGTGGAAGCCGATTCGTATCTATATTAAAATTGGATGGATGCAGAGATATGATATTTTCAATAAGAGATGAAGAAAACACGATTGTGATATCTGGAGTTAATGGATTGGGTCGTTAGTTACAGAGAAATTAACTCCATGATTTCTTGACTCAGAGAATATACAAGGATGACTTTCGAATTGAATTTGGTAGGAGAACTGATGGATTGGCAGGGACAACAATACATGGTTATAAGGAGAGCTTGCACATCATGGTTGTGCTAGTATTTAGTATTTAGAGTTATCAAGATATATCATATATAATTAATAGTCAATAGTCAAAGGAGATATTGATAATAACATTATATTTCCACATTGATAAATGTGGTTGTGTTAGTATTTAGTAATTAGAGTTATCAAGAGATATAATTAATAATTAAAGAGATATCGATAATCACGTTATATTTCGTACTTGAAGTTGAATTCTTTTCTTTAGTCAATAAACAAATTGAGTTTGAGATTTGTTTGCTCTAAAGTTTTCATTAAATATTTGATGTTATAATTTTGATATTTATACTTCATCAAATCATTATTCGTCGTTGATCAAACCAATTACGCTAACTCGCCCAACTTTATTTATACCACTTATTACATATAAGTATACAGAGTGGTGATGATGACTTCTCTACTAACTTGCCAAACTTTATTTATACCACTTATTACATATACAAAGTGGATGATGACTTCTCTACAACGTTGATACAAAGACAAAGCCAACTGGGTTTCCCCATTAGCTTCTTGAATCCTCGGATTCAACGATGTGTAATTGCAGGTGACAATTCTTATATGTTTGTTCATGGTGAGTGGCCCCATCCACCGTCGGTTTCATTACATGGACTACACCTTTCCAGAGAAATGTCACTGATTTGAAGTCCAGAATCATAAACATTCTCTGACTTCCAGTCAGAGGGCAGCACAGGCTTTGTCGGCCACACCCTTTTCCCATTGTACCCGCTGGATATGACAAATCCAAACTGCAGAGCACCCCCTGGTGGATTGTCTATGTCCCAAACTGCGCCATAGTTTCGCTTCATGTAATGCATCTCAGAAGAACCCACCTACAAGCATATTACAAATTCATAAAGACCTGCATTAATTAATTTATTAACTGCTGTCTCATGCACTACATACCTGCTCAACATCCACAGAAACTATGTCTGTTTGGCCTCCTTGGTATAGAAATTGCACAGCAAGATAGTGAGGATACCGGCTTAGTTTGTCCACCTTCACCAACATATTCTGGTCCTTGTACTCGCAAGGGACCCTGTCAAATCACATACGCATTTAGAGATATTAATTAGTGATATGTTAACCCCCTACTGGGCTGGATGTGTAAGAAATTAAACAAATTAAGGTAATGCTCTATTTACCTTTTATATTCGATATCTATAATCCCGGCCCTTATAAGCTGGGGGCCCTGATCTGCTAGTGCCAGGCATGAGAATGTCCTGCGGCTTACAACAAAATCCGTTTGCCTGTTTTCTGTGAAATCTGTAACCACTATCGTCGTCCCTGACTTGGTGCATAATTTGGGGTCTGTGCATCTTATCTGCAAAGCCCAGGATGAAATCTGGAATAATTATAACATGGTTTTCACCAAGGAGTATTAAATTTTAATAACTGTAAGATTCTGGACAAATCTTTGCCAAATTTTTTGAAAATCATTGCCAAATTCTAAGCCATTTCGCTGCCTCTTTAGACTACGCATATTCACTAATATCTGACAAATCCCTAGGTTAGGTTATATGTCCAGAGTCAACACAAAATGTCAAAATCTTCAACGCCAATAAGGACTATGCAATATTTCTAGGGCTTGCCTGATAGCATGCGCCACACGCAACGCCATTTCTGTAGAGATCAGGACTGACTGCTCCTACATTCCCGCCATAGAAAGTTTCTGCAAATGATCCGTATCCGCACGCCCCAACTGCATCAATAATATCAAACAAAGAAAAAGATTTTAGGAATATTTGGTAATCAAGATCAATTAATTTATTATTCATCTAATTTTAAAATATTTCAAAATTTATCATTTATATTTATTTGATTCCAAAATATTTCTGTATCTATATAATTCAGCGATGATAAAATAATATTCCTATATAATTTTAGAGAGTGTGCAATACCATCAACCGCTCCTGAGTAAGCGTAATAGGCGAGTTTAGATTGATGGACACAGCTGGTGCAACCTAACGCTATACTTGGGAACATGATAAGCAGATTTACACCCAAAATGCAATAAAAGAGGAAGACAGCTGATGTTTCAGTGGCCATGATGCTACCAAGAAAGAATTGAATTGGCTTGGCATGGTAATTTAGGCCTGCCCTGCCTTTGTATTTATAGTAATCTAACTGGTACACAGCTGTTACCTTGGTGGTATACACAATACAAGTGATTCGTTCCAGCTGAGGCTCCTACATGTCAAACACTGAGTTATAAAAGTGATCTTATCCCAACTCACTCAGCCTCTGTATTCCAAATTTGGTCTGGCCCGGAAGGAGGTGGGAACGAAGCGTGGCTGTTTATGCTTGGAAGGGCGGTAAGTGCAGAATATGTCGGGCTGTGAAGAGCACAAGTGCTTTGATGGAAATTTAAGAAAACTACGGCTATCCATATAAAACATTATTATAAGAAGATTCGTATGTATGCGCGTTTTAAATAATTTTTTCTTCTTGATTGTGCATTGCAATTCCTTGGTGGAATTTGAAATCACAACCATCTCCGTTGACGACAGTAAACGTATTTTGACCCGTAAACAACATTGTTCGAGATATGGAAGTTCACTTTCTCTTCCATAGAATAACTTTATCTTTTGAGAATCACTTGCAGTGCAGCCTCGTTTGTAACTTATATATATATTTTGGAATTGTAAAATATATTATAATTATATTTATGAGTATATTAATAAGATTTTTATTATTTTATTTTAATTATTAATAATTATTAGATGGATGGTAAGTATTTAACTTTTTTGAAATATTTTTAGTGATATACATGAATCAAATATTCAGATTAAAAACAGTTATATTATTTTTTGTTTTAATTAAATTAAATAATTAAGAAAAATGTCTCATGAATAATGATTTTGGTTTTTGGGTTTGTGATATTGACGAGACATGGTAATGGCCCATGGTATTGTAACAAACCCTATTTATAAATTAAAAGGGCTTGTGATATTGACAAGACATGGTATTGGCCCATGGTATTGTAACAAAGCTTATTTATAAATTAAAAATCTCCATAATAAAGAGGGATGAATCTCCATAATAAAAAATCTCATTACATGCATTTCTAAAATCTATATATGTTTAACTCACATATTATCATTATTAATAATAATAGTTATTTTAAATAAATTTATAATTAATTTTTTTTTTTTTTTTTGAATTTTAACGATATATGATGAAGTACATTTTTTATGCTTATTATATATTGAAGCTGATGAATATTTATCACCCATTTAATTTATATAGTTACACTAGTGTATTCTACAATTGAATAACTATCATTTTGCACAATATCTTTTATCTCAATTATTTATATCTTTTTTAATAGAATTATGTTTTTATTAATAATATTTATTCCAATTCATATCTAAAATAAAATACCAATTATTTATTATAAAATCATATTTTATAATATCAATAAAATCTTATCTTTCTTATTATTTGTTGAAATTATTTTTAATAAAATTATATTATTCTTAATCTTTTAATATTATACACAAAATCAAATATAGCTCCTTTATAAATCAAACATCTAATCACCACCATCATCCCTCTTCAACTTACATTGAATAACATTATATATTTTAAATCAAAAATCTTAATCACCACCATCATCCTTGTTCAACTTACATTCAATAACATCATATATTTTAAAAGAACACAGGCTTAGAAAACATATTAATTTTCTTTTCTGGCAGTCCACCACAATAACTATAATGCTCTTTTATATTGAAAAACTGACCACACTCTTATAGCAGTGAAAGGCGAAGGCCTATATACCGCAAGAAGATCTGAAGCACGTCATCAGTATGCTACCAACTCCAGTTTTTGTAGTGTATCGTCATTGACAAGGGGAGATAATTCGGCTACTCACCAATCAATATCGACAGCACACACTGATGGGCTACCTGTTTCTTTCAATCGACTTCAACTTTTTAACCCACTTCCACTTACATATATCAAGTGTATCTATATATCCGAGGTGTAGATGGAGATTGGTGATGATATCTGTTTTGAAATTTTAGGTATTTTGTTGAGAGCATCAGTGTGGTATTTTGTTTTATAAATTTGGATCAAAGAGGTAGGCGATTTCACGTTTCTGGAGCAATCATCATTTGAAATGAGGAAAGAGGTTGGGGGATAATTAAATGCGAACGAATGAAATGGATGGGAGCCTCACGCTACCGAAAGAAATTTAGCGAGTTCTTAATCTCCGTTTGTCTAAAAAATGAGAGATGAGTATGAGTTAATCCGGTTTCCTGCATAGGGGATCGCATGCGTTTGAGATGTACTCTGTTTGTCCCCCATATGGTAATATTTTTGTCGAGTGATATAATAAAAATCATCACATTAAAAAGGAATTGAAGAAAAAAAGGAAAAGTTAGAGGTTATTATCGTTGCATTATTTATCATCCTTATTATATAGAAATAGATTTGGGTTGATTTTCATATAGGGTTCCAATATTGGAATTCTCTTTCGACAATTTCATTTTTATTTAAAACAATCATGACAAGGATTTTGGTTCTTTTTAAATTAATTTTATTTTAAATTTTAATCTTGTAGGTTTCCTCTTTCGTAATAACTTTTGTTGAATTTTATATCAACCCTAATCTTCTAAATTTCCTTTCTCATAATAAATTAAAAAATTGAATAATGACTTCAAAAATCTAATATGCACCATGTCGTCGTGATAAACGATTCTTCAATCTTCATGAATCATTCAATTTACACTGTCTAAGCAATCATCATTTCCATTCACTTTTCGATTAGATATAAACAGACTATGGATGATATGTGCTCCGATTCTTATAGTTCTGGCTTTCAATTTTGTTGTATATTGTTTTGTTACCATTCATGAAGCCCAATAACAAGTATGAGCACCATGTATCATCAGGTTGTGGCGGCTCTATCTTGGGCTCTACTTCTGTATCTAGCAGCAATACATCTCAGCCAAAATGTCCGTAAACAGTTTACATGATAGTCTTACATTTATTTCTCAGTTATATATAAGTATATATGTAATTCGATGATTATTTTTACTATATAAATTAGTTTTAACACAACTATATTATAATTATTTTTAACACAACCATATTAAATGTGATTGATATATATCAATAAAAATATATCAATATCAATATTATTGGTTATATAATATATAAAACCTAATACTAAAACTTAAAATTAAACCTAATATATTAAACCAACTTTCTAACACCATAATATTAAACACAAATATTAAATTCAATAATAAACCCCAATCTTAAACCCAATATTAGACCCCAATATTATAGACCTTAATATTAAAACCAATATTAAAATAAATATTATAAATTCAAATGTTAAATACTAATTTTGTAATGTCGCAATGGGGCTTTGAATAAATTACAATGTAATTTAACATTGAAACAATGGTTGTCACATTATGACAATGTTTGTTACAATGTAATGTTGCATGGATTTATATACCATTCCAATACCACAATATTAAAGAAAAATATTAAACTCACTATTATATATCCAATATTATAAACTCAATATTAAACTCAATATTATAAACCTTAATATTGAACTCTCATTTCATAATGTCACAATACAACGTTGAATAAATTGTAATGTAATGAAAGATTATGATCTATATTATATCAGTATAACATTTTTCATACATCTTCATTCTTTTGGAGTGGAAAAAGTGGAGGAATCAATTCAGAAAACCATTTCTTACCAACAGGACCCAATTTGCCAAATTGGGGTCTAAAACCTCCTCGAAGCATTTTGAGCCATAAAAAATTATTATGTTGGGTACAAATTTGTTGCTTTAGTGCCACACTCTTGTTTCTTATTCTACACGTATAGGCCATTCCAACAACACAAGAATCACATCAATCAAAGTATGTATGCAAAATTTATGTCACTTAGAAGCTAACCTTCATGTTTTCTCTAACATAATTTGAGAAGATGTCATGTTAGCCCTCCTAATTCATGGAAAAGAGGATAACAACATGGTTATGATGAAGAATAATCTAGAAGAGTATATATTGTATCTCTGGCTAAGAGTTGAGGTAGTCAAATCTAACCACTTGTAAGGTATCATAATATGTTATAACCGGGACATTAGGAGGAAAAGATGTTCCATTATTTCAAGTGCATTTGTTCCATAGATGATAAAACATAGTTGAGGGAGATAGGGGATAGAGCACACAGAGAGGATTTGTGCACTATAGTAGCCCACATGCCACAAAATATAAGTCTTTGTACTCACAAACATTTTTGATTCAAAGAAAGAGAGCATAACAACCTCGCCTTCTAGCTCAGTTTCTCTCTTGAATGGGTTTTCTACGTCACACATTTTGTCAAATACATGTCTGAGATTTTTTTGCACTATTCACTCTTTTTTTCATAATTTCAATTTGCATGCACACACTATTAATAGTAATATGCAAATCTATAAATCTAAGGAGAACTAAAATTGTAATAGTGCAAATTTTGGATTTTTTGGTATAATTTTATAAATTTGTTGTGATGAACTCTTGAGTGGAATATCCCCGGTGGTTTACAGATCATATTGGTATCATAATAGGTTTCTTTGGGTATATTGTGGAGGTTTGTAGGGGACGTAGATCGGTTAGGAAAAAAGTCTTAAAACCCTAATCATGGCCAATGAATCTGTGAATAACCTTCATGGTCATGTAGAGGAGAGGTTTTTGTGGTTCAAGGAAAAAATCATAGATAAATCATAATGTAAATCTCCTCATGATGACAGTGAGAAATCATCTTGGGATATTCAGAGAAGATTGGGGTTTTAAGGCAAATGATAAATTAGAGGGGAGATTAGGAGATTGGGAAGAAATAAAGAACTAACTGAAGAAAGAACCTGAAAAATATCAACATAGTTTGAGTTCCATGAATCATTCACAGTCCCTATTAAAAAGGAAGCAAAGTCAATATTAAGGCATACCAAGGTTGGATTAATTCTCTGAAGCAAAATCACTAGTTGCATCAACTAGAAGTGTATTTTAGTGTTCATCATATAGATGAGGAATAGAAGATTTTATTTGCATGACTCAAATTAGAGGAACATACCCAAATTTTGTGGGAAATACACAAAGATACCTTGAGGATGCAGGGAGAGTCTACAATGACTAAGTGGGAGGAATTCAAAACCTTAATTAAGTCACAATTTTACCCTATCGAGTATGTAGAGGACTAGTGAAACTAGTGGCACTACTTCAGAAAAAAGTAGGGGAAAATCATGCAAGAGTATATGAAAATGTTTAGAAATATCTCCATAATGATGGGTATCTCCCCAAAGAGCCCATATGTACTTTTCAATTATATAGGGGTTCTACGTAGCCATCTACACAAGAAAGTGATGTTGTTCATGCCTAGGTACACTACCTAGATAACATAGCCCTAAAGAAAGGGAAATCAATGAGGTCGAAGAAGAAGGAGCAATATGATGCTTCTAAGGACAAGAAGAAGAAGTAAAAAGGAGAAAAAGATAAAATTTTGAAAACCATAATACACCAATGCAAAGATCCAAGGACCACTGTAAACATTGCAACATTGATAACCATATAGAGGAAAAATGTTCGAATTTGAATCGAGATATTAACCCAAAGAAAAAAGAAAAAGAAAAAAAATAATAAGAAGAATTTCATGGCCACCAATTAGATCAACTAAGTTAAAAGTAACTTAGATATGGATGAGAATATTGTTTATACGTCAGTGCAGAATGAGGTGAATTTAGGTATCCTTTAGTGAAAGGAAGATAAAGAAATGACCAAACTCTTTCATATAAAGATATAGGTCAAGAAGAAAAAAAATGATGCTCTATTTGATTCAGTATCGCAGGAGAATCTCATTATAGCAAAGGCGATGAATTAATTTGGATTTGAAGTTCATGATAATATAAGCCCATATCCACTAGGATCAGTAAATAAGGACATATAATTGAAGTAGAACTAAATGTGATTCCCCTTGATGTATGTGAATTCATGTTTGGGAGTCCCTACATGTACATATGAGATGAAATATTCATGCGGAAATCCAAACATTACCAACTCATCAAGGAGGGAAAATATCTCACCATCAATGCACAAAAGGAAAGTAAAAAAAATTCTCATAAGAAACAACCAAGTGAAGAAATCCATCATTCCAAAAAGAAGTATGTTTGACTATTTTTAAGGGGAAAACAATATGTAGAAGATTCAATAAGAGGCAAGGCATCCCTAGAGACATGCACTAAGAAAAAAAAACAACAAATGGAAGAGATTCTATAGTCATATAGGGATGTGTTACGAGAGTCTAAAGGGTTACCACCTAAGTGGGAAGTGGATCACAAGATATATCTATTGATGAAACCCCCATTTCCAAACATTAGGTTATACATATAGTTTGTTATAAAATAAAGTGAGGTGAAGAAAAAATTCTAGAAGCTACTAGAACATCGTATCATCACCATGTGAGTCACCCATCATCATTATGCCAAATATGGATAGGACTTGGAAAATGTGTACATATTATAGGGAATTGAACAAAATAAAACTGTAATATCCCGTTTCGGGGATATCTCTAAAACACGGCAAACTCCAACCAGAGATGGACTCGGAGGGCATTTACCGAATATTCCGCCTCTGAAATAGGAAGAGATATAGAGGCTACCTGGACCTTTCTAGACTCTGTCTATAGAGATGCTTGAAGAATCCCACTCAAAAGCTCTGATACTGTAATATCCCAAAATGGATTTCTCAGCAAATCATGCCTGAAAAACACATTTTTCAGGAATGTGTGCTTCAAATATCACAAAAAGTTTTTAAAAACACTCAGCAACCCACTCCAAATACTGCAGCAACCTTTACTCAGCTTTTATAGGCAAAAAGGCGGGGAAAAGTGAGGATTTTAGCCCTAAAATGAGTGTATAAGAAAATATGTGTAACATGAAGGGTAAAGGTTCTGTAATATGTTATATTAGGTCAAGAGGGATATTCATGTCTAATTTCAGAAAAAAAAATGCATTTTACTAAGTTAAACAGTTCCTCCTTCCCGACTAGTCAAGAAAAACCCTGATTTCCGATGACTTTGAGTATGCAGAAATTTACTGAAGCAAGGGTAACATATTTTCTGAAGGTATGAGATGTAAATAAGTATTAAAAAATAGATAATGAGTTTAGGAATAGGGCATAGGAATTAATAAAGGTTAAACAACAGTTTTACATAGGAAACCCCTCAAGATTGAGGTGCTGCAAGACAAGAGAATGACCCAGAAACCCTTTAGTGTTATTTCCAGAAGCTGTGAGACAAGAAGATGAATATATAGCCAAGAATAATGTATAGCAGCAAAGAGTGTACAACTCTTGAGGAAACAACCTCTCAAGAAAAGCAATGCCAGCCTCAATAATACATGTACGTGAAAATGAAGAACACTGCTATTTCTGCATAAACCCAGGCTATAAGGATGCAGTCTATGATAGAATATTTCTCCAAAATGATTTAAATACATGGATGAGACAATATATTTCCCAAATACAATAGGGGAGCAAAGCTCTAACCCTTATAAATAGTAATACATCAATCCTCCAAGGGATTGGCTGAAATACACAAAATAGAAAAAATGTCGGAGTTGTTGGGCAGCTACTGCAACTCAAATCTGGAACTCAATAGAGAAGGCTAAAGATGATGAAAAAACTGAAGTATACCTCCTCCAATGGATCTCTTAAGTGGAAGGCTGATCCTTACACTTGAGATCTTACCCTCAAATCAATCTGCAAACCCTCACTGCAGTTACACCATGAAAATAACGTGGTCACTAAGAGGGACTGTGCTGTGAGTGGAATAGGACACTTTGGCCAAGTGCCAAGATCTGAAAATCAGCTCCAATGTCTCCTAGTCTAATCCTCCAAAGGAAATAAAGACTCTCCCTCTGAAAAATAAGAGAAGGAAGAGGTGTTGTGAAGTCTTCCACGGCAACACCCTACAACACAGTATTATGTTGCTCTAGCAATAACGTTGTCCTGGAGGATGTGGCTTCGACCTCAAGCCAAAATAATGATGGGACAAACTAACCTTGCCCGAGCAGGCACTCGAAGTCCCTCGGGGCTAAGGGCGATATCTCCAACCGAAGACACTCGATGCACTAAACAGTGTTGCAGACTAGTTAAACAACCAGCATGCTCAAGAAGTCGAAATGACCAACTCAATATCATAAACATATGCATGAATGGAAATAGCTCTCCTCCCCTCCATTATATAGCAATTGGAGACTCCTCATGGGATCTTCCTCTAGAAGCTTCCCTTCCTCTAGAAGCTTCCCTCCTCTGTAGTGTTTTCCAACTCATACCCTACGCTGGTTGACTTGGTCAAACCTGTTTGCAAATATCTCCTTTCACACATGAGGGTGTGAAATATGGTTCCATGGCTGATCCCTTTTCATACTAGAGGGATTTTATTTATTTTTTTATTATCTTTGGGCCTCCTTACCCAATTATTCATCTCCTAAATGGGTTTAGACAAAATTTAATCTTCCAATTTATTGAAGAAAAATTTGGAACATTACAGTCCCCCCCTCTGAAATGTTGCTTGTCCCCAAGCAACTGCAAGGATATAACTGAAAAATATCCACTCAAGGCATGGAGTCTGGAATATAATGAGGAACATATCCCTCATTTGGATCCTCCATCCCCAAGCAATCATCCAAACGAAATGAGCCACCTCCCAACAAGGCAACTCCTGAAAATCTCCTTTCACCCCAAGTTCTGGTAATGAAGGTTGGCTGAAAATATGAACTTGGCAAGCATCATAGCTTACCCCATGCTGTCCTCCTCTCCACTCATGACAAGTGTAGAGTGTATGTTGATCCTAGGATGCAAAAATATTGCCCTCCAATGGAAAAATGAAGAACAATCCTCCAAAGAAGGCTCCTCCAACAATGAAGAACAAGCCGGCCCAAAACAATCCATCCATGAGGAATAGGACATGGTCATAATGGAACATCCTATTGAGAGGTTTTCTGAAGGTTTTACATGATGATACATGATGCAAACAATTTCTCACAAGGATACAGCGCAGTCTCATCCACTGCAACTTCAGAAAATTACATGGCAAGCAATATCCATGATTCATCACATCTACTAAAGGATAGTAAATGGCTGAATGTAACAACAATAATACATGATAAAGCACTTTCCCATGGCTGTACAATGGATAAATATCAATCTTATGGACCACCTCAAAAGAGAAAAAACATTTGGCTATGGTGGCCATATCTCCTCTCATGCTCCCATTAGAACATGTAGTGCAGAAATTGTGAGAATTCTTCCCACTCAAGGACACATCCAGCTCATGTGTCTCCCTCATAATCAAGCCTCCCGTAAAAATCTGATCTATATCAGCAAATGAAGACATGATCAATAGAAAAATAAATAAAATGCTGAAGGTTACAAGTGATGCAAGAAGGTACCAACAGCTTTCCCCGTAGTGACAGCGCAGTTTTACAAGTTTTTGGTTCATAAGAGTACATGGAAAAATGTTTCTTTTTACATGGTTAATAATGCATGTATTTATATGATACATGCTATAGTGCAGCAAATGAACATACATGTAGTCATAAAATATTTTCCCAAGGCCACAAAAGAGATGGCTGCCTCCCACATGTAGATTGGCCCAATATAATTCATGGAGAAATTTGACGAGCTTGCCCTCTTGTGAAGCAATGCATTGTATAAGAATGGTAAGAGTGTGCAAATCAATGAATGTATAAACAAGCTTCTCACCATATGATAGAAGTAAGATGGTACATGCGTCCATACATGATTCCTTCATAGTGTTTTGGCATGCTATGAAGAAGAATGAACCATGTGCTGCAAAAAGATAATCCTCCTTATTCTTGAAAACCCAAGTCAAGAAGAATATGCCACAGATGTCTCTATCTTCATTACCTCCTCTTTGTTCATCAAGTGCAACAAATATGAAGTGATCCTGGGGCCTATGGGTTATGGATCCACCATATCTCTGCTGGGCACACTTCATCCATAAGTCTTTACTCCAAGGTGGCAACGTTGTGAGCTTATGCAAATAAGCTCCTGTCAATACACAACTATGGTATTTGACATGCTCCTTGTCAAAGATTCTTCCAATAATGCTGCAACAAATGTGGAAGTGCTTCCCAATCAACATCAAAGACCAGGGAGATAGTGCCATCCCCTCCTCCTGCAAAATCATACAAAGTGTGAGAGAAAATCTGCCATTGCTCCCCCAAGCAAAGGAACAAAGTATTTTGCTGCCTCCTCATACTTCCATCATACAACTCATGTGATGAAGACACTGTTAGAGTCAGCCTTTGCAACCTTCCTCCAGTGATCAAACATGCTCTTTCAAAGTGATTTCAAAGTGTCAAGGTCAAATTTTGTCATTTCAATGAGTCTTCAAGCAAAATTTGATCACTAGGCATTAGGTCTAGGGTTGGTCTTCACTCTTTTCAAATTTTGTCCAAATGACAGTCCATGTCGCCATTCAGCTGAGTGTACCATCATTCAGAGGGTTGTCATCGTCATGTCAGGTTCCAAAGAGTCATTTTACATCTCGTTCATGCTTCAGTTGTGCCTAGGAAAGGTCCATTTCCCTCTCCTAGGGTTTTGGAGGTAATTTCTCTTGGACGGTCAAATCATCGGAAAAACTTGTATCCTGATGTTCAAACACCTTCCCATATCCTTAATATACCTCATTAAACACTTCCCATCACTGATATCCCCCAAATTCCTCATTTTTGCACAAACCCTAGTTTCTAGCCACAACTTGGCAATTTCCTAGGCTAGGCCTGTGTTTTTCCCTTTTGGACCCCTTCCCCTCACTCAATCTCTGTGATTCCACTTCCCCCTGCTTCCTAACATCCCTCCATACTTCCAAAAATTTCCCCAAGAATTTAGAAGCCCCCTATCCCCTTCATTTCGCTTCATTTCGACAAAATCCCTTGTTCCACACATCGGGATCGGTTTCACTCAAAAGAGGTTTCAGAGAAATAAAAGATGAATTTTGGAAACATGAGAGAGGTTTTTTTTCACAACATTCCAAGGAAGAAAAACCTCCTTCACTTTTTACACAGGTATCATGGTTTTGGAGAAATGTCAAAAATACCGTTGCCTCAGGAGAATTGAATGCACCTCTGAAGTGACCTTGGGAAAATCAAGATTTCTCCTAGCATGGTTGGCCAAATGACTTGCATGATGAGTCACATGATAACTAGACAGAACTACCTTTCCAATGAGCTATCATGAGCTCAATTTGGAGTTGAGGAAGACCTTCACAATTTGATTGCAACAGCGCTCTGCCTTGAGGCAGCCTCATTCTGCTCATTTTGACTAGTGTTGGGAGATTTGATTTTTGACAGGGTAAATGGAATCCAAATTGCATAATTCCACTTGTGTTGGAAATTAGACTCCAATATCTTTCCAACGAGCCATTACAAGCCCGATTTGGACACCGGGAAGGCCTCGAAAAGCTTCTCGAAAAATGCACTATGTGGCAAGAGGGTGCGCGACCCACGTTGAGGGAGAGCGACCCACCTGGGCTGCGCGACCCACGCAGAGTCAGTTCAGCACTGTGGGTTTGCAGGTGCGCGACCCACCTGGGCTGCGCGACTCACGCAGAGCCTGCGCGACCCACGCAGACACAGAGTTTTGGAATTTAATTTGAGCACCCAGATTGCCTTGGAAACGACTCCAGCTGCCTTCAAAACAGGTTTTCATCAATTGCTTGGGTTTTTAAACACATTTGTGACATCATGGGTGGTTTCCAATATGCAAATGAAGGATTTAAACCCCACAGTTATAAGATTATTGTTTTCAGGGTTTGAAATGAAAATAAATGGTGTAAAGAGTGTGTTTGCTATCTTAAACAGTGATATGGTCAGCCTTTCATATAACATTAAAATCAAATTGCTCTCATACCCATTATACCACTGCTACCATTGTTATGGTCATACCATGTTTAAGCCCTTTGAGTCATATTGCCCATGTTTGTTATGAGTCACGTTGCCCAATGTTAAATTATGCTCATGTCTTTGTTTTAAATGGCTCATTGAAACCTTTATGGTCATTACTCATAGACAGCCATATTACTATTAATGCCATGCTCTCCTTTGACTAGATGTGTTCAAACTTTTGAAAGTTGCCTGCTCCTATTTGGTCGAAATTTCATTTGCATTCAAAACAGAGAGGGTGCCTTTTCAGTCCATTTAAAGCTGAGATTTTATCCATAATGTGATTCCTTGATAGTGCTTTGACGATGGGAATATTGGTTGAGTGGTAAACATACATCCTAATCTTGCTTTCACTGCATTCATATCAGTGTACACATTGCCCAAAAACTTGGTCAGAGACATGTCAGAGATAGAGTCAGAATATGAGCAGGAGTCGGACAGTGACTCAATCGTTGAGGTTGATGTACTGAGATGGAGCATAGCAGTGCGCCAGTAGTGGTAACATATCAGAGAAGCCACAGAGCTTTGTTTCAACATCACGACGAGTACTATCTTCACCCGGGGTGGAAGGGGTCTCGTTGACTTCATCAGCAACGCGAGTACTATCTCCACATGGCGTGGAAGGGGTCTTGCCTTCTTCATCAGCGCAGGTACATTCACAGGATCATGATAGAGACCAACACATACAACCGAGACAGTGTTTTCACCACAGGAGCTGCATGCACCAGGAGAGCACTAAAATGGCGGAAAAGGCCTGATCCACTCCGGATTTTGGCCGAGGCTTCATTGACTGAGCAAGACACATGATGGAGGACCTCCGCTCCGAATTTGGGCAAATTCGGAGAAAATTTTGTCATTTCCAAATTTTTGGTCTAAAAAACAGGTTTTGCAGCTACGTGGGTCGCGCGCTCATGCGCTCGCATTTTTTTGAGACACTTGCTGGAGGATATTTTTACATTTTTGGATTTTTCATGGTTAATTATGCATCCTTTGAAGTCAACTTAGCATTTCAACAAAATCTGGATGGTCAAACAGCTCAAAAACACCATGAAAACCACCTTGCTGCCACCTTTTGCACCAGCAGGAAGTATCTCTGGGAGAATGAGGTTTTGGAGGGTCAAATCAACTCCAAATTCAGAAATTCCACTTGGGTTGGAAAGTAGACATCCAGGGCTTTCCAACGAGCTATCATGAGCTCAATTTGGATGTCGGGAGCTACCTCAAAATCAGCCTGGAACATGAGCGACCCACCTTGAGATTTTTTTGAGTTTTCAGCTGCCAGCTCAGTATTTCGCCTATTTTGGACCAGTTTTGCCTATGGATAGAATTCTTGGGTTTTTATGATGTAAATTCATGTTTGATGTGTAACTTTGGCTTGTTTTTATCTCTTCTAGAAGATTCACTCTCAAATGAGTAAAAAATCATGTAATGGATCAGTTTCCACTCTTTTAGAGGCAAGTTGTTAGCCGCCTAGATTGTAGTTCCATGATTAGAATTGGTTGAAACTGATCCCTGAAGAGGGAATTCGACCCCTAGAGGTGGGGAAAGGTGTTAGAGTGATCTATATATTGTAATTTCTGAGGCATTCTACAGGTTGGAGAGGTTGGACTCTTGGGATACTTTTGATACCATTGTACATATTTTTCATATTTTGGCTAAGGAAAGATCAGGGGTTTTGCGGCACTTGTTGGGATCCTTGTGGTGTTCTGTTCTTGATGATGTTTCTCCTTTGTTTAATGTAAGTTTCTTCATGTTTAATGTTGCCGTCCTTTCATTATGCTTCTGAACTAAGTTTGAATGAGTGATTAAGGTTGAATCCATTGTTTACAGTGCTTAGCCTTTGAATTCAGTTAGTTCTATATGTTTTCAGCTGTTTGGAGAGGATCCAAGTTCTTCTTTGCCCTCTTCAGCTCCTCGTCGGCCTAATCTATCCATAAATCCAATTTAAAGCATCAAGATCATCACCTACCTCGCCCCAGCTTGAACTCTGCAAAGGTCTGACCTTATCCCCGGACCCAAAATTTGTTTTCCCATTACTCCAGCAAAAACTCAAAAAACCAAAAATCAAACATACATATCTCTTTACTAGCCTAAAATCAGTTCTTATCGTAAGTCATCTCGCATTCTATTGCTTATTTTCTCGAGATTGACGGAGAGAGCCCTCTCCTGTCCTCGTAGGGCTAGCTACGAGGCTGAGCGTGGTTTGATGTAGCCTCGAGTTTTACTTCATTTCAGCCTGAGGTAGATTTGAGTGCTAACATAGTGGCGACCATACTGGGGAAACATCTCAATGGTTTGCTTGTTATAGACGGAGTCTGAAGTCACGCCAGGTAGCCTTCGAAACGCTGTTGCTATGCATCAGCGAAGTAGATAAACGCTGCTTCAGTCGATCTCCGGTATAACTTGTAATCGTAGTACTTAACTTATAAATTGCCCCAGTACGTGTATTAAGTTCAGATCTGGTCGTTGATGGTGAACAACGGTCAGACATCGCAAGGCTGAAATCATTCACTTGGCGAATTCATTCACTGAACAAATCCAGAAATCGATGCTTCATGGTGACTTCACTACAGGGAGATCAGTAGCTGTGAGATTTTCAAGATGGACCGAATCACGAGAAGATATGCTCCCATGAGCCGAGATCACATTCCAGGTTTTCCGAATAAGATGCCCAAGGTAGATTGGTCAGGGAATCTGCCTACATTTAATGATGATGGTAAGAAAGATGCTGCTTTACATTTGGTTAGATTTCACATGCATATTCGCAAGTTGAAGGTGGCTTTTCCTGAAGATTGTTTGATGAAGATATTCCTAGCCACTCTGGAAGGTGAAGCCCAATCTTGGTATGAAAATTTTCCGATGGCCTGTATTTACTGTTTGAAGGATTTTCATGCCTTGTTCATTGAAAGATATCGAACATCTTATCCATCGTTAAAATTAGTTCATGACTGTTGCAAACATGCTTTTTCTTTTATTGAAAGCCTTGAGAAATATTATGAAGATGATAATTTCATGGATGATGAAATCATGGAGGCCCTGTACGAGAATCCATTTCAGCAAAATGAAGAGAACCTAAAGTATACCCATCAAGATGCTCAGGAGACTTTGCAGCAGGTTGAAGAGGGCCACATGGCTGAAAATGATGAAAGAGAGAATGTCATTTCAGATCTGCCCACGGAAGACAGCAGCATGCAAGTAAGTCCAGTTCCAATTGCAGATTGTGATAATGTCCAGACAGCTACTTCAGATTCAGATTCAGATCATGATGACCAAGAATATCTTGTGTTGAAACCCATCAAGGAAAACTCTGCTGTTGAAATCATCTGGGATGCAGAAGACACGGTAATGGATCCAAATGTTCTCAGTCATACTGTCAGCCCATCATTAGAACACAGCCTTCATGAAGAAGCAATTCAGTCAGTTCATGAAAATCAGAATGAGATCTTTGTGCAAGTAAGTGATAAATCTCCTTTCAATAACTCAGTTATGAATGATAGTTTGAATGCCTTGTCATATGAAGATAATCACTGTTTGAGCAAAAGAAAACAAAAAGCATTATCTCCTCTGTCTGAAGATGAGATAGATCAGCTATTGAAAGGTCATGTTCCAGCTCAAGTTAACGCAGATTTGCAGTGCACACATAGTCAGGAAGGTGTTGATGAAACTTCTTCCTCTTTTGAAAAAGATGACTGTCTTGTAATCAGTTGTGTAGATCAGCAAACAGATAATTTTTTCCTTCACAAAGATGATAAGGCTATCATGTTTGATAACCTTGAAGATTGTTTTTTGTTTAAGAATGACCTAGATCATGAAATTGAAGAGTATATGCCAGAATTTCTCATGGTCAAGGAACCTACAGCTAACACTCAGATGGCAGATTTGTGCATTTCTATCCCTCAGAAATCAATTTCTGTCCCTTTCAGATCAGAATCAGAAGAGAAGGACACCATGTTCTTTCAGCAGGAGGTAAATCTTCATGTTTTTCAGGATCCAATGGAAGATTTGTTACAGTCAGCTGTGAAAGTGATTATTGCAGTGTTCAGTGATGAAGAAGATCATGGTCAGCTATGTTTTTGGATGCCCAGTTATCAGTTTGTATTGTTGACCAGGAGATCTGATCGGGAGAATCAGTCAAGAGGGCATCTGCTGGTTTGGTTACATTGGAAATTCCACTATACATGATTGTACATATTTCATTAGTATGCAGGTGGTTGTCATCATGATTCCAAATCTTGATGGATTGCTGCCTTTTTTCCAAAAGCTTTGTAAAGTCTTGTTTTAAGTCAGTCATGAGTCATTTGTGTTTGGTCTGTTGAGTCAGTTTTTTTCAAGTTATTTCAGTTTGCCATCTAGTCAAGTTTCAGTCAAGTTTCATTCAGTTTTCAGTCAAGTTTTCATTCAATAAATTAAGTCATCAATTTTGTGTCAGTTTCTCGCAATAATGGACTCCATTTGCCCAATGGATGGAAGCACTGGTCTGCTCTCCCAAAGTTCTACGGTTCTTGGCACCTCCACGGAGAAGGAGCTACCATCCCCATTGGAGCCAATTTTAGAGTCAGCCTTTGCAGCCTTCCTCCAGTGATCAAACATGCTCTTTCAAAGTGATTTCAAAGTGTCAAGGTCAAATTTTGTCATTTCAATGAGTCTTCAAGCAAAATTTGATCACTAGGCATTAGGTCTAGGGTTGGTCTTCACTCTTTTCAAATTTTGTCCAAATGACAGTCCATGTCGCCATTCAGCTGAGTGTACCATCATTCAGAGGGTTTTCATCATTATGTCAGGTTCCAAAGAGTCATTTTACATCTCGTTCATGCTTCAGTTGTGCCTAGGTAAGGTCCATTTCCCTCTCCTAGGGTTTTGGAGGTAATTTCTCTTGGACGGTCAAATCATCTAAAAACTTGTATCCTGATGTTCATACACCTTCCCCTATCCTTAATATACCTCATTAAACACTTCCCATCACTGAGATCCCACAAATTCCTCATTTTCCCACAAACCCTAGTTTCTTGCCAAAACTTGGCAATTTTCTAGGCTAGGCCTGTGTTTCGCCCTTTTGGACCCCTTCCCCTCACTCAATCTCTGTGATTACACTTTCCCCTACTTCCTAACATCCCTCCCTACTTCCAAAAATTTCCCCAAGAATTTAGAAGCCCCTTATCCCCTTCATTTCGCTTCATTTCGACAAAATCCCTTGTTCCACACATCGGGATCGGTTTCACTCAAAAGATGTTTCAGAGCAATCAAAGATGAAATTTGGGAAACTGAGAGAGGTTTTTGTCCAAAACCTGCCAAGGAAGAAAAACCTCCTTCACTTTTTACACAGGTATCATGGTTTTAGAGAAATGTCAAAAATACCGTTGCCTCAGGAGAATTGAATGCACCTCTGAAGTGACCTTGGGAAAATCAAGTTTTCTCCTAGCATGTTTGGCCAAATGACTTGATTGATGAGTCAAATGATAACTAGACAGAAATACCTTTCCAATGAGCTATCATGAGCTCAATTTGGAGTTGAGGAAGACCTTCAAAAGTTGATTGCAACAGCGCTCTGCCTTGAGGCAGCCTCATTCTGCTCATTTTGACTAGTGTTGGGAGATTTGATTTTTTACAGGGTAAATGGAATCCAAATTACATAATTCCACTTGTGTTGGAAAGTATACTCCAATAGCTTTCCAACGAGCCATCACACGCCCGATTTGGACACCGGGAAGGCCTCGAAAAGCTTCTCGAAAAATGCACTATGTGGCAAGAGGGTGAGCGACCCACGTTGAGGGAGAGCGACCCACCTGGGCTGCGCGACCCACGCAGAGTCACTTCAGCACTGTGGGTTTGCAGGTGCGCGACCCACCTGGGCTGCGCGACCCACGCAGAGCCTGCGTGACCCACGCAGACACAGAGTTTTGGAATTTAATTTGAGCGCCCAGATTGCCTTGGAAACGACTCCAGCTGCCTTCAAAACAGGTTTTCATCAATTGCTTGGGTTTTTAAACACATTTGTGACATCATGGGTGGTTTCCAATATGCAAATGGAGTTTTTAAAACCCCACAGTCATGATATCATTGTTTTCAGGGTTTGAAATGAAAATAAATGGTGTAAAGAGTGTGTTTGCTATCTTAAACAGTGATATGGTCAGCCTTTCATATAACATTAAAATCAAATTGCTCTCATACCCATTATACCACTGCTACCATTGTTATGGTCATACCATGTTTAAGCCCTTTGAGTCATATTGCCCATGTTTGTTATGAGTCACGTTGCCCAATGTTAAATTATGCTCATGTCTTTGTTTTAAATGGCTCATTGAAACCTTTATGGTCATTACTCATAGACAAACATATTACTATTAATGCCATGCTCTCCTTTGACTAGATGTGTTCAAACTTTTGAAGGTTGCCTGCTCCTATTTGGTCAAAATTTCATGTGCATTCAAAACAGAGATTGTGCCTTTTCCAATCCATTTAAAACTGATATTTTATCATGGTTTGTTTCCTTATGGTGTTGTGACGGTGGGATACTTGTTGGGTTTTGAAACACACCATCATAACCTTGTTTGCACTGCTTTCATATCAGTATACATAGTGCCAAAAGCTTGTTCAGAGCCATGTCAGGGACAGAGTTAGAGTATGAGCAGGAGTCGGACAGTGACTCAATCGTTGAGGTTGATGTACTGAGATGGAGCATAGCAGTGCGTCAGTAGTAGTAGCATATCAGAGAAGCCACAGAGCTTTGTTTCAACATCACGACGAGTACTATCTTCACCCGGGGTGGAAGGGGTCTCGTTGACTTCATCAGCAACGCGAGTACTATCTCCACATGGCATGGAAGGGGTCTCGCCTTCTTCATCAGCGCAGGTACATTCACAGGATCATGATAGAGACCAACACATACAACCAAGGCAGTGTTTTCACCACAGGAGCTGCATGCACCAGGAGAGCACTAAAATGGCGGAAAAGGCCTGATCCACTCCGGATTTTGGCCGAGGCTTCATTGATTGGGCAGGACACATGATGGAGGACCTCCGCTCCGAATTTGGGCAAATTCGGAGAAAATTTTGTCATTTTCAAATTTTTGGTCTAAAAAACAGGTTTTGCAGCTACGTGGGTCGCGCGCTCATGCGCTCGCATTTTTTTGAGACACTTGCTGGAGGATATTTTTACATTTTTTGATTTTTCATGGTTAATTATGCATCCTTTGAAGTCAACTTAGCATTTCAACAAAATCTGGATGGTCAAACAGCTCAAAAACACCATGAAAACCACCTTGCTGCCACCTTTTGCACCAGCAGGAAGTACCTCTGGGAGAATGAGGTTGTGGAGGGTCAAATCAACTCCAAATTCAGAAATTCCACTTGGGTTGGAAATTAGACATCCAGGGCTTTCCAACGAGCTATCATGAGCTCAATTTGGATGTCGGGAGCTACCTCAAAATCAGCCTGGAACATGAGCGACCCACGCAGTTCAAGAGCGACCCACCTAGAGATTTTTCTGAGTTTTCAGCTGCCAGCTCAGTATTTCGCCTATTATGGACCAGTTTTGCTTATGGATAGAATTTTTGGGTTTTTATGATGTAAATTCATGTTTGGTATGTAACTTTGGCTTGTTTTTATCTCTTCTAGAAGATTCACTCTCAAATGAGTAAAAAATCATGTAATGGATCAGTTTCCACTCTTTTAGAGGCAAGTGGTTAGCCGCCTAGATTGTAGTTCCATGATTAGAATTGGTTGAAACTGATCCCTGAAGAGGGAATTCGACCCCTAGAGGTGGGGAAAGGTGTTAGAGTGATCTATATATTGTAATTTCTCAATCATTTTCAGAGGTTGGAGAGGTTGGACTTTTGGGATACTTTTGATATCATTGTACATACTTTTCATATTTTGGCTAAGGAAAGATCAGGGGTTTTGCGGCACTTGTTGGGATCCTTGTGGTGTTCTGTTCTTGATGATGTTTCTCCTTTGTTTACTGTAAGTTTCTTCATGTTTAATGTTGCCGTCCTTTCATTATGCTTCTGAACTAAGTTTGAATGAGTGATTAAGGTTGAATCCATTGTTTACAGTGCTTAGCCTTTGAATTCAGGTAGTTCTATATGTTTTCAGCTGTTTGGAGAGGATCCAAGTTCTTCTTTGCCCTCTTCAGCTCCTCGTCAGTCTAATCTATCCATAAAATCCAATTCGAAACATCAAGATCATCACCTACCTCGCCCCAGCTTGATCTCTGCAAAGGTCTGACCTTATCCCCGGACCCAAAATTTGTTTTCCCATTACTCCAGCGAAAACTCAAAAAAAACAAAAAACAAACATACCTATCTCTTTACTAGCCTAAAATAAGTTCTTATTCTAAGTCATCTCGCATTCTATTGCTTATTTTCTCGAGATTGACGGAGAGAGCCCTCTCCTGTCCTCGTAGGGCTAGCTACGAGGCTGAGCGTGGTTTGATGTAGCCTCGAGTTTTACTTCATTTCAGCCTGAGGTAGATTTGAGTGCTAACAGACACATCAACATCATGCATCAATTCTCTATGCTACTCAATGATGCGAATATACTGCCATCTTTTCTCCATCCTCCCACTCTTAGGAAGAGTGTTTTCCAAGTGATGGCCAAACTCTTTCAAGAGTAACCAGTGTAGCCAAGCCTCCTGCTGCCCGGTATCATAGATTTGTAAGTAGCCTCCTAGTTTCTTGCTTGTCAACCACATCCACTCAATCACCTGTGGATGCCTCCTTTTTCTCCTCATCCTGGTACTCCCCCCATGAGGGCTACCGTCCTCCCAAATCAAATTCTTGTCTTTGCACTTTATGGGATTGTGAAATGTAAGCTTCTCAAGGATCAACGAGACCCTATCAAGAATAAAATAGGTGGTAGGCAAAAACCTCCCATCATGATGTTTATGGCTCAAGGGATGTCCAACACAAGCATGAGAGATGTTATCCATCCTGAGATGTCCTCCAACTTCTATCTGCTCATGTGAGAAGGGAAGAAAAGTGTTGCATTCCATGGTGTGCCAAAGTGCATCTCCAATGAGATCTCTCCTTGAGACTTCCCTTTCATCCATAGTCTTCCAAAACCAATGAGGTCTTGGATCTGAAAGTATAAGTTCCTCTTTGAGCTGAGAAGAGCTCATTGAGAAAGTGTCATCTTTAAGGGAGAAAAAGTTTCTTACTCCAAGATGTCTACCATCAATATTCAAGGCTTCAAACCCCAACCTCCAATGTGATGTACAATCCAACAATGGCTCATGAGAATGATGGTTTGATTCCTTCTTGAGTGTTTCCATGTTGCACATCGCAGTGCAACCAAGCTGCTCTATAGTAGCAATGAGATTTGACTCTTGGTCATGCAAAAGTAAATCTCCACATTGATCGAAAGAATTTGCAGCAACAATGGAATGTAAAAATCTTTTCGTACCTTGATGTGCATTTGGAACTTGTTGTAGGGATGCAAGAGTCCCTTCCTCAAAAGTGTTGGCTGCCCCAACTATTGATGCATGTGGCTGCTCCTCCATGAGTGGGACAACATTATCACAAGCCTCCTCAAGAGGTGATGTGATCTCTTCTTTCTTTTTTCTTTCTCCATCAAAGGTTTGGATCAAACCTTGAGTGAAATCTGCAAAATTCTTCACCCTTGCACGGATCAAGTGGTTGCATCACCAATCATAGGCTTCACCCTCCAAATATAGCGCTGAGATTTCAACAGCTTCTTTCCCTGCTACAGGATGTAGTAGGAAAAATGCCTCCAACTTTCTCACCCAAGTTCTTTCATTAGATGACCCATCAAAGGTAGACAAAAAAAATCTATTGCCTTTGATTTCTTTTCTGCTGCATGGTCTCTTCTCTTCCTTCAGCTGGATGAAATGAGGAAAATCTAGAGTCTCCCTGAAGGCTCTAGGTTGAGATCTATACTCAACAAGGTAATCACTGAGAATATGATGATCCAACTATCTTCCATGCTCAATCTCTTCTTCTTGATGAGAATAGGAAGTGCATGGTACTTCCTCTTCTTTTTATTCAATCTTATTGACCTCCTCAAAGGTGGATGCATTCCCTCTGGATCTGAAAATAGATGAGAATAAACTCATATTTTTAAATGTTCTGATATTCTTGGGCTTAGACTCACAGGGATCAGTGGATCCCTCATACATGGGAAAAGGTGACCTCCCAGTGGTATGCTGCAACTTTGAACTCTACGTGATAGATCCCCCATTGTTCCATCCACTTTCATCGTGCCTAAGCTGACAGTAATCTTTTAGAGGCATAGTTGCTCTGAAGTCTTCCCCCATGGACTGC
This sequence comes from Pinus albicaulis, assembly GCA_034641835.2. Taxonomy (NCBI): domain Eukaryota; kingdom Viridiplantae; phylum Streptophyta; class Pinopsida; order Pinales; family Pinaceae; genus Pinus; species Pinus albicaulis. The sequence continues at coordinate 584,057,354 of CM076580.1, read as the reverse complement.
CATTTACGGAAATAGTCTCCAAAGGGTATATGATCATGCTGCCTCCCTTTCTTACTCGGTAATGGAGGTAAAAATGTAGGCATTGTGATAATGTCCCCACGGTTTCTCTTCTGGTGTTGTAGATAACTAGCTCCACAGGCTGACCCATAACTATGCTCTAATAACACTGTAATATCATGTTTCGGGGATATCTCTAAAACATGGCAAAATCCAACCAGAGTTGGACTGGGAGGGAATTTACTGGATATTTCGCATCTGAAAGAGGACGAGATCCAAATGCTACCCAGCCCTTTCCAGACTCTGTCTATAGAGCTGCTTGAAGAATCCCACTCAAAAGCTCTGATACTCTAATATCCCAAAATGGATTTCTTAGCAAATCATGCCTGAAAAATTCATTCTTTAGGAATTTGTGCTTTATATATCATAAAAAGTGTTTAAAAACACTTAGAAACCCACTCAAAATACTGCAGCAACCTTTACTCAGCTTTTATAGGCAAAAAGGTGGGGAAAAGTGAGGATTTTGGCCCAAAAATGAGTGTATAAGAAAATATTTGTAAAACTAATGGTCAAGGTTATGGAATATGTTATATTAGTTCAAAGGGATATCCATGTCGTATTTCAAAAAAAACAAAGGCGTTTTACTAAGTTAAACAGTTCCTCCTTCCCAACTAGTCAAGAAAAACCCTGATTTCCCATGACTTTGAGTATGCAGAAATTTACTGAAGAAAGGGAAAAATATTTTCTGAAGGTATGAGTTATAAAGTAGTATTAAAAAATATAGAATGATTTTAGGAATAGGGCATAGGCATTAAGAAATATTAAACAACATTTTTACATAGGAAATCCCTCAAGATTGAGGTGCTGCAAGACAAGAGAATGACCCAGAAACCCTTCAGTGTTATTTCCAGAATCTGTTAGACAAGAAGATGAATATATAGCCAAGAATAATTTATAGGAGAAAATAGTGTACAAGTCTTGAGGAAACAACCTCTCAAGAAAAGAAATGCCAGCCTCAATAATACATGTACATGAAAATGAAGAACACTGCTATTTCTGCATAAACCCAAGCTATGACGACGCAATCTATGATATAATATTGCTCCAAAATTATGTCAATACATGGATGAGACAATATATGGCCCAAATAAAATAGGGAAGCAAATCTCTAACTCTTAGAAACAATAATACATCAATCCTCCAAGGGATTGGCTGAAATACACAAAATAGCAAAAATGTCGGAGTTGCTAGGCGGCTACTACAACTAAAATCTGCAACTCAATGGAGAAGGCTGAAGATTATTAAAAAACTGAAGTAGACCTCCTCCAATGGATCTCCTAAGTGGAAGGATGATCCTTACACTTGAGATCTTACCCTCAAATCAATCTGCAAACCCTAACTGCGGTTACACCATGAAAATAACGCATTCACTAAGAGGGATTGCATAGTGAGTCGAATAGGAAACTTTGGCCAAGTTCCAATATTTGAAAATCAGTTCCAATGTCTCCCAATCTAATCCTCCAAAGGAAAGAAAGACTCTCCCTTTGAAAAAAAAGATAAGGAAGAGGTGTTGTGAAGTCTTCCACGACAACACCCTACAACATAGTATTATGCTGCTACAGCAATAACGCTGTCTTGGAGGATGTGGCTTCCACCTCAAGCCAAAATAATGATGGGACAAACTAACCTTGCCCGAGCAGGCACTCGAAGTCCCCCGGGGCTAAGGGCGAGATCTCCGACCGGAGACACTCAATGCACTAAACAGTGCTGCAGACTAGTTAAACAACCAACGTGCTCAGGAAGTCGAAATGACCAACTCAATATCATAAACAGATGAATGAATGGAAATATCTCTCCTCCCCTCCATTATATAGCAGTTGGAGACTCCTCATGGGCCCTTCTTCTAGAAGCTTCCCTTCCTCTAGAAGCTTCCCTCCTTTGTAGTGCTTTCCAACTCATACCCTGCACCGGTTGACTTGGTCAAACCTCTTTGCAAATATCTCCTTTCACACATGAGGGTGTGAAATATGGTTCCATGGCTGATCCCTTTTCATACTAGAGGGATTTTATTTATGTTTTTATTATCTTTGGGCCTCCTTACCCAATTATTCATCTCCTAAATGAGTTTAGACAAAATCTAATGTTCCAATTTATTGAAGAAAAATTTGGAACATTACAAAAACTCAAGAATAGGTACCCCTACCTAGGATAGATGATGCGTTGGATTAGTTGCAATAAGAAAAATACTTCACCAAGCCAGACTTAAAGTCTTGATATCACTAGGTTTTATTCAGAGAAGAAGACACCTAGAAGGTTACCTTGCAAACTATGCAAGGTTTGTATGAGTGGTTATTTATTTCATTTGGACTATGTAATGCACCAACTATGTTTACGATATTAATGAATAATGCACTGAAGCCTTTTATAGATTCATTTGTTATTATTTATTTGGATGATATAAGGGTGTCCTTTGATACCTAGGAGGAGAACATATCACATTTGACATAGGTGTTGGAGAGATTGAGGAAGCACCAACTACTAGCTAATGTCAAGAAGTGTGATTTTACAAAATAATATTTGGTATATATGGGGTATGTGATACGTGGAGGAGAGTTGAAGATATATCCTACTAAGATGGAGGTCATCGTGAAATGGTTGGTTCCTACTAATTTTTCTAAGGTTAGGAATTTCGTTGGGGTGAAATAATACCTAAAGAAATTTCATAGTCTCATTTTCAATGGTAAAAACTCCACTCCACACAATGAAAACAAGTAGCAAGAGTTTCGAGTGGGGAAAAGGTCAATAGAGGTCCTTTGGGGAGCTAAATGTGAAGATCAGTTAAACACTAGTTCTAGAATTACCAAAATTGCAATATCCCTTTGAAGTGGAGATAGATGTGAGTGGGTATGCTATGAGAGAAATTTTGATGCAGGGAGGAATGCCTATATGTTACCATTGTGAAGTATTCAATGGGGAAATTATGAGCCACCATACTTACAATAAGGAGCTCTATGCCCTTGTGAAATATGTGAAGAAGTAGGTGCACTATCTAATGGGAAAGGATACAATAATCCACACAGATCACCAACCACTACAACAACCGTAGGCTAAGAGTAAGCTACAACAAAAATAGACATTACAAGTGCATGTGGCTTCTAAAACAATTTCACTTAGTGATGAAGTACGAGAAAGGTGTCACAAACAAGTTGGCCAACATGCTTTTAAGACCATGCACATCAAATATCACAACTTTGGGAAATATAATGTAGATGGATCCATTCACCCATGAATGCATACATAGAGACATACTTAGAGGATGAGGACTTTAGGGAGGTGTTTCAATATTTTCAGAGTCAAATTCATGTGCATGATGGCTATAACACCAAACTTGCTTGGAAACCAAACTTGAAATTACTCAACCAAACTTGGTTTTGTCATCTATGACTAAATATTACTCACCAAAAAAACTAGAAATCGAAATCACTATGAATAATGCATTTTTGTTGTCATATTAATGCTAACACATTTTTGAAAATACATTATTGTTGTCTTTCATCTCTCTCACCCTTTTTTCCTTTGTAGTAGTTTCATGTGTGCAATGATGGACAAGTTAATCTTAATTAAGTCTTATCAAATTTTTTTTGGCTGAAAATTAAATAAAAAAATATAATTATTATTATTATTTTAAATTTACAAAATTTTTAGTGTTAATTAAAATAACTATGATGTCAATGCAATTTATAGGATTGCATTGAATTTATAGTTTGAGTGGTTCTAATTGTTAAGAACATGTGTTTCTTTGTAAGAAGTTATAGTTTTAAATCTAAAAGAGGTAAAGTACAGACATTTCTAGACATTTCTTAACATTTAAAGAGCTATAAAAATTGATCCCTTTTCCCAAAAAAACAAAAATCATACACCAATTTAATATAAAATTTAATTATACGAACAATAATTATTAATAATATTATTATAATTAAACCACCATCGTAATAATCCCCATCATAGAATTAGTGAATACTAATTACAACACTATTCATCCATAACGTAACTAATATGTGGTATGAAAGAAAAATAAACAAATATCATAATATTCTGCAGCGTGTGGAATAAAATAATTAATATGTTTAATAAAACTTATATGGCTCTTGGAAAGGGTAAAAAGGCCTAGCTACTACAATAGGCGTCTTATTTATTGGAATTGGCCACTTTAATATTTTTTTGATTGTATAGTTTAAATTAAAATATGTTAATATATTTTAGTTATTGTCATTAGATTAATGAATGAAATTCAAATCACTAGCTTGAGTGTATATCTAAATCACATGTTTAAATCATAATTAAATTATTTTTTACAAAATATTATTAAAAATTTACTATGTCATTTGTTGATTTTCAACTATCAAGATTAACACAAAGTGGAAAGATATAGAAAAAAAAAGACCAAATTCAAAAATACACAATAACAATAAAAATTTACTATTTTACCAAGTGTCATGAATAACAATTAATCAGAACACACTTGGTGTTGAAATTATGAAAGTTCCTCCATCCTCTATGGTTGTGAGCAAAGTATCTTCCTCCATCCTCTGTGGTTGTTAGCAAATGGAACTTGCTCTTATGGTTGCTAGCAAACCTAGAACCTACGTTTTATAAATCCCTTTTTTTTAAGCATTAAAAAAGAAAAAGAAAATAGTATTCTCTTGGATTTAAAAAAAAATCAAAACAATCCACAACAACCAACGGGAAAATAAAAATAATCAACCACAATATGTTGGAGCATGGTTTTGAAACACCCTTTTGTACTAGCTAAATAAAATAATAGAAAAAAACACAACAAAAAACTTGAGAAAAATATACCATATTTAGGTTTTGTAGAAGCAAAATTCTGTTAGGGATCATTTTGGATCATATCACGCCTTCTGTTATTATTAGTATTAATAATAATAATATTAGTATGAAAACTGCAATATTGTTATGGTTTTCTTAATAATATAAATATATATATAAAAATATATATAATTACAATATTAACTTCAATGAAATTGTCTTAAAATTTAGCATTGATGTTTATGTGAACCATGCAATTATGGATAATTCACTTACTGCATTTTATTTTAGTGTGTTAAATTAAAATAGATGGATGTTTAGATTCCACAAGAAGAACTCGGTACAAAAAGAAATCAACACAATGAATTTAAACACATTTGCAAATATGAAGGTCAAGGTTCCATCAAAGTCCTTTTGATAAACAAGTTATTTGGTGCTGGTTTTATTTGAAAACTATATTACACGTTCATCATTCACTGTTTGTTTCATTTATAAATTTAATTAAGGTTTTATTTTATGAGGGTTAAATAGATTGGATTGGATATGCACTTTTGATGGTTTGATTTGATAGCTATTTTATTTGAGAAATTTTAGCTAGTATTAATAGAGGGACACAACTCAGATTAATTATTTCCCTTAACAATTGGGGATTCATTTCTAAGTTCTTAAACATTAGATTTGAAAGTCATAGATTTCAACTTTGTTGAGGTTGTTCTAATAATTCCTCAGATGTTGTAACTCAAATTTTTGTTTTCACGCTCTGCTAGTTTTTTTTCAAACATTATCATATTATAAATTATGAATCAAATAGTATACATCATAAATTTTGTTTTTTTTATATTCATTACATTAATACATCATGGTAACCTATAGGCTATATAGGTTTTCTCAAAATTCAAGTTTTATTTTTAAAATATTATTATATTATGAATCAAATAATATATGTAAAAAACAAAAAATATATTTTTAGTGAACAAAAATTGAAAATATATGTCAAAAATAAAGGAATCCAGAAGAAGAGGCAATGCCTCCTAATGTAGTCAATTGACGAAAACCTAAATTATATTAGACTTCATAGTAGGCATAAAATGGCACATAAGAGATTAAAACCTCTCCACATAGGAAGCATATATGCCTTTGCAATTAGCATAGCTAGGAAGGATGAATTTCCTCAAGAGTTTATGGTTTCTTGACGAGGAACTTACAATACTTCTATTCCTTCACGCTTTACCTTGTCTCTCTAGAATTTTATCAACAATTCTTTCTTCCCCTTATCATGTGATGGGGTGAAAATATTGAAGTCAAAGTTTAACATATATTAAATTATTAGGAAACTATCTAATTTTATTATTATTATTGATAAAATAAAATTTATATATTTTTCATTATATATATATATATATATATATATATATATATATATATATATATATATATATATATATTCCGAGATGTGGGTGCAAGCTAGTAAAAAGGAGGGCCACAGGGCTACCATGTGACGGGACACTTGGCCTCCAAACGTGACCGCACATGGAGGCCAGCCTAGCGATAACTACTCAAGTGAGGTGGTCTTAAATTCGACCTCCACCACCTTCACTTTGACATACCTTGTACGTAGAGCATTAAGGTCTTTGATTCCATGGCTATAAATCAAGCCATCTCCACTCATTCACCCTCCATTCGACCCCCTCTCTTGTTCTTTGTGTGCGTCTATTTCTCTTCCCCTCTGTATCAGGGGCTTAGTCCTCTCTCGGTCGGCCTCAGCCTTCCCTCTGGTGGTAACTCTTCCCTTGCGCTAACAAAGACTCCCTCCTCATCCTGCACTTCTACTCCTCCGAAAATTATGCCTCAGCATCATCGTATGATATGCAGAAGAGCAAGATAGCGTGGCCTCCCATCCATACCTCCCTTGACGCATCCCGTGAGCCGAGATGTGAATATTTTGATGGGCTGGGAAGAGAAGAACAGGAATGCTCCTTCAATCTGTCTTCCCAGATTTCCTTGCAGCTTCCCGCTCCCCCTCTAGTGTCTTCCAGCTCCCGTAACAAGAAGCAGCTGCATAAATTGACCATTCCGCTCGAGCCTGCCTTCATCCCCCACAAGATGAAGGCTCTCCCTGTGCAGAGTGCCTCCAACAGTAGCCAGGACACTAGCGGAAACAAAAGCAATAGTGATGGAAGAAGCTCTGGATATGAGGCTGAAAACAAGAATGAACACGTTGGTCTGTCAGTTGCCTCCTCTGAGAAGTTCGATTCTCATGTGTCGCCTCGGCCCCAAACCTCATGTCATGCGCTGATCAAGGAGAACTATGATGCGTTCTATGTGTTCAGGATTGAAGAAGAAGACCCCACCTCTGGAAAAAATAATGAAGGTCCTCCCTAGTTTCATTTGCAGTGTGTCCTCTTGTCATTTCAGTCTTTTTGCGTTCTCTAGTTTGTTCATGTCCTGGAAGTTTCTGCTATATGACTTTAGTTGAATGTTGGCTACTATGCTTGCTGGTTTCCCTCTATGGGCAACACGTTCACTGTGGTTTTTGGGGACTGGTTTCCCCACCAAGGACAATCTAATACATGTTCCCAAACTCGTGATGCTTCCCTCTAGTTTTGGCTTGCCAATTCCAAAAGAATAGAATTGTAACTTTGTGTTTTATATGATATAATAGAAGTAATCAAACTTACAATATATATATATATATATATATATATATATATATATATATATATATATTACTTTTTTCATATTTTTAATATTTATTGCTTATTGTAAAACATTACATTGAATTTATATAATTTTAAATTTCAAGTAAATTTTATGTATTAGTTATATTAAGTTTTAATAACTTTAAAAAACACAACTTTCATCTTATCAATATGACATATTAAAATTATATTTCAATTAATTAATAATAATAATCATTTTCATGATTTAAAACAATCATCATTTTCATGATTTAAAATTGATTTTTAAAAATTTCATGGAGAGAATTATAAGTTAAAATATTTTTTATTCATTATTTTTATTTTGAAACAATAATAAAAATATTTAGAAAATATTAATTTATATATATATATATATATATATATATATATATATATATATATATAAAATTAAAATTTCAATTTCACTCTTTTATATAGTAATAATTATTTAATAATGAATTCAATTTCAAAATTTATTATTTATTTCAAAAATGTATAAACATATATTATTTTATAAATTTAAAATATTACATCAATTTTATAGGATAAAAATGGTGGATTGAAATATGAGAACGATAATTGCCCGTGAAAAGATGTATATCAATTAAGTTTAATATCTGTGGCTATATTATCTTTATTATTTAAAGAAAAAAAACTATAAAAAAAGAAAAATCTTAGGACATAAGTCTAACTTATCTCAAACTTCATGACAAGAAAAAACTTCCACGACAACAGTAAAAACACTCTCCACACATGAAGCAATTATTCCTTTACAATTAACATTTTTTGGAAGCATGAATTTACCCTAGAATTTATAGTTTATGTTTCTTTCACTAACACCTTCTCCTCCTCCACATGTACCTGATGAAGAGAAAAGAACTTTAAGTAAAGTTTGAGTGAGTCATCTATGACATATATAATGTCATATTAAATTATTGGTAGTGAATTATCTAATCTTATTATTGATGCAATAAAATTTATATATTGTTCATCTCCAACAATTTTTTTACATATTTTAATATTTATATTTTTAATATAATTTTATATTTTATATAAATTAAATTATAAGTTATATTTATGTTAAACTTCATAGTAGGCATATTGTGCCACAATAATACTCAAAAATATCTCCACTCACGAAAAAAATGTGCCTTTGCAATTAGCATGGGTAAGGAGCATGAATTTCCTCAAAAATATATGGTTTTTGTTTCTTTCCATCAACCAAATCTTACATTACTGCTCTTTCTTCACACTATAGCTTGCCTCCATGGACTTTTATACGAACCCTCTGCTCCTCCACATGTATTTTATGGGGAGAGGAAATTGATGTGAAATTTGAATGGCTAAGGTTAGGACATATATCAAATTTTTAGTGAATTATCTAATTTTTTTATATTTTTATTGAATTAAATAATAAAATATAATTTATATATGGTTTATTTTGAGTGAATTTTTTACTTTTTAATACTTATTAGTATTTTAACACATTATATAGATTATGTACTTTAAAACATTACATTAAATTTATATAATTTTTTATTTTATGTATATTTAATATATTTTTTTAAATTTAAGCTTTAATAGCATTAAAATGCTTTACGCCTATCTCATCAATATCACATATTCAATTTACATATCAATTAATTAATCAAAATAAATATTTTTTTTTATAGTTCAAGTCTTTTTTGTTTAAAATAAAAATGTCATGTAGACAATTATTAACTAAAATATTTTCAATTTTACCGTTTTTATTTTGAAATAAAAATAAAAATTATTTTTCATATATATATATATATATATATATAACTATATATATATATATATATATATATATATATATATATATATATATATATATATATATATATATATATAGTAACCTACCCCAATAACCTTACATGGAAATGCAAGGCGTTAAATATTCTGATACAAGTTACCCAAGGGTAACTATCCAAATCACTATTAAATATTCATTACTAATCATTAGATAGAATGTTCACCAATTCATATAGTGTAACCTTAGTATAAGAATAGTAAGTTTCTTAACTATTATCAACCTCTATTGTAGTAAATTAACATAAAATTATGCGATGTAACCTTGCATTCATTTCATTATTCATGTAGTCATCACATACTTGACACTATGAACATCACAACAAGAAAGGAATCAATATCATCAATTTGACACAATAATCAATCACATCATTGAACACCGATATACCCTGGAAACCCCATCGGGTGAAAACCAACAAGCGTTTAATTTTATTAATAAATTCTCATGAGGATGTTCGCCCCTCACTCAATGGATTATAAGGGAGACGATCCCTTAACCATTGCTATAAATAATACAAGGAAATCTAAAAATATCTAGCTTAAAGCCATTACAATAATTATGATATCATTTACCCACTAATCTTCATATCTTCATATCTTGGTGGCATGGATGTACCTACAATGGATCATCGTACATTGGACCATCCTGCGGCTCACACTCATATGCATGAACCATTAATAATTTAACTGCCACCTTGTTAAGCATAATATTTCCTTTGTACAAGTTAACATCATTTCTTGCTAATGTTGTCTTCAACATACATTGATGTCAAGATTCGTAAAGTATTAAAAAACCCATTCATAAATCTATACTAGTGATGTTTCTCCATCTACTCATGTACATTCATGACATGCAAGGAAAATACCTTGGCATGCTCCATTTAACTGCACTACAAATGTGCTACTTATAAGAAATCACATTTACTAATATTTTCCTTGTATAAGCACACATTCCTGCAAGAAAATAGCTACATCTTCCAAACATTTCTTTAAAAGAAGCTGATACATCATTTATAATCTTTGTGCATGCAATTTACATAAGTTTAATCCAGATAACTAATCCTTACACTATTACTTTTGGTTCATGTAAAGAAAGCTAACACAACAAATGTTGTTCCTATGCATACAAATGCATATAGATTCCAAAAGATTCTTCCGAAAAGAATGCTTAACATAATAGAGCACATAGATTCCAAAAGAGTTTTTCCAAAGGAACGCTTAACACAACAGAGAATGCAAACACATGTTTTCTTTTCTATAAAATTAATGCAATAAAGCATACAAATCCATGTCTTCTTTTTCAAACATTATACTAACAATATTTTCCATTGTAGTCTAACATAACATACTATCTTTTCCCACATACAAATATGTAGATTCGTTCCAAAGAAAGCTAATCCAAATATTGCATGCATATGCATGATATTATTCCAAAAGAAACTAACATAATAGTTATGATAGAATAAAGTACTCACATATAATTATTCCTAAAGAAACATTATAATTCAATATTTCTTCTATCCATGCAAAGAAAATACCTCTATAACACAATGACTATTATTTGTGCATGCAAGAGCTTGTCATAATAGCTCTTATTTAATGTATGCACAACATAGTGCCTTCTTCATAATTCTACCATCATTTATTTATCATTTTTCACGTAAAAAAATACACACTACCATCATTTAGTTATCATTTTCATGTAAACAAATACACACCTTTTTTCAAAGGAAATTAATATAACCTAGTTTATTTTCCTTTCTACATGTGTTTTTTTTCATGCTTCCCATTCAAGAAATTATCATAGATAATAATATTTTATGTATAAAACTAGGAAACCATAACATGGTTAACTTAACCTTTTATCACCTAAATCAAGAACCAATCTTGCAATCTTTTCAATAGGTTACTCTTTTCAAGAAAGTACCATAACTAACCCTTATTTGGTGCATAAGAACTAGGAAGAACTTTTTAAAATAATAACAATGTTAACCTTTTAACACAATGGACTTATCTTTCACACACAAGATAAATATATTATTTCCAAAGAATATCCTATGACTTATGTTATCTATGTGTATAATTTTTAGAAGGTAATTCCATAAGATATTATCTTTAATCACAATTACACATTTGACCTCAAAAAGAGAAATCCAAACTTATTATATCTTCCCATGCAATATTTTCTCATATATTTATTTCATCTTGATATGGCAATAAAACTTGTTTATAATTAGATTGGAAAATAAGTCAGGTAAATAATCAATAGTGGATTTGTTCCAGTCACATACCAATAAACTGATGAAATACCATTTCCTTTAGTCTATGTAACACATCCCAAGAAATATGAGAAAAATAATTCTTATTCTTTACTATTTTTCCATCATATTTTCCGAAGAAAAGCTATATGATATACATATTTTTTATTTATATCTTTCAACACACAAAATATTATATGAATAAAAAAATAGCAAGGATTACTTATCTTAGCAGTTGACTCTCATAAAAAAAAATGAATGGCATATGTCGAACGTCCCTCCACTTCATCATAGCCTTTCCTAAACTAAGGTGATAAATGCCCTTATTCGCCCAAAATGTAAGGCCTCAACAATCTCTCTCCTTCCATTTTTGATGTATTCCTCTTTCGTTTTTGGGCACAGCTAGGGTTCTTTAAAATTTGAGAGATTAAACACCTCTTCTAATGTCTCCTTTTAAACTTTATGCACTTTTAAAAATTCTCCCCCCTCCCTTACCTCAATATTGTCTCTTCATGTAAAAGAAAACTATTACTCTCCAGTAGTTTCTCCATACCGAACCATAACTACCTCATTTATAGAAAATCATGAATTTATTTCATGTTAATAATATTTTAAGAATGAAAGAGGTAAATGTGTGGGTCCATGGATGTTACATACTCCCCCCCCTTAATAGAAAACCGTCGTCGGTGTTCATCCCTTACTAGGGATTAAATTTTATTCATGATATAGAATTATAAACAACCCAAAAGGGGATCCTTCCCATTCAAAATAAATCACTTCCTTTTCTAATGAATACCATTAAAAATCAATAAATTAAAATCTCTATACCCACATATTACAGAGAAATTGTCACTATCCCTATACTCCCTCGTTCCTTGATCTTGGAGGACACTTATAGTAACCCTTATGTACTTTCCAAGCATGGAATAAATACCCCTGAACCACACTTTTTCTGCCAAATCATCTCCCTTTACAATTTTTTCTGGAAGATCACTGTAAAAACCTAGTTTTTAAGGTCAGTGCTTTGCCTTAGTGTCTGAACCATGTCGATAGCAGAGATTTGCACAAAGACCCATGCTGATCGACACTATGTCTTAATGTCAGAATCGCGTCGATCCTCTTTTGGAAAGTTTTTAAAATAGAAATGAAGCTTCACGAGAGATAGGAACTACTCCAAAGGATAAGCTCTTTTCCCATTATTTGAGGGCCCATAACCTCCTCCTCCATTGTTATATAAGGAGACATATTTCACCTCTGATGCATTAGTTAGCATAGAGAGAAGAATCAATCATAGTTTCGGGAGAATAGTGTAGGGTGTGATTGTTTTTGTGTGTTAAGAACATAGTGTAGGGTGAAAATGTGAAGTTGGGTTACACTTTTTCCCCTTTTTGAGAAAAAAGTTTCATTTTTTTTTTCTTCAACTTTCTGCAAGCTAAAACAATTTTCTGTTTAGAATTTCATTTTGCGATAAAAAAAAAGTTGTCAGAAATTTTGTTAGCTTTCTATTACTTATTTTTTGGAATTTTTTTATACACATTTGATATGTCAACTTAGCATTTATTTGAGTGTGTTTTTTTTAACAATCAACGGATTCATAAGAAGTCATGTTAATACGCAATGTTTTATTCTTTGAAAATTTTTGTTTTTGAGAAACATTATGTGTTACAACAATCTAGACAGAGTCTACTTTGGTTTTGTCATATTTACAAAGCCAATGGATGCATATCATAATTTCTAGAATTTTTTGAACTGGTCCAATATGAAAAAACTGCATATTTTGAATATGTTTCGCGACACAAGAAAATTCTTAACATATAAGTTATAAACTAAAAATCTAAAAGCTACCCATTAGAGACGACGGACCAATGTAATGTACCATAATTTTTTCAATTTTTTTTACAATGTATTTTGGAAGATACAAAATTTTGATTTCACTAAATCATAATGACCTTCAGAAATTGTTTGCACCCGTTTTATTACAAAATTAATTAAAATTAGTAAATATTTATGAAATTCCATTAAAGTTATATTTCCTGAAAGTAAATTCGATTATGAAAATTCTTGTCTTGGTTTTGACAATTAGTTTAGAATGTTTCATGGTGTTTAATCAGTCAAAAGTTGAAGATACGTATTCAGAGCTTGGTTCTGCATAACTAGTGATGCATTATTTTTGCCAAACTCTTAAACAAAGTTCGGCCGAACTATTTTTTGTGCCAACGACCCATTAAGTCAAACGAAAAAAAGTTTGGTCGAACTTTTACCTAACTTTCCATTGCCCGGAAAGTACCGTCGAGCCCCTCCGAAAAAACATTTCACGACAATATAAATTTCCATGAAATCATTCATTATTTTCGCATATTTTTGTACATTTGGTCTGATTTTACAAAGGTGTTGATCTGATTTTGCAAAGAATTGTTTTGGGTTTAAGGACTTTCCCTGGAAGTACGTTCAAAGGACTTCTTGGAGGCATTCATTATTTTCAAAGAATTTTCTTGGAGGTGCATTCAAAGAAAATTTTTGAAGACTTTTCTTGGAGGTACATTCAAAGGACATTTCTTGGAGGTATGTGATACAGTTTTTTGGATGTTTTTTGGGCTTCATTTTTTTTTAAGTATGGATTTGGGCTTAATTTTGAAAGGAATTTTTTTGGACATTTTTTGGAAGTATTTTTTAAAATGATATTTTTTGAATTATTTTTTAAAGTGGTGTTTTCTATGAAGTTGGAATTAATTTTCATGGACATTTTTTTGAGGCATTTTTTGAAGTGACATTTTTTTAGAGTACGTGTTTTGGGTTGAAGTAAATCTTTTATAATGATTTTTTAAAATGAGTTTTGTTTTCTATCTTTTTAAATGAAATTTTTTTGTAGGACTTGGAAGGAAATATCTTGAGCTTCATCTCATTTTTATAAGACATTTTTTTCTCGAATTTTGTAATGTAAGTGTTTTGGATTGGAGTATGTATTTTTTGCAAAACTTTTAAAATGAATTTTTTTTTAAATTAAATCTTTTGTGATGTTTTTTTTAAATTGAGTTTTTCTCTAAATTTTTGAAGGAAATTTTTTGAACTTCATAGTCTATTATCATGGGAAATCGAAGAAATTGTACGAGAAAATATGATCGAAAAAGAGACCCTGCGGAACGTAGAGAAGAGAAAAGACAATCTCGCAAAAGAAAGATAGAAGCACTCTTAAATATTGAAGGGGAAATCAACGTCAACTAGAAGTTGAAGTAGGTATGTAAATGTAAATATTATGATTTTGATATATTTAAAATTTTCCTAGTGTAAAATGTGAAGCTTAATTTTTATTTGATGAACTAATTTGAAAAATATTTTTCAATGTAAACAGAGAGAGATATTCCTCAAAAAATTGACGATGAGATACAAAATTTTGAAAGAGAAAGTGAAAGAGATATTGAACCAATGATTGAAGATGGTGAAAATGTTGAAAGAAATTCAAGTGAAGAAATTGAATCACAAGGTAGGTATATATATATATATATATATATATATGTTGAGCACATGCACGTATTATTGAAATTCTACATATATTTATTAATTTAGTTATTTATTGAATATGTAAAATTATTATGTACAATTCATTCGAATATGTACAGATGAAATCAATGTCGATGATGAGATGTTAGAAAATGTTGACACTCACACATATGGAGATAAAAAAAGCTGACCATTATATATGATATCTTGTTAACCACATTTTTTATAAGTATTTCATAAAGGAAAAGGTGACAGTTCAAGCCCAAATTTTGAAAGGTCTCCTATCATTAAGGAAATTAAAATAAGTTATTACTTTATTGGGTATTCGAAAATCAACCAAAGATAAAAAAAAAATGAAGGAAAATGTGATACAAAATATAAATAGTGCTATAAATTCAATCAGAAGATCTAGACAGAAAAATGTTTCAGTTGTACTTAGAGCAATACATAAGGCAGTGGTTTCATCAAGTACTAAACAGAATCGCTTGGTAAAATCTATGGCACGAGTATTAGGAACCCCGCGAAAAAATTTGCACAAACATAAAAAATTTCAGTGGAAAATAGATGTAAATGATGAACTCGCTTGTTGGAGAGCTATTTGTAGGAAACCATACAAAGACAGACTTGGAAAAAATGTTAAAAAAATAATATATGAATATTGGAAGAACAATTCGCATGTTTCCCCAACTGCAAGGCACGCGATGCAAAGAAGAATAGCACGAAATTAGTACGAAGAACATGAAAAACATTTCTTGAAAACCACTAAGATAGAGTTTTTCAACAAGTTCAAAGAAGAGAATCATGAAATTCATGTTTCAATCAGTGTTTTTGTTCAACAAAAGCCATGGTATGTAAAACCTATCACCGTGTGCGACACTTGTTGTTGCCATTATCATGTTGAATTTGAGTTAAATTGTGACACATTCCTTGATTTTGGTAGAAAATTTTGGAAGGATTCACCTCCTCCTTCCACTATCAGTGATTTCATATCTCAAATTCTATGTGAAGGAGAAAGCAATGAACTATTTTACGAAAATAAATGTGTTAGTGGTAAAAAATGCGATGATTGTGGAAATTTGACTAAATTTCAAAACAAATATCGTACTGATATAAATGATCAATCATTGTCCAACATGAAAGTGAAATGGAAGAGATATGAATATATCCATACATCAATTCAAGGTGCAAATAGTGTTAAAAGAATTGAATTACGAGAAGAAGAAATTTTTGTGATAGACTTTTTGAGAAAGTTTGAGGCAGAAATTTACAAATACACCAAGCATTCCCATAGAGCTCGATGGAAAGACTTGCAATTCAAAAAATCCCATGAATTTTTTCCACCAGGGACCATTTTGTCAGTAATTGATTTTGCAGAAAACTACACATTTGTTCCACAAAAAGAAATTCAGAGTGAATACTATCATTCTGACCAAGTCTCCATGCTCGTCCATATTCTATATAGACATGCTGAACAAAACATCGATCATATAGAAAGCACCAGTGAAAATCGACATATTATTAAAGAATATCACTTTTATATCAGTGACGATTGTACACATGATACATATTTTGTACAACATTGTTTTGGAAAAATTTATGATTCCTTGAAAAATCGTGGAATAACATTCAATGAACATTGGATATGGTCAGATGGATGCGCAGGTCAATTCAAATCTGCACGATCATTCTTTTGGTTGTGTTGTCTTCATAAGAAAACCTGCATTAAACATTGTTGGAATTTATTTGAGACTGGCCATGGAAAAGGAGAACATGACGGTGCAGGGGCATGCATAAAACGAGCACTTCGAAGATATCAAATGAACCCCTCTGCAAGCCGACTTGTGGATGCGAAAGAAGTTGTTCAATGGTGCATCGCTGCTCTAAGCCATGAGACTAACCGATCAAGGGAAGTGCGAAGGTACATTCAATTTAATTTTTATTGGATATCTAATTTTAAATAGTGTACATTTATCACAATGATTATCTTTGATTGTATTTTGATATCATATTTACATTCTTCTTTAAATTTTCCATATAAAGGTTTTTTTGGCATATTGGGATCGAAGACGTAGATAGATCAATTGGAAATGATGTTGAAACAATAAAAGGGACTCGAAAATTGCATTCAATTAAAACAAAGTCGTCCAGAAATGTGTTTGCATTGGATAAAAGAAAATATTCTTGTTTTTTTCATGTTTGCATAGACAACACAAAATCCAATGACGTTTGTGAAAACAAAATGTATGTAAAAGATTGGAAACATACAAAGCTAAATACAAAGGGAAAAATGTATGTTGCAATGTTTGAAGAAATGCAATCAGAGGAGACTACAATATCATCCGATGGTGATCGAGTTTCTGATCTTGTTAGAGAAGGTAACATTTGAATTGCTTTCTAATGATAAAGATCTAGAAATAAATTTGAATATGTATAATTTTGTTAAGTTTGTTTTATTGTGTAGGAGATGTTTTTGTTGTAATTGCACCTACTGACAATGATGAAAATGTGAAGTATTATTTGATGCGTTGCACTGAACGAAAAATGAAATTATTAGAAGACTATAATGATCACAGATTTCCATATGAAAGAGGATCTATTATACTGAAAGGTTATTTTTTCAGACAAACTAATCAAAGTGGGGATTTTGTTTACTTTGAAGACTATGAACCTGATTTCATAAGTTGTCAATATAGTCACTTGGTGTGTGCAGCACACATAAAGTTGATAGAGGTTCAATCAAAGAAAAAAACGAAAATTAAGAAATGGAAAATGTCAAAATCCAATCATGAACGGATTATTGAAGATGGCATTCCATTGGAATTTTTTTGATTGAACTACCCAACAATTTATTCTCTTTGGATTATATGTTCTAGAACTTCCAGTACTCAATTAAAAATTGAGCTTCCTTGTTATGTTATCTGTGCAAGTGTTTGCACATGTACAAATTGTTTTGGTACATGCACACTCTAGTATCAACTGAAAGTAGCTTTTCTATACATGCATTGATGAAAAATGTTGCATGTATTGGATATATATATATATATATATATATATATATATATATATATATATATATATATATATATATGTTCTAGAATGAAATTAACTAAAAGTAGTTTTTCTATGTGCATTGATGAAAAATGTTGCACGTACTAGATATATACACAAACTCAATGCACGCCCAGTTTTTCTTGTGTGATTTCTTGGTAAAAATTATCCACAATGTAAATAAGTCATCCAAAGTATAATTTTGTAAGAAGATTCCTTTCAGACAAGAGACTCGGAGCACTTCTCCAACTTTTGGTGGGATTTGACCCACATCTCTATTCCTGATTGAAAATCTAGTACAAAATTTGTTTGTCCAATGGTCGGATATGTTCTATGTGCATTGATGAAAAATGTGGTGCACATATTGGATATATATATATATATATATATATATATATATATATATATATATATATATATATTCTAGAATGAAATTAATTTTTCAAGTAGTTTTCTCATGTTCATTGATGAAAAATGTTTCATGTACTGAATATATGTGTTCTAGAATGCAATTAACTGACTGTCATCAATTTACCAATTTATAAATCAACAAGGTTACCTAGTTGAGTGCATTAATAACATTGACCCCAATTCAACAAACATATATCTACTTCTTATATTTCCAATCAAAATTAAATGGATTTATATGGGAAAGAGGTAGAACATATAGCCCATGAACTACTTTTTAGAAGGTATCATCATGTGGGAAAATATTTTGAACACTTGATCGTACTTGAAAGTAATATTAAGATTGTTTTTGATCTGTACATACTACATACTATTGTTTGAGTGAAAACAAATTCCAATGAAAAGAACATAGCTTTTCAATCCAACTAACCATATCAATTCAGCTCTATTTGAAAAAAAGGTAAAAAAAACCAAAAAGCCAACAAAATAACATCCTTCGTTGTTATTTTTATTGGAATAACTAAATCGTATTAAGGATTCTCTTCACCGAAATTGTTTTTCAATGGAGAATCCTTAAAATATGATTTAGCTATTCCAACAAAAATGACAACCACAAATGTTATTTTTCTGACATGTTTTGTGGCATGTTAACTTTTCTTTACTCTTTTTTCAGTTAGAGCTCAATTGATATGGTTAGTTGCATTGAAGAGCCACGTTCTTCCCATTGGAAATTTTTTCAGTCAAACAAGAGAAGAGTATGTAGAGATTAAAAGCAATCTTAAGATGCCAAATGTACTTCAACCATCCAAAACTTTAATTTTAAAAACTTTTTGATTGTATCAAAACATTACTTCACATGTCATGCCAATTGTAGTTCAACTATCCAGTAAAAAGATTAAACATTTAACATTATATTACATGCCAAATGTAGATTGAAACCATCCAAAACTTGAGTTTTAAAAACTTTTTGATTATATCACAACATTACATCACATGCCAAATGTAGAGTGAAACCATCCAAAACGTAAGTTCTAAAACTTTCTGATTATATATCAAAAAATTGCTTCACATGCCATGCCAATTATAGTTCAACTATCCAATAAAAACATTTAACATTATATAACATGCCAAATGTAGATTGAAACCATCCAAAACTTGAGTTTTAATTTTTTTTTTATTATATCACAACATTACTTCACATGCCATGCCAATTATAGTTCAACTATCCAATAAAAACATTTAACATTATATCACATGCCAAATGTAGATTGAAACCATCCAAAACTTAACCTTTAATTTAACAAAAAATTATAGATCACAACATTAATTCACATGCCAAACGTACTTCAACCATCCAAAACTTGAGTTTTAAAAAATTTTGATTATATCACAACATTACTTCACATTCCATGCCAATTGTAGTTCAACTATCTAATAAAAACATTAAACATTTAACGTTATATCACATGCCAAATGTAGATTGAAACCATCCAAAACTTGATTTTTAAAAACTTTTTGATTATATCACAACATTACTTCAACCATCCAAAATTTGAGTTTTAAAATATTTTTGATTATATCATAGCATTACTTCACATGCCATGCCAATTGTAGTTCAACTATCAATTAAAAACATTTAACATTATATCACATGTCAAATGTAAATTGAAACCATCCAAAAATTAAGTTTTAAAACTTTTTGATTATATATCACAACATTACCTCACATTCCATGCCAATTATAGTTCAACTATCCAATAAAAACATTTAACATCATATCACATGCCAAATGTACTTCAACCATCCAAAACTTAAGTTTTAAAAACAAAAAAAATTATAACACATCGTTAGATAACATGCCAAATGTAGTTTAAAAGAAAAACATTAATTTATAGATGACAACATTACTAGTAGTTCAACTATCCAAAACTTAAGTTTTAAAAACCAAACAAATTATATAACAACATTACTTCAAATTCACATGCCAAAAGTACTTCAACCATCCAAAACTTAACTTTAAAAAACAAAAAAAATTATATATATATATATATTAATTTTTTTTTTTTGTACATTCGAATGGGCAACAGGGGCAGCTTCGCTACTCTCATTACATGGGGTTGATTCTAACTGCTACCACTATAACCACCGGGAACATGCGCCCGCCCCTCTCCACACTCTCCATTCTAGTCTGGGGTGATTTTGAACTCATGACCTCATGTACAGAGCTCGCTTTACAAACGAACTTCACCGCATTTCAATTACCAACTCGCCTACCCCCGTGGGGCTAACAAAAAAAATTATATTAACACAATAAATATGTCCAAAAATTGTAGATCTCACAAGTATCAAGTATATATGTTTGTGTGTGTGTGTGTGTGTGTGTGTGTGTGTATGTCTATGCATCTATAATAAAATATAAAAAAAAGAATTTAAGACTAGAAATTTCAATCAAATCTACAAATCATGTCCATCAAATACAGATGGATGTAGTGTCTTTCCTAGAAGAGTCTCAATCCACGCACTATTTTGCGAAGCATGGGGAACCTGTACAAAATTCACGTACAAACATTAGAATTTGATGTTTTAAAAATGAGTGAGAATATATAGAACTTCATGTAAAAAACAAAAAAAAAACAAAAAAAAATCATGCAATACCTCATGAGTTTCCCTCTCCATTTTTTCGCCTGCTACTTCACCCATGCGAACATCTCCAACAATAAATCGTACAATATACATGTACAGTCATATATACATATATATATATTAAAAATTTTCAGAGGAAAATGCACATGTATATATAAACTTATTTTCGATAATATTAACAAAAAAGTTAGACAACTTGTTCAAATGGTTGAAATGATGTGGATGTTCCTATCTCCATCGCTAGAGTCCGTGGATTAAAGAAATCTTCTATAGAAAACTAAAATTCAAAATTTTAAAAGTATAAAATAACTCAAGATCAAGATCTCAATTTATAATAAAACTTTTAAACTTCAATTTATAAATTATAAATTTTAAAAAACATATATATTTAAAAGTGAAAAATTGAATACTTCTACAGGTGAATTTGGGACATCTCCTAAGAGAGGCTCCAAAAGAAAATCTCCATAAACATAAAATTCAAAAAATTTAAAATAACTCAAGATATAGATATATATATCAATTTTTAATGGAACTTTTTGAGGTGGAATATATATAACTTAAACATAAATTTTAAAAGTGAAAAATTTTCCATAATTTTTGTGAATCTGGCACATATCCTAAGGAAGTAGAAGGTACATCTCCCAAGGAAGAAGAACATACCACGATCCCAAAAACATTGGACGAAATCGGAATCTGTTACAACATTTTATTATTATATATGTACATACATACATGTGTGCACAATTATTTATTTTAAAAATATCACTTAAAAACACTAACATTTGTCAACATATCTTGATGGGGAGACCCATCTTGATTGTTTGAACCAGAGGCCTCGAACGTGATATTAACATTTTTGTCATTCATCATGTGTCACAACTGCAAATGGCATTTTAACATATAATGATGCATTTTTGTTAGATTAATTTACATACAAATAAATGTATACATATACATACACATGTATTTATTACAAATTTCGCATGTATGTGTTAAAATAGTTGAACCCTAACCATTAACACATACCGTTCTCGTGCCTTCTTCCTCATGAAGAATTAAGTCTTGCCAACCATTGCGAAAATTATTTGCATATATTCTGAGATATTCAACACTCATGTTGTCAATCTCTTCATGTGTACAATACACAAAATTGGCATGTGCATTCTCACGTGCTCTTTATCTATTTAGACAAACATCGACACCACCCAATCCGCTTTGAACATTGTCGATGATGGCATCCCTTGCTTCTCGACTTATTTGAGAAGTCGCATCCATCTCTGGCCACAATGTTTCGACCCGAAAAGGTCGACTCACCAATGGTGGCTCAGGGTGAGGCAAATCCACATCTCGCCTAGCACCACTATGGTCACACAATCGAGCTTTCCCAAGACCAAATAATTCTGATGGAAGGTCATTGTAATTGGGTCTCATTTCCAGAAAAAATTTTGTGTAATTTTTTTTTCTCAAAATAAACATGAACCTCGTCGTTCCATGGGAGTCTTCCATAGGCCGAAAGGTGCCTATCATGCAAATAGTGAGCTATATTAGGGTGTTTTAAATATTGCACCTTTAACATCTTTATTTTTGTCCCTTCTTTGAAGTTAAACATTGACTTCACCATTTCTTTTGTAACTCTTTGTTTTACATCCTCCCATTTATCGAGACCCATTATTGTTTCTTTTCTCTTTCTCATGACTTCTACAAATGTATCAGTCATTGGCCCAATATTTCTATACACATTTACTAGTTCGCCCAATGAATCTGTAGCTATTTCGAGGCTTTGTTGACTCTAACAGGTAGAGTCAAATCCACGACATCTCTCTGCAATTTTGCATGAAGTTGTTGACATCTTTCTAAGGTGCATTGTTCCATGTTTATTTCCCATGGTATATCAGAAATGTCGGTTGGATAAGTTGTGGTGGGTGGACAACTTTCTTCTTGAATGTAGCATTCTGCCCTGCGTCTATTTTGACCAACATTTGGAGCATTTTCAACCTCTATGTTATACCATTTTTTGGTCATCTAACCTATTATCATTAGATGGACCCAAGTACACCATGTAAGACCAATTTTACCCTAAGTAAAATTTCTTTTACTATGTAAAATAACTTAATAAACCACATTTATTAGGTTGTTTATGGTCTAAACAGGAAACCCCAAAAGGAAATATTAAACAAACCTATTTTGTTTGATTTTCCTCATGGAATAATTAATTAAACCATAATTTAATTATTATTCCTAGTCATGTTTAACCCAAACAAAGAAATTAATTAGATAAACCTTTATTTATCTTATTATTTTCTAGGAATAATTATTTAAATCTTATTTAGATAATATTCCTTGTTAAATATGAACAAATCACCCACAAATAATTAAATAAATCATTATTTATTTAATTATCCTTCAACCACTTCCTTAAAAAGATAAATAAATCATTTATTTATTTATTATTAACAAATAAAGGGATTTGATCCAAGTCAAATACTTTTTCCCTCCAACAAATATAATAAAATATTCCATAAAAGGTGGATCTAGATTTGGTTAACATTATTTTAATCATGCACCAAGATCTAGAATGACCCAATATTATGTTATAAATAGGAGGGTTTTTCCTACCATTCTTCACCTTTTGTTGCCTATTAGATCACTCTGGATCTATACACTTGGTCACTTTTTTCCATTATTTGTTGTGTGAGCTCCGTTTGAGCTCTATTCTTTGCATTGGGTTTTCTGCACCAATAAGAGAGAGAAATCTTAGATATGAAGTGCTGAGGACTTCCAAGAACCCATCCCATTGAGGAGAATTGGATACGCCTTCTTGTTTTCCTCCCAGGTGCCCAATTAATACAAAAATTCTTTCAAAAATCGTTCTTGTCTTGTCTATTGGTATATGGAGCAAACCCTTGTTTTTACTGCTTAATGTCTTTCCATGCTTAGATCTGGTTTTTTGCAGCTCTTTTCTTGTTCAACTAACCGCAGATCTGAAGATATTGGCAGCCACTTTTGTTGTTAGGGCTATTAGTTATGCGTAGCTAAAGTGGTCCTTTTTCGTACACTTCGACAAAGGATACTAACACTCTGCATCAATATATATATATATAATTTTTTATATTAGAAAAAAAACATGTAAACAAATTTGTACAAATTGAATGAAAAAAATATTGAAATTTGTACAAATTTGTACCCTAAAACTGTTGAGAACCAGAACGACCCTGCTGAGAACCAGCACCACTAGCCGTTGATTGGTCTCCGGGGGAATAAATATCACCACCTTCACGCAACCTGTTATCACTTATTGATGGCCCTCTAAGGCGATTTGAACCACCACGAACCTCTCGAGAGGAGAGAGAAGCTTCATAAACAAATATGGATTTATAAGCAACTGAAAAATACATTCATACATGTATAAATACACACGTACATATTCATTGATTAAATTGTGTTCAAACCATACCACGACTGGATGAACCATGGGCATGCTCCATGGATGGAGTAGAGACCCTTCTCTTCTTATTAGCTCCTAAAAAATAGAAAATTAAACTTATTAAAAATTAATTTAACTCACAAAGTTGATAAAAAATCAATTTCATATGTACACACATTGATGGAGATTTAAGATTATATTTAAATACCATGAACAACCCTCGATCCCTGATCCCCCCCTCTCATAGAGATATGTGATTCTGTTGATCTTCGTCATTCATCCTCCATGATATATATATCTACGGTGGACATTTACAATTATTTTTTTAAATAACTAATTTAAAATAAATTCAAAATAAATTTCAGAAAATTAATGTAATTTAGTGTAAAAAAATTATGTAAAACACAACTTTCAAAACACTAATTGATGTGTGAAACTCAATTTAAGCAAAAAAAAATTCTAAAAATGATAAGTTCAACAAATTGCACTTTACATGGTGGGAGCACACTTGATATAAAATTGAAAAAAAACACATTTTCATTAAAAAAGAAGTGAAACTCCATTTAAACAAAAATTTGTTGAAGTCCCTACATTTTAATTTTATAAAAATGTCAAGTTCACCACTTGTTGCAAATGTGAATTTCACCAAGTTGTGCTTTACATGGTGTGGTGGGAGCACACTTGGTATATAGTTGAAAAAAACACATGGTCAATAAAAAAGACGGATTTAGAAGTACACAACACATAGATATCTAAGATATGTTACAATCTCTATCAATAAATTTTGAAGCAGAGCGTCTCAACACTAATTCATCTTTCAGAGATGAATCTTGAATTTTTGAAGAAGAGCGTCTCAAAACTAATTCATCTTTGAGAGATGAATCTTGAATTTTTGAAGAAGAGCGTCTCAAAAATAATTCATCTTTGAGAGATGAATCTTGAATTTTTTAAGAAGAGCATCTCAAAACCAATTCATCTTTGAGAGATGAATCTTGCATTAGTATTGCCCCGTATAATTCTAATTCATCTATTAATTCATCTTTGATAGATGAATCTTGAATTGGCATTTCCCCATGCAATATATAAGCAGACATCTTATTAACATTTGTACAATGTCTTATACTAAAAAAGTGAAATTGGCTAACAATATTGTTTGATATTCCATGCAATTCTTCTAGCCTCTCCTTCTTAACTTGGTACACACCGTTCATCTGGTTGCACACAAGTTCAAAATTGGTGAATACTACAATTCCATTTGATCCATACTCCATCATTGTTCGCAAGCCTTCTATCAATCCAATATAATATGCCTCGTTGTTTGTTGTTCTTCCCGGTATATGCATTTTCCTTTCAACGACTTTACTAGTCACAATATTAGAAAGCACATATGTAATCATTGCTTTCCTTAAATTGGGATAGCAAGAAACTTCTATGCATAATTTCCATTTTTCAACCATATTTAATGGTTTTCTTATCCCTAAAAAAAAACAAATTCAATAAAAATATTTATTAAATTGACATTTACTGAAAATGCATGGGAGAAATGACGCAAGATCATGAGATAGATGACATGTGCATGGTTTATCTTAAATTTTATCTTAAATTTTGTGGGAGAAATGACACATGTACACAATTTACCTTAAATTGGTTGTGTTTTATGAATATTAAAATGAATAACTTCTATTTAGATCTATTCCAGATATTGACTATAGGGGAATTTACTCGGTATGTCACCTTTCATAAAATATGAGATCCGAAGGCTACCTGGCCCTTTATAGACTTTGCCTATAGAACTTATAGAATTTAGTTCACTACATGTCCCAATTATAGCCTATGAAGGTTTTAGAGGACCTGTGGAATCACTAACACTACTTTACGTAGACATAAGGGTGTATAATAATGCATTTGTTTTACATTGGATATTAAAATGAAGAACTTATATTTAGATCTATTCCAGAGATTGACTATAGGGGCATTTACTAGATATGTCACCTTTCATAAAAGATGAGATCTATAGGCTACCTAGCCCGTTACACACTCTGCCTATAGCACTTGTAGAAGTTAACAGTACCTGTCCGAAATATACCCTATGAAGGGTGTATAGGACCTGTGGAATCACTCACACTACTTTACGTAGACATAAGGGCATATGAGAATGCATTTGTTTTACATTGAATATTTTTCATTTCAAATTTAGAATCTATTTGAAAAAATTACCTATATAACGTTAAAACCTATGTTTTGTATCAAATCACTTCTGGTTTCAATCGGAAACTTTCATGGCTTTAATATTTTTTTCTTGAAATGTGATGCACCCCATTAAAATGGGAGATATATCGAAATGATTCCTATGGTGTGATAAAATATAGATGCATAAATTCAATGAGCATAGTTTTGAGATATAAAAGTCCAAAATGGAAGAGTTGTTTGTGAACAAATATCAAAGCCACCATGGATATAGATATGCTTCATTAAAAGGGATTTTTCTAGTTTAGGATGTCGGACTAAGTTGGAAAGAAGGGAAAATATTAAGATTATATGTTAATCCATGTGTTTTACATTGAATAATTTTCATTTTATTAAAAATCTATTTGAAACATTAAACTATATATAAGGTTAAAACCTACATGTTTTGTATCAAATTACTTTTGGTTTTAATGGGAAACTTTTATGGCTAATTTGTTTTTCTCGAAATGTGATTCACCCCATTAAAATGGAAGATATATCAAAATGAATCCTATGGTGTGATAAAACAGTTTCAAGTTGTTTAAAAATATAGATGCATTTAAATTCAACGAGCATAGTTTTGAGATATAAAAGTCCAAAATGGAAGAGTTTTTTGTGAACAAATATCAATGCCACTATAGATATAGATCTAAAGGGATTTTTCCAGAAGGATGTCCACTAAGTTGGAAAGAGGGGAAAATATCACAATTATATGTTAATGCATGTGTTTTACATAGAATATTTTTTATTTTAAATTTAGAATCTATTTGAAAAAAATACCTATATAAGGTTAAAACCTATGTTTTCTATCAAATCACTTTTTGCTTCAATGGGAAACTTTTATGGATTTAATATGTTTTTCTCAAAATGTGATGCACCCCATTAAAATGGGATATATATATCGAAATGAATCCTATGGTGTACTAAAATATACATGCATAAATTCAATGAGCATAGTTTTGAGACATAAAAGTCCAAAATGGAAGAGTTGTTTGTAAACAAATATCAATGCCACTATCGATATCGATCTGCTTCATTAAAAGGGATTTTTATAGAAGGATGTCCACTAAGTTGGAAAGAAGGGAAAATATCACAATTATATGTTAATGGATGTGTTCCACATTGAATATTTTTCATTTTAATAAAAATCTATTTGAAACATTAAACTATATATAAGGTTAAAACCTAGATGTTTTGTATCAAATTACTTTTTATTTCAATGGAAAAATTTATGGCTAATGTGTTTTTCTCGAAATGTGATACAGCCCATTAAAATGGGAGATATATCAAAATGAATCCTATGGTGTAATAAAATATTTTCAAGTAGTTTAAAAATATAGATGCATTTAAATTCAATGAACATAGTTTTGAGATATAAAAGTGCAAAATGGAAGAGTTGTTTGTGAAAAAATATCAATGCCACTATGGATATAGATCTACTTCATTAAAAGGTATTTTTCTAGAAGGATGTCCACTAAGTTGGAAAGAAGGGAAAATATCACAATTATATTTTAATGCATGTGTTTTACATTGAACATTTTTCATTTTAAATTTAGAATGTATTTGAAACAATTACCTATATAAGGTTAAAACCTATGTTTTGTATTAAATCACTTATATTTCAATGGGGAACTTTTATGGCTTTAATATGTTTTTCTCGAAATGTGATGCACCCCATTAAAATGGGATATATATATCGAAATGATTCCCATGGTGTGATAAAATATAGATGGATAAATTCAATGAGCATATTTTTGAGATATAAAAGTCCAAAATGGAAGAGTTGTTTGTGAACAAATATCAATGCCACTATGGATATAGATATGCTTCATTAAAAGGGATTTTTCTAGAGGGATGTCCACTAAGTTGGAAAGAAGGGAAAATATCACGATTATATGTTAATGCATGTGTTTTACATTGAACATTTTTCATTTTATTAAAAATATATTTGAAACATTAAACTATATATAAGGTTAAAACCTAGATGTTTTGTATCAAATTAATTTTGGTTTCAATGGAAAACTTTTATGGCTAATGTGTTTTTCTCGAAATCTGATACACCCCCTTAAAATGGGAGATATTTCAAAATGAATCCTATGGTGTAATAAAATAGTTTCAAGTAGTTTAAAAATATAGATGCATAAATTCAATGAGCGTAGTTTTGAGATATGAAAGTCCAACATGAAATAGTTTTTTGTGAACATATATTAGTGGATCACTATGCATATCACTATGGATATATCTGTTTCATTAAAAGAGATTTTTCTAAAAGGATGTCCACAAAGTTTGGAAGAAGGGAAAGTGTCACAAAATTATATATATGTTAATGCATGTGTTTTACATTGAATATTTTTCATTTTAAATTTAGAATCTATTTGAAACAATTACCTATATAAGGTTAAAACCTATGTTTTGTAGAAAATTGAACTTTTGGTTTCAATGGGAAACTTTTATTGCTAGTGTGTTCTTTCTCGAAATGTCATACACCCCATTAAAATGGGAGACATATCGAAATGATTCCTATGGTGAAATAAAATAGTTTCAATTAGTTTAAAGATATAGATGGATAAATTAAATGAGCATAGTTTTGAGATATATAAGTCCAAAATGGAATAGTTGTTGGTGAACAAATATCAGTGGATCACTGTGGATATATTTGCTTCATTAAAAGGGATATTCCTAGAAGATTGGACTTAAGTTGGAAAGAAGGGAAAATATCACAATTATATGTTAATGTGCATGTGTTTTACATTGAATATTCTTCATTTTTTTAAGAATCTAGTTTCAAAATATTTAAAAATATATACTTGGTTAAAACCTATGTTTTGTATCAAATTAATTTTTGTTTCTAAATACTATACACGTTTTAGATCGAATATTTTTAATAAATTTTTCATTTTATCAAAAATCTATTTGAAAAAATTAAACTATATAAGGTTAAAACCTATGTTTTGTATCAAATCACTTTTGGTTTCAATGGGAAACATTTATGGCTAATTTGTGTTTTTCTCGAAATGTGATACACCCATTAAAATGGGAGATATATATGGGAATGATTCCTATGGTGTAATAAAATAGTTTCAAGTAATTTAAAGATATATAGATGCATAAATTCAATGAGCATAGTTTTGAGATATAAAATTCCAAAATGGAATAGTTTTTCATGAACAAATATCAGTGGATCACTATGGATATATTTGCCTCATTAAAATGATTTTTTATAGAAGGATGGACTAAGTTGGAAAGGAAAAATATGAAAATTATATGTTAATTTGCATGTGTGTTTTACATTGAACATAAAAGGTATTTTCTCTCTCGCATTGTTTGAGACCATGGATATGAAAATGAAAAACTTGAATTTAGATCTATTCCATAGATTTACTGTAGGGGCATTTACTAGATATGTCACCTTTCATAAAAGATGAGATCTAGAGGCTACCTAGCCCTTTACATACTATGCCTATAGAACTTGTAGAAGTTAACACTACATGTCCCAATTATACCCATGAAGGGTGTAGAGGACCCATGGAATCACTCAAACTACTTTACGTAGACATAAGGGTGTATAAGAATGCACATGTGTTTTACGTTGAACATTTTTCATTTTAAATTAAAAGAATCTTTTTGAAACAAAATTTACCTATATAAGGTTAAAACCTATGTTTTTTATCAAAACATTTCTGGTTTCAATGGGAAACTTTTATGGCTAATTTGGGTTTTTTTCTCGAAATGTGATACACCCCATTAAAATGGGAGATATATCAAAACAATTCTTATGATGTAATAAAATTGTTTCAAGTAGTTTAAAGATATAGATCTTCATAAATTCAATGAGCATAGATTTGAGATATAAAAGTCCAAAATAGAATGGTTGTTGGTGAAGAAATATCAGTGGATCACTATGGATATATTTGCTTCATTAAAAGGGATATTTCTAGAAGGATGGACTAAGTTGGAAAGAAGGGAAAATATCACAATTATATGTTAATATGCATGTGTTTTACATTGAATACTTTTCATTTTATTAAGAATCTATTTTCAAAACAATTAACATAGTATAAGGTTAAAACCTATGTTCTGTATCAAATTACTTTTTGTTTCTAAATACTATGTGTTTTACATTGAATATTTTTCATTCTATTAAAAATCTATTTGAAACAATTAAAGTATATAAGGTTATAACCTATGATTTGTATCAAATCACTTTTGGTTTGAATGGGAAACTTTTATGGCTAATGTGTTTTACTTGAAATGTGATTCACCCCATTAAAATGGGAGATATATCAAAATGATTCCTATGGTGTAGTAAAATATAGATGCATAAATTCAATGAGCATAGTTTTGAGATATAAAAGTCCAAAATGGAAGAGTTGTTTGTGAAAAAATATCAGTGGATCACTATGGATATATCTGCTTCATTAAAAGGGATTTTCTAGAAGGATGTCCACTAAGTTAGAAAGAGGTGAAAAAATCACAATTATATGTTAATGTGTGCATGTGTTTTAAATTGAATATTTTTTAATTTATTAAAAAACTATTTGAAAAAATTAACTATATAAGGTTAAAACATATGTTTTGTATCAAACACTTTTGGTTTCCATGGGAAACTTTTATGGCTAATGTGTTTTTCTAGAACGGATTCCTATGGTGTAATAAAATAGTTTCAAGTAGTTTAAAGATATAGATGCATAAATTAAATGAGCATATTTTTGAGATATAAAAGTCCAAAATAGAATAGATTTTGGTGAACAAATATTAGTGGATCAATATGGATATATCTCCTTCATTAAAAGGGATTTTTATAGAAAGATAGACTAACTTGGAAAGAAGGGAAAATATCACAGTTATTGGAATCGTGATCTTATAAAAGGTTTCCACTAAATCCATCCCTACTACTTTTCATGTGAACCACATTCCCAAACCCACACATATATGTACCTATGAGCCAAGCCAAGTGTAAAAAGGGCTTACTTCATATTCTACTTTAACACATATATGTGATTAATTATCGTTAGAATTTATATGGTAGAAATACATAAAAAGAGTAATCCTTAGAATTTATATGGTAGAAATACATATAAAGAGTAATTATTAGTATAGATCTAGTTTGACTTTAAGGAATAAAGGTATGTTTTTTAGAAAGTTTATCTTAGGAGGTATAACTAAACCTTCTATAACCCACAAAAGAAACCATGGCCCGTGAGCATCACATGCAAACACAGGTTACTCCCATGTTTGAAACACCACCTCACATCATCATAAGGGATCAAAACCACTAAGCAACCCATACTAAGTTCCCTAGAAGGGATGACTATCATATTTAATGATTGAGTTTATCTCCAAGGTCAAAAGGAAAATCAGAGTTAGGAAAGGGAATTAGAATAGAAATTAAGGTAAGACCGTGACCTTTTACCCAATATTGAACAAAGGTGAGAAACCATAGATATCATGAAGGAAGTTCAAGAAATATTATGATATTTAAGAAATATTAAATGAAAATAAAAGTTAGGAAGTTAGGAAAGGGAATTAGAATATAAATTAAGGTAAGACCATGACCTTTTACCCAATATTGAAAAAAGGTGAGAAACCATACATATCATGAAGGAAGTTCAAGAAATATTATGATAAGAAATATTAAATGAGAATCAAAGTTAGGAAGTTAGGAAAGGGAATTAGAATAGAAATTTTAAGGTAATACCGTGACCTTTTACCCAATATAATGATTCGGATTATCTCCAAGATCAAAAGGAAAATCAAAGTTAGGAAGGGAATTAGAATAGAAATTAAGGTAAGACAATGACCTTTTACGTGGAATATTGAAAAAAGGTGAGCAACCATATATATCATGAAGGAAGTTCAAGAAATATTATGATAAGAAATATTAATTGAAAATCAAAGTTAGGAAGTTAGGAAAGGGAATTAGAATAGAAATTAAGGTAAGACCATGACCTTTAAACCAACACTGAACGAAGGTGAGCAACCATAGATATCATGAAGGAAGTTCAAGAAATATTATGATAAGAAATATTAAATGAAAGTCAAGGTTAGGAAATGGAATTAAATAGAGATTAAGGTAAGACCATGACCTTTTACCCAATATTGAACAAAGGTAAGCAACCATAGATATCATGAAGGAAGTTCAAGAAATATTATGATAATAAATATTAAATATTTTTTGCAAATTATGAGTAAATTTAATTTAACTACTTTTAATATGAGATATGAACAATCAATTCTTAGCAGAAGCAATGAGCCTTAATGAGGTCTATGGGTCTAATAACACCAATAATAGCATGTTGAAAGACCATTGATCCCAGTATTGTGATTACTATAACTAACATAAGTTGTTACTTATTCTAACAAAGGTTGTACATATTCCATAAGGTTGAATACACTGTAACCACTTCCATGATACTAGAACCTCGCATTACACTAGTTAACATAGAAAATACAACACACAAACTAGTGTAGATTAGATAACTAGTATTGGCTATTCTCTAAGCTATCAAGAAATAAATTGGCTATTCTTTAATATTGAACAAAGGTGAGAAACCATAGATATCATGAAGGAATTTAAAGAAATATTATGATTTAGAAATATTAAATATTTTTTTGCTGAGGCTTAAATTCTGAGTAAATTTAATTTAACCACTTTTAATATGAGATATGAACAGTCAATTCTTAGTACAAGCAATGAGCCTTAAAGAGGTCTACGGTTATAATAACACCAACAATAGCATGTTTAAAGACCATTGATTTCTGTCATTCGTGGAGCAAAGAAAGTTGGCTTCGCTCCAAATACCGCTATCCTTGGTAAACCCAAAGAGCATAAGGAGGGTTTTCACCTTAGCAGATAGAGGAGAGGCCCAGTTAGTAGCCAGCGTACAGACAATATCACAGGTAGGGCGAAACCGGAGGTGAAGCGAAACTAGGTCGGGATAGATAGAAATATTTCCTTATGAGTTAGTCTATGAAACATATTGTTCTGGTAGGTGACAAATATAGAATGATGCAGAAGTACTAATCCCATTGGTATTTTTATTACTATAGACACTATGATTCTAATAACAAGGATATGTCATTGTATTAAACCTATGGTTGAATAGAGTAAACATACATACCTGTATATGATAGCATGTGTTGTATTCAAGCTAACGAATGATCATAAATACCCAACCGGCTCTTATCCCGGCCCATGGTTTCTTCGGCATGCTCGTTTCGTATCTTCTGCCAGCCTGAGCATCCAGGGCGAAAAAATTCTGGATTTTGGGACGAGACTGATCGACTTCTATACTAATATTCGAATGGAAGGCTCCGAATATAGAAACAAAGAAACCGTAGATATATGACAGAAGGAGTTGCCTTCATTACACTAGTTAACATAGGGAATAGAACACATAGACTAGTGTAGATTACATAACTAGTATTGGCTATTCTATAAGATTTCAACATCATACGACTTAAGCTTGGCATTTCTCAAAGATAGGGACAATTTATAGAGAGGTATTTCAAATCTTGACGAATACTTATGCACCAATCCACATTAAGGACCCCATACCCATAGGTGGGAGGCAGAGTTAGCAGGAGGGGAGGCGGGGGAGAACAGAGGGCAGAAGGCTTAGGACACGTGTATAGATAGGGCTTCTATGAAATAGCTTCGATAAAAAAGGTTTCACAAGGTCGAAGTCAGCAGTAAGTTCAAAGCGGTAAGTCAGGCGGTCTCGGGCAGTTAGCAAGAGAATTCAATATCGGAGAAAAGAGACAAATAGTTGATTTGTTATTTTATTAAAAGCTATTTTTTTTTTGCTGGAACATATGTACCTGGAAAGTCACAGCAGAAGACGCTAAAGACACTGAAGCCAATCCCTGAAGATGCTGAAGATGCTGAAGACATCGTCGAAGAACTCTGCAAACAAAAAAATCAAACTAAAATCAAATTAAAAAAAAACAAATTTTTTTTTTTACAGAAAATAACAAATTTACAAGAACTTACCTCCTCAGCGCGGCACAAATCAATAAAACTCTCGCGGCTCAACAGAAAATCAACTAAATTCGTGCAGGATGACAGCAAATCAACTAAATTTGCATGGGCCAGCAGCAAATCAACTCAATTCGCGCGGGATAGAACTCAAATACGATCGTGCGAGACATATGTGGACAAGAAACCCGGAACAGTTTGCGGGTGATATATTTATAAAATAATAGTTTGGCCGAACTATTTTAAAAGTTTGGTCGAACTTTGTTTGCCGGTTTTCCAATCTCCGGTGAACAATATGTTTGCCATTGTTGTTAGTACGGCATCAATGTAAACGGCAAACAAAGTTCAGTCGAACTAATTTTAAAAGTTCGGCCGAACTCCTCAATAGTTTGGTCGAACTTTGACAAATGTTCGGCCGAACTATGGAGGAAAAAAGTTTTCCGCCCCGAATTCTCATAAAAGTGTTACCCATCTTCACATTTTCACCCATAAATATAAAATAAATCCTAACCTCAAAATATCAATTTTATTTTTATTTTTTTTAACTTTGGAAAAAAATGAAAAAATAAATAAAAGAAAAGAAAAGAAAAAATAAAAAATAAAAAATAAAAAAGAAAAAAAAGAAAAACACACACACACACACACACACACACACACACAGATATATATATATATATATATATATATATATATATATTGCAAAGGAAAAAAACAAAAAATTGAAAACCTTTAAAAATCGAATATTTTAGGATGAAAAACATGAAGAGGAATAAGACCACTTGAAAAATGTTTAAATAATAAATATTTAAAAAAATATATATATGTATACTTAGAACATAAGAAAATTTAAAGTGTCAAAAATAAGCCTTGAAAAAAAATGGTGATGGTTTTCAAAATCCATATGAAAATCATCAACATTTAAAAAACAATCCACACTTCCTACATTATAAAATTTAGACTGTAAAAAATAAGCCCTCTGAAAAAGGGGATTGATGTTGCATCAACACTTTTCAAAATTAGCATGAAAAATCCCTAACATTCTTAAAAAAAAATTTCATACCCGATACTTGAGAAAATTTAAAGATTAAAAAAAAAAGGTGTATTTTGAATCAACGCTTTTCAAAATTAGATGATTTTTTTCTACCTAAAAAAAAATGGTGTATTCTGAATCAACACTTTTCAAAATTAGGCAATTGTTTGCTACATAAAAAAAAGGTGTATTCTGAATAGACACTTTTCAAAATCAGATAATGTTTTTCTAACTCAAAAAAGCACGTACTCGTATCAGTTCCTGTCTCAAAGTTTACATTGTTTTATTGAACATCATGAAAAAATATTTATTTCAGATGCTCAAATTTTTATTACAAAATTTGAAATAATTCCAAAGCACAATTTTGGTGGTGCTAACTACGAGAAAACAATCTCACCAACTAATTCTAGCATTGTAGACTTTTTTTTCCTATTTTCACAACACACTGATTTTCTCAAAATACAACAATTTTAAATCTGTTGCACAATCCAAATCCATTTCTGGTTGTCCAATCGATTCCATTACTATTCCAACAACATAGACATAAATTCAACATTTGCAAGAAATCAAATATGCCAATGCCAACGAGGACAGGGAAATAGTAAGCATAAAACATATTTATGCTCATAATGCTAAAAAATATAGTTAAAAAATAATAACACCTAAAGCAAGGACAACAACTTGGACAACGATCAGATGAATAGAAAATCTAGGTACATGGATAACCTATACAAATTCACAAAAAAAATTCTTAGTCATTCATTCGAAGTACTGCAAAACGTCTAAGGGATTATGGAGGTAAGGGACTGAATTTTCACCTGGAAGAAGGCTAAGCATGCCAAACCTTGGACCCTTTGGTTGTTCTCTGTCATTACGTTAAAATGGTGTCATGTTATTTGATATTGGGTTTCAAAGGAGATGTGCCATACTCAACTTAGAAATCATTCAATATCTAGTTTCAAAATCAGGACACATAGCTATATGAAACTTGGGATGGAACCTTGACTATAACGGGAATCAATAAAATGAAAATGTAAAATAATTTGCTTTTTTCATAAGAATTAAAATAATACAAGGAATAAAAATATACTCTGGAACCAAACCATGAATTTACCAGGACATTTTAACCTTTGGACCCCATGGTCGTATAGCTATAACATATATTGCATGAATTCTTTAAGCACACACATACAACAAGAAGGAACCACTTACTTGATAAAGATACAACATACTTTTCCCCTTCCTTTAATATCAACTTATTTGCATACTCCTTTCCCTAGAAACTAGCACACAGAAAGAAGTTCACACTATCTCAATAAGCTCTTCCATAATGAACATCGTCACACAACTTAGAGAAAAAATCACTCACGTAATGCAACTAGTAGAATGACCACCATATGGCCTAGAAAAGAAATCATTCACTTGATACATTTAGAAAAAAAACGACCCATGAAAGAATTCTCAAGGATATCTTTTATAACCACCACCCCCCAAAAATTAATTTACATTTATCAAATCAATTAGCATATCATAGAAAAAGTTTTAAAACCGTAGTATGAAAAAAAATTCCAATACAATTAGCTCATTGGCACGGCATCACAAAATGTCCAGTTCAATATTCACATTCTTAATTTGATACCTCAATGCTACATGATTGTAACTTATATTATATGAATGTTTTAAGCACTCACATATTATCCAGATTTTTATATTCAAACCTCAATGCTATGAGGTTATAATGTATATTATGTGAATGCTCTAAGAACTTGCATACAGAAAGAAGGAGGCACTGCTTACCTGACAAGGGTTACACATTTTATGCATGCCTTTGAAATGAGATTATATGACAAAATATTATGGTCATAGCCAGTAAATACTTGTTAGATAATTCTACACCATCCTCACTCTAGGAGACACCGTGAACGAACTATGTAATACATCACCATAAAACTTCAAGAAAAAATCACTCACGTCATACAACTAGTAGAACAACCATCGTATAGCTTGGAGAACAAATTGTTGACTTTATGCAAAGAGAAGAACTATCACCCAGGACAACAATATGAAAAAAATATTTTTGTAATAAGACCCGCAAAAAATAATTGAACATGCGTTGGAATTGTGCGTGCGAAAAACTACATGATAAATACCTGGGTAATGGACTTTTGGGCATAATAACCATAAATAGTGGTTACAATTGTCACATTACCTTTTAAAATTTCATTATATATATTAGATACTAACTAATGATGATACATCATTCATGATGTATTATTTTGACACCTGACCAATGTAGTTGCAGATAGAATAAATAGAATTAATGGTTACAATCATCATATCACCTTTTAAAATTTACAGATATGTTTTAGATACTAACTAATTTGACAATATTTTATTCATGATGTGTTATTTCATAATATGTTATTCATGATATGTAGTAGATACTAACTACTTATGTATAACGAACACAATTATACTTTCATCCTGGTGCTAAAAGTATTGTACCTTCTAGATATTATTGATTGGTATCTTTTGTCACTAGCATATATATGTATTTAAAAAAAAATGTAAAAAACCATACAACATTGTCTACCGATGTAATTGCAGTCCATGACAGATCATTCAAAAATCATAGGAAAATTTTCTGCTAATGTTTTTTTGAAAAGAAAAAAATCACAAAAGCTCAACAAAGTAATCCATAGTCAAGGACTATTGACCACAAGGTGATTTATATAGTCCATGGTAGAGGCAAATACTATTTATTTTAACAACCATTACCAAGAAACCATGAGTATCCATGATACAAAGTTGTTTCTTAAAGTTAAAATAAAACAATTTCTTGTATGCAGAAAAAAAATATTTTCTTTCTCTGCACAAACATTCCCTCTGCACACTCGTTCTCCCATGCATACCCTTTGTTCTGTACATCCTTTACTCCAGACACATCCCTAGATCTATTCACTTGTGTTTTTGCATAGATGAATGTGTAAAAGTTTAAAATGAAAAAATATGATAATCGTTGCAACAATTTTTCATTTCCTAATCCTTTGTGGAGTTTTTTTATTTTAATGTTTTTGCTTAAAGTTAAAATAATTTCATGTGTGTGGGAAAAAATTGTTTTCTTGCTCTGCACAAGCATTCCATATGCACAACCATTCTCCCACATCTATAACTCCACACACATCACTAACTCCATACACCTGTTGTTCCATATAGTTGAATATATAAAAGTTTAAAATGAAAAAATATGTTAGCTGTTGCAATAAATTTTGATTTCCCAATTATTTGTATAGTATTTAAGTTAAATAATTTCAAGTGTGCAAATTTTTAAATAAGTTCCTCACATATTTTACTCTGCAGACATCCCTGACTCCATATACTTGTTGTTCTGCATGGTTGTATGTATACAAGTTTAAAATGAAAGTATATGTTAACTATTGCAGTAGTTTTTTATTTCTCAAATATTTGTGCAGTTTTTATTTTAGAGTTTCTGTTTAAAGTTAAAATAATTTCATGTGTGTGGAAAAAAGTTTATGTTCTTGCCCTGCTCACGCATTACCTTTACACACCTCTTCTTTCGCACATACCCCCTATTTAGTACATCCATTACTCTACACACATCACTAGCTCCATACACCTGTTGTTCTACATAGATGAATGTGTAAAGGTTGAAAACGGAAAAATATGTTAACTGTTACAACAACTTTTGATTTCCCAATTATTTGTGTAGTTTTTTATTTTAAAGTTTTTAATTAAAGTTAAAATAATTTCATATGTGGGGAAAACAATTATGTTCTTGTTCCACGCATGCATTCCCTTTTCTTATTCATTCTACTTCACATACCCCTTATTTTACACATCATTTACTTCAAACACATTCATGATACTACAAGGAAAAGGCCCTCTAGCGGAGGTTATAAAGGAGTTTTTTAGAGTTATTAAATTGAACAAAATTGTCAAAAAAATATTTCTGCAACATTGATAGTTTTTGGTAAATAAGGTTTTGACGAAGCTTCTAACTGAACTTCAACACATATAAAAAAAATTGGGTGGCTGGAGGTTTTTACGGATGTCTTTATCATTAGTGCGAGCATCAAGTGTCAACAAACCGGTGCATTTTAACCTATCTACACTGATACTGTAAACATACCAAGCACTAGGATGGAAAACAAATTTCGAAAGCCCCAGGTTGTTTAGTAATGTCCCAGTGTGTTTTACCCACAAATACACTTCAGGTCAATAGAAGGTGCATGCACCGACATCGTTAAGGTGTAAAAATGCACCGGGCCATTAAGGTGTTAAAATGCACTAGGTCATTAAGTTATAAAATTGCACTGGCACGTTAAAGACAAACCATTCCGGTGCATGCAATGCCTATCCACTAGGGTTTTAGTCATCAATAAAGTTCACCAGGTGTTATAATTGGTATTGGTATTTGGTGC
The DNA here is from genome assembly GCA_034641835.2 of Pinus albicaulis. Taxonomy (NCBI): domain Eukaryota; kingdom Viridiplantae; phylum Streptophyta; class Pinopsida; order Pinales; family Pinaceae; genus Pinus; species Pinus albicaulis. Next base: position 584,017,040 of record CM076580.1, on the reverse strand, counting down.
GATTCTCATAGGTCGTATAAACGCACCGGTGCCTAGTAACTAGCATGCACCAATGTTCATTTTCTATTTTTAGAAACATCGACCTCTGATAGTGAAATTATTGTGAATTTTTAAAATTCATTATTGATCAAAATTCGACACATATATTATAAAAATATTAATATTGATTAAATTTTTATTAGAGCATTTGAATGTGATGTTTGTGTTAGAGTCGGTCTCTTCATCCCTCCGTCAGAGATCAAAATCTCTTTTGTTGCATTTCATTTTAGGCGTCTCATTTAGTCCAGTCAGTTGCATTCCATTAGGAGCATGGATCATCTGACAGAAGGGTCTTTTCGCTCATATCCCTCATGTCTTGTACCTGCTGGCTCAGGTCTGTTCGTCAAAGTCCATCAAAATCATTTCTAGTCATTGACAGTCAATGTTTGGTCTTTTGCTGGGCAAAGAGTATTTTTAGGGTTTTCAGTCTCATTACGTCTAGGGTTTCACAAATTTAGTCTTCAAAGTGTCCAATAATTCTAGCAGACACATGAGGAAGGTTCAAATAAAGTTTCACTGCAGAAATTTCATCATCGCAATACTTGATAATGATTCTTCTTCAAAACTCTGTTTTGAAGAAAAATTGTCAATTTGGTCTTTTGTAATAAATGCCATGTAATTTTCAAAAGTTTTTCATTTGTGAAGATATTCAGGCACAGCCCTGGTCGCCTTTGCCAAATTCCATGCCAGCTATCCCTGCAAAAAATAGACAAAATTGTCATCATTCAGCTCAAAAAATCAAAGGAAACAAACAAAACAGAGTTTATACTAAAAAGTGCAAAGTGCCAAATTTCAAACATAGTAAAGTGGGTTATTTCAAAACAAAAATAAAAGTCCATGATATATAAGATATTTTTGGTTTTTAAACAATCCATTGGTATGCCAAAAACAAGAGTGAAGCCGAAGAAAATTGTGGAAGAGTGAAATAGTTTTTGAAAAGCCGAGACTATGGTGAGATTCAGGGTCGCAACGTACAGGAGGAAGATTGCGGCGCACATGGTTGTCGCAGCGCATATGGTTGTCGCGGCACATAGAGCCGCCCATCCCTTTGAAAATTATAACGGGTGCGGCGCATACACCAAGCGCGGTGCACTGGGTTTTGCGCGTGGCACACAGGGCCGACACCCAATTTTGTCACTGCCTCCAAACAAATTCCAAATCACTCGGTCTCATTTGCTCGTAGTAAGTTTGACTGATCTTGCAATTGCTATTAAAAAAATTTTGGTATTGTTGGAAAGTGGATTATGAGAGTTTGAATGTTGAAAATATAAACCCTATCCTTTTGTGAAAAATTGTTCCTTTAGTGTTTGAATTGGAATTTTGAAGTTTGATTTTGGTTCCAAAACACTCAAACTCCATTTCTCACATGTGATTCCCTTTCCCATCACTGTCATACCATCATTATAGCCCCTCTCCTATTACCTTATATCCCAAATCATTTCATTTCCTATCCTTATCCCTTTCCCCATATCATTTGCAAAAAATTCCTAAATCCCAAATTCCCAAACACAGTCAAGTGACTATCCTCACACTTTAAATTCACCTGAAAAAACTCCATTTTCCCCACTACCCTATTTCCCATAGTCCCTCATTTGACTTTGACATATTTGGCATTAAAAAAAAATGTACCAAATTCTTATTTTCATCTCATACAAATCAACATACACTTGGCATAGACTTGTAACACCATGGAAACAGACACTGATTCATCATATGAACGAGACAGTGATTCTACCACTGAGCTACATGCACCGAGAAGGCCTCGTAAAGGTGGAAAACATGTGAGAGAAGAGCCCACCTGATTGACTCAGTTGTAGGCCTGCCCACTTGCCATGGCATGTTTTCGAGAGAAGTCATGCTATCAGTATTGTGAGATGATTGCTCAGATTCAGCATCATCAAGAGTTGGCTCGTTTGTTTGTTTTACATTTGCATGATGGTCAGGTAACTCTTGCTGGTGTAAATTTCACCTTGACACCGGAAACCATTTCTCAGGCAACAGGAATACCGAATGTAGGTGAGGAGTGGAACAAAAGATACGAGGTGGACAGAGTGCATTATGAACCATACATCAGGCCTAGCTATGTAAGACAGCTCAGCAGGGTATTCCCATTCCGGTTTCTGAAAGAATCCTATGCGCCTTTGATGAGACTCATTATCATATACTTCAATTGTGAGGGCCGATTCTCACGCCTTTATGCCTACCACATTAGGTTATTGATGCATTTCATGAGAGTGAGGATGATGAACATATCGTATTTCATGTGCCGCAACATCGAGCGAATGACCACTCTTGTGCAGAAGAAAACTCCCGAGAAACAACAAAATAGTATTTATCATTATGCACTCATCAAGATCATTGTTGTACATCAGCTTGGATTGTAGGAAATTTCATGGGAGGATTTCATTTCCGATGATTTCTTCACAGTTCCTCAGCCTCCTCCAGAGATTGTTCACGATGTAGGTGAACCTTCACATAAGCCTGAAGGTCCTGAGATAGAGCCTATCAGTGTGCCAGTGTATGTCACTTATCAAAGAGGCACGAGAGTATTATTTGTAGCAGCCCTACGAGTACTATCTCCACCCAGGGTGGAAGGGGTCTCGTTGCCATCATCAGCAGCACAGGTACAGGTACAGGATAGAGGTAAGAGGCATATGCAGGATGAGGGCCCTTCAGAAGGCCAGGATACTGATTTCATATTGATTGATGAGGATTTGAGCTCTCCAAGCTCAAAGTTGAGAGAGATCATTCAGGAGCAGAAAGCTGAGATCGACAAATTGACCTACAAGTTGCAAAGAGATTAATGGATCATAAACTATCTGGAGTAGCGGAAAAAAAATTTGGAGTATCATCAGACGATCATGGAGTTACAAAACATCCGTGAGAATCGGCAAGCTTCCCGAAGAAGCCCATCCGAGATGACACCCATTGAGCGTGAGATTGAGGCTGATAGAGAGACTTGGCTTGAGAGGGTCAACATTCATCTTGAGAAGCTATTGGAGAAGGCAAACAAGGAGAAGAATATTCTCAGGCACATAAATAACCACTATTGGGTGCACAATCATGTTTGCAAAGCGAGGATCAAGATCCTGAAGGCGAGGCTATGGAGGGCACTGAAGCGTCGCAAAAGACATGATAGGCTCCAAGTTTTGGTCGAAGCTTATTTGGCTGAGCATATCACTTGATCAGGTAATTTCAGCCCAAATTTCAAGAAATTTGGGAAAAATTTTGTCAATTTTGAATTTTTGGGCCTAAACACAGATTTTCCTGCCCGATGCGTAGCGCCACTTGGCGCGCGCTTATAGTTGGCAGCTTTTCAGGGGAAAAACTTTGCATTTCTAGATTTTTTATTAAAATTTATGCATGCTCATGGATTACCTAAGGATTTCATAAAGTTTTGGGTTTCCTAAAGGGTCAAAAACACCCTAAAAATGGTCTTTCTGCCACTTTTTGCACATACAGGATGCAATGTTGGGCGATTGAATTTTTGGAGGGACAAATGGCAACCAAATCTAGAAATTACACTTGGGTTGAAAATTAGACAAGTAGACCTTTCCAACGAGCTATCTTGTGCTCAATTTGGACTTTAGGAAGGGCCTCAAAATCAGCTGCAAACTTGTGCTACGCATAGAAATTCCGGGCGCGACGCATAGAGGAATTTGGCCTATTTTTCACTCAGCAGCTCAGAATTTCGCCTAGTTATGGCCAGTTTGACTTTTTCATGTAACTCTTGATGTACCTTGATGTAATTTCATGACCATGATGTAATTTTGACACATTTTTACTCATTCTAGAAGATTCATTCAATAAAAAGTGAAATGTAAGTGAATGGATCAGTTTCCTAGCATATAGAGGCGAGTTGTTTCATTGCCTATTTTCTAGTTCCTAGTTTAGATATGGTTTAAATAGCTCCTAGAATGATGAGCTCGACCCCAAGAGGAATGTGGAGGAGTTAGGCTTGTCTATATGATGTATTTTCTCAGTCATTTTCAGGGTTGGACACTTGGGATTGCTTGGCACTTCATTGTACATTTCATCTCTGCACTTTTGGCAAAGGAATAGACCAGGGTTTGCAACACTCTTTGGGATCCATGTGGCTCTATGTTTTGATGGTGTTTTTATCTATGTAATTGTAAGTTCATTGATGTTTATGTGTATCATCTCCCTTCTCCTTTCTTCTTATATTAAACAAATCAGTGTTAAAGGTGGAGTTCATTTGATTGCTCTGCTCTGCCTTTAGTTTTGTTTAATTTTTCATGTTTTCATCTGTTTGAGGAGGACTCTTGAGACCCTCTTTCCCTCTTTAGCTCCTCATCAATCTGATCCATCCATTAATTCAATATAAAGTATAAAAACAATTTCCTTCCTTGCCCCAATCAGAACTCTGCAAAAACTAGGCTTTATCCCCACACCCAAAACTGCCTTTCCCTTTGATCCAACAAAACCCCCCAAAAACACAATCAAACTCCTTTACTTATATACCTAGCCTAAAATTAGCTTTTATTTCAAGTCATATCAAGCCCTATTGATTATTTTTGCTGAGATTGAACGAGAGAGAGCCCTCTCCTGTTCTGGTAGGGCTAGCTACCAGACTGAGCGTGGTTTGATGTTACCCTGAACTCTGCCTTCCTTCAGCCTAAGGTAGATTTAGGCAATAACATAGTGGTGACCATACTGGGGAAGAAAATGGTTTGCATGTTGGTGTTATTTTTTTTATAAGCTACAGACGGAGCCTGAAGTTATGTCAGGTAGCCTTCGAAACTCTCTTGCTTTGCATTAGCAAAAGTAGATAAACGCTGCTTCAGTCAATCTCCAGTCTAGCTTGTGAACGTGACACTTGACTTGTAGATTGCCCCCAGTACATTAGATCGTTCTGGACTTTTGGGTGATGAGTCTACAATTTGATAGGCTGAACAAGTTGGTTTTGTCCCTTTGATTTTTGAAATTAATCCAACACACTGGCTTCGAGAAGACATACTAGAGCAAATCTGGATCCCGATCCACCTCCGGTGTATGAGAATCCCAATCTGATTTCAAGAATTCATCGTCGAGAAAGTCCCATGGTTTCTCTTTTCAAATCTCATTCATGTCCCGCTGTCTTTGAATACCTTGAAGATATTGAATTTTAAGAGCAATTTGAGTTGTCTTTGTTTGAAACTAAGTCTGAAAGTGCGATTGGTTCTACTGTCATAAATCCAGAGTTTATCAAGTATCTTGAAATTGAACAGCCTAATAGATCCATTGACAGTTACATCTTGAATATTCAAAATTCCATTGTGGCAACAAACATTCCTGAGTTTATAGAGTCTGCATCTGAAACTCTTGGGCCATCTGCAGTTACTTCCAATTCACAAGTTCATACCCAGCCTCCTTTCATTCCTACCATTCCCGTAAAACCTTCTATCCCTGATCAACAATCTGCAGTAGTATCGCCTCCATCCACACCACATACACCTCATACATCTACTTCTCCTACTCCACCTGTTTCTCCAAGAGAGATTATAAATCCACCAAGAGCAATGACTATTCGATTCGCACCCCTTGTCTTGCCTCAAAACTTGGATGCTATGCCCGCTGATTATCAAAGTAAGATCCCATTGTTTGATGGCACTCCTCAAACTGTCACTGCTCTGCAACATATTGATAAAATGGCATACTTTTTCGATATTCATGAAATTTATGAAGAAAATGTGACCATGAGATTGTTTGTGCAAACTTTTGGAGGTGAAGTGAGAAAATGGTTAAGAGCTTTGCAGCCTAGAAGCATTGCTACATTGGCCGAGCTTCAGAGAAAATTTTTAGATCGGTGGGAAGTAAAGAAAGATCCTCTTCATATCACTTCTGAATATACCAAGATCAAACACAACATAGGTGAGTCAGTTCAAGACTTATGTATCGGATTCAATGCGGTTTACAATGCCATTCCTGATGATTTAAGGCCATCTAGGAAGTCAGATTTGCTAAAATTTCTAGATGGTTTTGATCCGTACATGGCCTATCAATTGCGAGAAAGAGATCAGGCCACTTTGGAGGAGATGCAAAAAATTACAGTGAGTGTTGAAGCTAATTTGAATGACAAGAGAGCTAGATTGAGAGTAGAAAAGAAAGTCACAATAAAAGAAGAAGCTTCTACTTCAGATCAAGTACTCCAAAAGGTGGAAAAGATGATTGAAATACTAACACTTGATAAGCCTGAACCGCAGATTAGAATTACTAATTTTTGTGGATAACAACAACCACAATTCCGAATCAAACAACAAGAGCAGCGAGCACAAGAACCGCCGATGCAACAGCAGGTAAAAACTCCTTTACATCAGAATTTTGCTGGCCCGGAATCAGATGATGAAGACAATGTAATCAGAGAAGAAAAACACTTCTTTACACCTGATGATATGCTGACCTTTATCGCTGAGAATGACGAGTATGAAGAAAATTCAGCTGAACAAAATGATGAGGATTTTATCTTGGCAAATGACATGGCTCTTGAAGAAGAGTTGTATGAGTATCAGAGAGGTTATATGAATGCTTTGTTCACCCAGCAGCGACAATATTTACTTAGAAATAGAGATGTGCCTATCAACCCAATCCAAAAAAGAAAGGAAGTTTCAGCACCAAAGAATGATGCACCCATTGCACAGAAGAAGGGAAAATATGTAGCTGATCCTACTACTAGCAAGTCTCCATCAGCAAATGAAAGATCTAATCAGCCAATTGTATTGAAGGAGAAAGTTGAAAAGAAGGATGCTCCAGCTAAAGAGGTAGAAAAAATTTCAGTCTTTAACTTAGAGAGTGATATTTCTAAGTTAAAGGTTTCCATTCCTTTGACTGAGTCGATGAGAAATAACAGCTACAAGGGTCAAGTATCTAAAATTTTGAATTTCGATCCAATGTCTGATATGGTGAATGTGGAACATGATCAACCTGAGTTGATCTTTGGTCCAGCATTGGATGGTGAGTCTCCCGATAGTGATGTGCCTCCTTTTTATATCAACTTTAGATTGCATGATTTTGTGTTGCATAATGCCATGTTTGATTGTGGAGCTTCCCATAATCTCATGCCGAGGGAGATCATGGAGAAATTGGGATTGGACATCACTAGGAAATATCATGATATTTATTATTTCGATTCCAGCAGAGTAAGATGCATCGGGCTCATCAAAGATTTGGTGGTTAGTTTAGATCAGATTCCAACTAAGAACGTTTTGATGGATGTGGTTGTGGCGGACATTCCTCCTAGATTTGGAATGCTTCTTTCCAGATCTTGGGGATCGAAGTTGAAGGGAACATTACAGCTTGATTTCTCCTATGCTACCATTCCTGTGTTCGGTCAGATGAGAAGATTATATCAGGAGAAAAAAATGAAGTATATGATCACCAGCAAGGAGAAATCGGTAAATCATCCGATAAATTATGTACATACATATTTAGAGTCTTTTGTTTTGTATTCAGATAGTTTCAATGATGTAAATAGTCAATTAGTTGAAGCATAGGACATTCCGGAGATCACAAAAAATTTCAGAGAAGTTTTGATGAAAGAAAGGCAAGAACTTGAGACTTCCGCTGAGCAATCAGCCTTCCAACATCAGCAGAAAGTTGATGGACAACAAGAAGAAATAACAGAGCAAACACAATTTCAGCACTTGGAAGAAGATGAAGATGGTTTATGGACTATGGATTTCAATGGTGCAGTTGGGATTGATGGTGTTGGAATTGGTATTTTGGTACGCAGCCCTTTTTCCGCCCCAAACAAGGTACCAAGTAATGTAAGGGTCTGCTCTTATAAATTAGCTTTTGATTGTTCGAATAATGAAGCAGAATATGAAGATTTGATTGTTGGTTTTAACATTCTTAGAAAGTTGAATGCTAAGAGGATTGCAGTGTATGGGGACTCCAAGTTGGTAATTAAGCAAGTGAAGGGTGAATTCCAAGCTAAGCATACTCGAATGCAGGCTTACCGAAATGTTGTTCTTGATATCTTGAGGTTGTTTTCAGACTAAACTTTGACTTGTATCCCTCGTATTCAGAATGGTATTGCAGATGCACTTGCTAAGGCAGCAAGTAATTTGAAGATCCTGATGAACTCAAGTAACAAGTTTGGAATTCATGTGAAACATCGTCCAACTGTCCCGGACAACCAAAGGCATTGGCAAGTATTCCAAGATGATGATGAGATTGATGAATTTCTGCAAAACAAAGTCAAATTAAAAGAGACTTCAATTGACATGGAACATGATGATGGTGAGACTGATGTGAAAATAAATAAGATGGAAGTATTGCAGCTGAAGGATAATGTCATTCCTAAGGGTTTGATACCTTTAGAAGAGCTCTTTGATCAAGATGACGTAGCTAGAAAACCAACCTTGTGGCCAACCGAAAAGGGAGTTGAAGACGTGAAAATTGGATCAGCTGAGAATCCAAAGATGGTGAAGTTGTCCAGAACATTGCCACTAGAGGTAGAAGAAAAATATGTTAGTTTTTTGTCTTGTTTTGCTGATGTATTTGATTGGGACTATTCAGATTTGAAGACATATGATACAAATATAATTCAGCACACCATTTCTATCAAGCCAAATCAAAAGCCCTTCAGGCAGAAGTTGAGAAGGATAAATCCGAAGTTGCTGCCCTCAATTGAAAAGGAAGTGAATCGACTATACAAGGCTGGTATCATTGTTCCTATAAGATTTTCAGATTGGATTTCCAATTTGGTGCCCATACGCAAGAAGACTGGTGAGATTCGTTTGTGCATTGATTTTAGGAATCTGAATAAGGTTTCCTTGAAAGACAATTATCCATTGCCAAAAATGGATGACATATTGCAGTGAGTAGTTGGAGCATCTCGTATGTCACTACTTGATGGTTATTTCGGGTATAACCAAATTCTGGTCCATGAGGATGATAGAGACAAAACAGCGTTCACCACTCCGTGGGGAACTTTCTATTATGCTAAAATGCCTTTCGGTTTGAAGAATGCAGGTGCGACATTTCAGTGCACAATGGATATGGCATTTGAAAATGAGAAAGATGTTTTCCTAGTTGTATATCTTGATGATCTAACAGTCTTTTCCAATTCTGATGAAGAGCACCTTTACCATCTGAAGATTGTTTTTCAGCGATGTAGAAATTACGGTGTGTCACTCAATCCAAAGAAGAGTTTGTTTGCCATGGATGAGGGAAAACTTCTTGGTCATGTTATCTCAAAATATGGCATCCGTATTGACCCAGCTCGAGTTGAAGCTATTCAGAAAATTGATCTTCCTCGGAATAAGAAGGAGATTCAGTCTTTTAATGGTAAGATGATTTTTTTACGCCTCTTTGTGCCTAACCTTGCTGAACATTTAAGAGAGATTACAAACATGCTTAAGAAGTATAGCATAGTAAAATGGTCTGAGGAGGCGGTGAAGTCTTTCAATCTAGTGAAGTTGGTTCTTTCTTCAGCTCCTGTTTTGATCAACCCAGATTATACTCAGGATTTTAATTTTTTTTCATTTGCTTCGGAGCATTCTATAGCAGCAGTATTAATGCAGAAAAGAGATGGGCATGAAAAACCAATTTCTTTTTTCAGCCGTACCATAAGAGATGCAGCCTTGAAATATAACATAATTGAAAATAAAGCTCTTTCTCTTGTCAAGGCGTTGAAATATTTTCGAGTATATATTATGCATTCTCATATTATTGCTTATGTTCCTAACGCTATTGTTAAGGATGTTTTAGTGCAAACATATCCGGAAGGGAGACGGGGCAGATGGATTGCAGCGTTGTTGGAGTATGATGTGGAGATAAAGCCCACAAAACTTATCAAAGGACAAGGGCTGGAAAAGCTCATGGCTGAGTCGAATTTACATGCCTTGGACATCAATCTTATTGCTGCTATGTCCGACGAGAATGAGGAAATTTCATCAGTTCAAGTATCAGAAATATTTGTGCTTTCTCCTTGGTATTCAGATATTGTATATGTGCTTCAAAATTTGTCACCACCGCCCGACATGGCTAGAAACAAAAGTAGAACTCTGAAGTTGAAGGCTGCTAAGTTTTGTGTTTTGAATAATTCACTCTATTGGAAAGATCCCAGTGGTGTTTTTTTAAACTATTTGGTGGAAGAAGAAGCAAAGCAGGTTATGGAGGATTTTCACAAAGGAGATTGCGGGGGTCACCTTTTCTGGAAGACAACGGCCAATAATATTTTGAGAGTGGGATATTATTGGCTGAAATTTTTTGCTGATGTGTATAAGACTGTCAAAATCTGTCATGAATGTCAAATTTTTGAAGGGAGGCAGAAATTGCAGCCTTTGCCGCTTAAGCCCATTGAAGTAAGTGCTCCTTTTCAGCAGGGGGGTTTGGATTTCATTGGAAAAATTCACCTCGCTTCTTCAGGTCAGCATAGGTGGATCCTAACAGCGAAATATTAGTTCACGAAATGGATTGAATCAATTCCCACCAGGGAAGCTACGTATTTGGTAATAATTTCTTTCCTTGAGAATAACATTTTTTCTCGTTTTGGTTGCTCGAATAAGTTAATCACTAATAACGCAAAAGCTTTCAAATCAAAAAGGATGATTGAGCTTTGTGACAAGTATCATATCATTTTGGGACACTAAACTGCTTATCATCCGCAAGGCAACGGATTGGTGGAGTCTTCCAACAAATCTTTGGTCAACATCACTAAAAAGTTGCTGGAAATAAACAAGAAAAGTTGGCATAAGAAGTTGGTCAATGCACTTTGGGCAGATCGAGTGAGTCAGAAGAAATCCATTGGTATGTCCCCCTTTGAGTTAGTTTATGGAGTTGATACAGTGTTTCCTACCTCTCTCGCAGTTCCTGTGGTCAAACTTCTACAGGAAGCTGGTAGTGAAGATGATCATATGCAAAGAAGAATAAAACAAATGATCCATTTGTAGCAGACGAGGGAAGAAGTTTTTCAAAACACATTCAAGCTGCAGGAGAGAATTAAGAAAATCTATGACAGGAAAGCAAGGGCGGAAAAATTTCAATTGGAAGAAGTGGTGTTGAAATGGGATGCAAGAAACGAGGAAAAGGGTAAGCATGGTAAGTTCAAAAATATATGGAAAGGACCCTTTAAAATTGCTGCATATAGGGGTCAAAATGCTTTTCTTCTGAAGGAGATGAACGGGGAATATTGTCCAAGAGGGCCGGTCAATGGTCGGCTGCTCAAGTGGTATCATTTCTGAGATGTTTTTTGCTGTTTACATTGTCACTGTACATACCATTCATTTCAATTTCATTGCAAGTGTGTGTTGTGATCTTGTCTTCAGTTTGGGACCGAAAATGAAGGCTATAATTTTGAAGATTGATTTCAGCTTTGGTTTGAGTTTGCGAGTAAGTTTTCAGTCTTGTTATTAGGTTAGTTTGTGTCAGTTTTCAGTCATGCATTTCAGCTTAATTTTTTTATTCCATAGCCCAATGGATGAAGGCACTGCCTACTCTCCCAGAAATCTGTAGTTCTTGGCACCTCCTAGGAGCTACCATTCCCATTGGAGCCAATCTTAGAGTCGGTTTGTTCATCCCTCCGTCAGAGATCAAAATCTCTTTTGTTGCATTTCATTTTAGTTGTCTCATTTAGTCCAGTCAGCTGCGTTCCATTAGGAGCATGGATCATCTAACGGAAGGGTCTTTTCGCTCATATCCCTCATGTCTTGTACCTATTGGCTCAGGTCTGTTCATCAAAGTCCATCAAAATCATTTCCAGTCATTGACCGTCAATGTTTGGTCTTTTGGTGGGAAAAGAGTATTTTTAGGGGTTTTAGTCTCATTAGGTCTAGGGTTTCACAAATTTAGTCTTAAAAGTGTCCAATAATGCCAACAGGCACATGAGGAATGTTCAAATAAAGTTTCACTGCGGAAATTTCATCATCGCAATACTTGATAATGATTCTTCTTCAAAACTCTGTTTTGAAGAAAAATCGTCAATTTGGTCTTTTGTAATAAATGCCATGTAATTTTCAAAAAAAAATTAGTTGTGAAGATCTTTAGGCGTAGCCCTAGTCGCCTTTTCCAAATTCCATGCCAGCTATCCCTACAAAAAATAGACAAAAGTTTCGTCATTCAGCTCAAAAAATCAAAGGAAACAAAAAAAACAGAGTTTATATTAAAAAGTGAAAAGTGCCAAATTTCAAACATAAGAAAGTGGGTTATTTCAAAAAAAAAAATCAAAGTCCATGATATATAAGATATTTGCAGTGTTTAAACAATACATTGGTATGCCAAAAACAAGAGTGAAGCCAAAGAAAATTGTGGAAGAGCGAAATAGTTTTTGAAAAGCCAAGACTGTGGTGAGATTCAGGGTCGCAGCGCACAAGAGGAAGATCACGGCGCACATGGTTGTCACGGTGCATAGAGCCGCCCATCCCTTTGAAAATTATAACGGGCGCGGCGCATACACCAGGTGCGGCGCACTGGGTTTTGCGTGCGGCGCATAGGGCGGACACCCAATTTTTTCACTGCATCCAAAAAAATTCCAAATCACTCGGTCTCATTTGCTCCGAGTAAGTTTGAATGATCTTGAAATTTCTATTAAACAGAGTTTGGTATTGTTTTAAACTGGATTATGAGAGTTTGAATGTTGAAAATATAAACCCTATCCTTTTGTGAAAAACTGCTCCTTTAGGGTTTGAATTGGAATTTTAAAGTTTGATTTTGGTGCCAAAACACTCCAACTCCATTTCTCACCTGTGATTCCCTTTCCCATCACTGTCATACCAAAATTATGGCCCCTCTCCTAATCCCTTATATCCCAAATCATTTAATTTCCTATCCTTATCCCTTTCCCCATATCATTTGCAAAAAATTCCTAAATCCCAAATTCCCAAACACATTCAAGTGACTTCCCTCACACTTTCAATTCACTTGACAAAACTCCATTTTCCCCACTGCCCTATTTCCACAGTCCCTCATTTGACTTTGACATATTTGGCATTAAAACAAAAGGTACCAAATTCTTATTTTCATCTCATACAAATCAACATACACTTGGAATAGACTTGTAACACCATGGAAACGGACACTGATTCATCATATGAACAAGACAGTGATTATACCATTGAGATACATGCACTGAGAAGGCCTCGTAAAGGTGGAAAACATGTGAGAGAAGAGCCCACCTCATTGACTCAGTTGCAGGCCTGCCCACTTGTCATGGCATGTTTTCGAGAGTAGTCATGCTATCAGTACCGTGAGATGATTTCTCGGATTCAACATCATCAGGAGTTGGCTCGTTTGTTTGTTTTACATTTGCATGATGGTCAGGTAACTCTTGCTGGTGTAAATTTCACCTTGACACCGGAAACCATTTCTCAGGCAACAGGAATACCGAATGTAGGTGAGGAATGGAACGAAAGACAGCAGGTGGACAGAGTGAATTATGACAATACATCAGGCCTAGCTACGTGAGACAGCTCAGTAGGGTATTCCCATTCCAGTTTCTAAAATAATCCTATGCGCCTTTGATGAGACTCATTATCAGATACTTCAGTTGTGAGGGCCAGTTCTCATGCCTTTATGCCTACCACATCAGGTTATTGATGCATTTCATGAGAGTGAGGATGATGAAAATACCGTATTTCATGTGCTGCAACATCGAGCGAATGACCACTCTTGTGCAGAAGAAAACTCCCGAGCAGCAGCACAACAGTTTTTATCATTATGCACTCATCAAGATCATTGTTGTACATCAGCTTGGATTGCAGGGCATTTCATGGAAGGATTTCATTTCCCGTGCTTTCTTCATAGTTCCTCAGCCTCCTCCGGAGATTTTTCATGATGCAGGTGAGCCTTCACATTAGCCTGAAGGTCCCGAGATAGAGCCTATCAGTATTCCAATGTATGTCACTTATCAGAGAGGCACGAGAGTATTATTTGCAGCAACTCGACGAGTACTATCTCCACCCAGGGTGGAAGGGGTCTTGTTGTCATCATCAGCAACACAGGTACAGGTACAGGACAGAGGTAAGAGGCCTATGCAGGATGAGGACCCTTCAGGAGGTTAGGATACTAATTTCATATTGATTGATGAGGATTTGAGCTCTCCAAGCTCAAAGTTGAGAGAGATCATTCAGGAGAAAAAAGCTGAGATCGTCACATTGACTGACAAGTTGCAGAGAGCTCAATGGATCATAAAATATCTGGATCAGTGGAACAAACAATTGGAGGATCAGTAGACGATCATGGAGTTACAAAACATCCGCGAGAATTAGCAAGCTGCCAGAAGAAGCCCATCCGAGATGACACCCATTGAGCGTGAGATTGAGGCTGATAGAGAGAATTGGCTTGAGAGGGTCAACATTTATCTTGAGAAGCTATTGGAGAAGGTAAATAAGGAGAAGAATATGCTCAGGCACATGAAGAACCACTATTGGGCGCGCAATCATGTTTGCAAAGCGAGGATCAAGATCCTGAAGGCGAGGCTAAGGAGGGCACTGAAGCATCACAAAAGGCATGATAGGCTCCAAATTTTGTCTAAAGCTTCTTTGGCTGAGCATAGCACTTGGTCAGGGACTTTCAGCCCCAATTTCAAGAAATTTGGGAAAAATTTTGTCAATTTTGAATTTTTGGGCCTAAACACAGATTTTCCTTCCCGACCCATAGCGCCACTTGGAGCACGCTTATAATTGGCAGCTCTTCAGGGGAAAAACTTTGCATTTCTAGATTTTTTATTAAAATTTATGCATGCTCATGGATTACCTAAGGATTTAATGAAGTTCTGGGTTGCCTAAAGGGTCAAAAACACCCTAAAAATGGTTTTTCTGCCACTTTTTGCACACACAGGAAGCAGTGTTGGGAGATTGAACTTTTGGAGGGGCAAATGGAAACCAAATCTAGAAATTCCACTTGCGTTGGAAATTATACAGACAATGCTTTCCAACTAGATATCCTGCACTCAATTTTGAATTCAGGAAGGACATCAAAATCAGCTCCAAAATTGTGCTACGCATAGAGATTCCAGGCGCGGTACATAAAGGAATTTGGCCTATTTTTCAATCACCAGCTCAGAATTTCACCTAGTTATGGCCCGTTTGACTTTTTCATGTAACTCTTGATGTACCTTGATGTAATTTCATGACCATGATGTAATTTTGGCACATTTTTACTCATTCTAGAATATTCATTCACTAAAAAGTGAAATGCAAGTGAATGGATCAGTTTCCTAGCATATAGAGGCAAGTTCTTTCATTGCCTATTTTCTAGTTCCTAGTTTAGATATGGTTGAAACAACTCCTAGAATGATGAGCTCGACCCCTAGAGGCATGGGGAGGAGTTAGGATTTTCTATATGATGTATTTTCTCAGTCATTTTCAGGGTTGGACACTTGGGATTGCTTGGCACTTCATTGTACATTTCATCTCTGCACTTTTGGCAAAGGAATAGACCAGGGTTTGCAGCACTCTTTGGGATCCATGTGGCTCTGTGTTTTGATGGTGTTTTTCTCTATGTAATTTTAATTTCACTGATGTTTATGTGTATCATCTCCCTTCTCCTTTCTTCTTAGATTAAACAAATCAGTGTTAAAGGTGGAATTCATTGGATTGCTCTGCTCTGCCTTTAGTTTTGTTTAATTTTTCATGTTTTCATCTGTTTGAAGAGGAATCTTGAGACCGTATTTCCCTCTTCATCTCCTCACTTGTTTGATCCATCCATTCATTCAATCTAAAGCATAAAAACAATTTCCTTCCTTTCCCCAATCAGAACTCTGCAAAAACTAGGCCTTATCCCAACACCCAAAACTGCCTTTCCCTTTGATCCAACAAAATCCCCCAAAAACACAATCAAACTCCTTTACTTATATACCTAGCCTAAAATTAGCTTTCATTTCAAGTCATCTCAAGCCCTATTTATTATTTTTGCTGAGATTGACCTGGAGAGAGCCCTCTCCTGTTCTGGTAGGGCTAGCTACCAGACTGAGCGTGGTTTGATGTTACCCTGAACTCTGCCTTCCTTCAGCCTGAGGTAGATTTAGGCAATAACAATTTGGATGCATTTTTTATATCATTTAATTATATTTCACATCTCTTCATTATAATATTTAATCATCCATATATTTAATCGGTGGTGTAACATTTCACAGCAACAATGGAGAACACAATAGAATGAATTGAAACGTATTTTATTATATATATATATATATATATATATATATATATATATATATATATATATATATATATATATATATATATATATATATATATATATATATAGGGCACTCTTGGTTATACAAAATGGGATAGTTATTGGTATCCCTTTGTATTTCAATTGGGACACTATGTCCATTACATTAAACAAAATGTCTGATTTCACAAAAAAATATTTCAAAAAATACAACGCCTTGTTTTGATATCCAAACATATTGATCATCATTCTTCGCTAGAACTGTTGTCACTGCTCCAACTACTTCTATGACATAGGTTGTTTGGAGGAATGTTTTTTTCATTGTGTTGATTATTTTCTTCTTCTTCAAGTTCCATCTACAAACATAAAAAAAAAGTGTAATGAGTGTATATACATTGGTGAGAATAATGAAAATTGAAATATTAAATAATATACATCAATGTAAATAAAAAAGAAATGTACCATAGCAATAATTCACTCATGAACTATACACATTATTTCAAAACCAAATTTCATGCCATATTTCAACAATTCATTTTTTGGCACAATTCTATACTTTGTTTCCAGCAAGTTTTATACCCCATAACAAATCGAAGATTTAATATAAAATATTTCTTTGCTCTATTAATTATAGACGGAGCTAAGTAAAACAAGATAAATGCTTACAAATTCCATAATTAATTTATGATATGCCAACATATACTGGCAACCCATATTTAACCCAATGTCAATCAATTCTTCTAATGGTTCTTCTTTGTATGTTAGCACATGTTTGAAGGCATTCAATAATGATTGTTGTAAAAAAACTTAAAATATACAAAAATTAAATCTAATTATGTTGTTATAAGTAAGTAACAATTACTCACAAACATAGATATCAAACCTTTTCTTCCTTATTGTCCTGTTTTATGTGCTGAATGGGTTCCATTTTCTTTTGTTTTCTACAAGAAAATATTTGAAAATTAATATATAATGATAAATTATTTATTTATTGTACCTGATCGAAAAATTCAATGATTATTACATATTACATTTGAAGCACGTTTTTGTTGAGATGGCTCCTCATGTGATGAAATTATGTCCATTTCTTTGACCATCTCCTTGTACACCTTTTTGGACATTCCTATTGACATATTTATGATATGAGCTCATTCATCCTTTCATATTTTCATAATCTTCCTAAAAATCTAACATGAAACTTAAACTATTTAATTTTTATATTGATACATGAAAATTAAATATAACAAAAGGGATATTTATAAATGATTTTTTTGTAGTAATATATACATATAATTCTAGAAAAAAACATTTAAAGGAATATTAATTTTTCAATCCTTCTTTTGTTGTTGTTGTATGTTTTTTCTATCAAAATTCTTACATGTTTCATTGACCAATTCTTTGGAAACTCTTCCTACAGTTTAAATAAAATTTGGTTCTTGGAATCATTGGATTGATTTTTTTATTGAAAGTTGAAAGAACGTCTATACATTCGTTCCACTAGATCCCTCAAAGTTGTGTAAAAATTTTTCCCCCTTTCGTTAACCTCCAGCACCACTCTAGATGAGCTAAGAAGCAATTCATTTTCATTTGCATGTTCTATTTTTTTATTTTCTTAGAACAACATTCATTTTCTTCATTTTTGGTATCTGTAGAACATTAAACATAAATCAATTAATATATTGTTTGAAAAATTTTATTTAATATTTTTAACTATATTATTAATGAAAATTCAAAAAATAAACTCATATTGGATCGATAGTATTTTTTCATTCACCTGATTCATCCTTCTGTAATTTTTCCATCAAGCTTTTACGCTCTTATAGTCTTAGATTAGAAAGTATATTATCGAGCTTCATCATTCTGTGGCTCTATGTGATACACACTAAAAAATCCATGTTAGTTAAACTTACATATAGTTTAAAAATAATAATTTTTGTAAAGAATTTACAAAGAACTTGGCTTTTTTCCTTTTCTAGATGTGCTATCAGTATTTTTGTTACTTTAAATCTTGTTAGACATTTCTTTATCAATATAAAACATGTACCACTCATTAATATATTTTATAAATAAATCACATAATTTCCAGGTAAAAAAATAATAATCAAGAAAACGGTGTGAATTTCGGAACTTACGCACCAAACGCACGGTGCGGTAGATTCTTATAAATAAACTGCCAATACAGTAGAAACACTGTATGGTACTCTTTGTTAACAAGGAGACCTAGTGCATTATATTAATATATGAGCATCGATTAACATAAACATAAAATAATAAAAAAATGTTTTGATCAAACAATGTTTTTTTCAATAAGCGCCCGGTGCGCTATACTACAATCATGCACCGGTGCACTATTTTAAACAATGTGCATCGATTAAGAAAAAATGTTTTCTAAAAAATCGTGCAAGGGTCAACAGGGATTGGGATTCAACTACGCAAGTGGTCCACTGCGGGTTATATAGCAATGCGCATATATATATATATATATATATATATATATATATATATATATATATATATATATATATATATATATATATATATATATATATATATATATATATATACATAAATATACCCTATAAATCTAAAATGAAAATCCCTAATTGTGAAGTCACATAAACAAGAAGAAGCAAGGTTTAACGTTGATTTTTTTTTCGTTGAATTTTAATTTAATGTAAATAGGAATATAAATTTTAAAAGATTTTATTAATAAAATTCACAATAAAATTAAAAATTTTTACTATGCATGTATTAGATCTAACAAAAACTGTAAAAAAACAATTATTACAGTAAAATTTAACAATTTTACTATACCTCAAGGTTTTTGTGTGAATCACTAGATGTTTCCAATTTTGATTCTCTTAATAGTGTTACAGTTCGAAAGTATTTTTCTGCTTCATAGTGCTCTTGTGCTCTCTTTCTCCAGGAATGTCTCTCATGCAAATCACTCCCTGATTGTTTTTTCAAAAATAATGAAATAATGAATAGACTTTACTATTTAAGGAACTTTTTTATGTAATTCGATTTCCAAAAATATTTTTCCTCTCATTTTTCAATTTACCATTTTCTTTTTCATTTCAAATAAATAAAATTGCGTTTTTTTTCTCGATATTCAGTGCATTGTTAACTAACAACACTGGTGCGTCATGTAATAAAATAGCACCAGTGCGGTTAACAATACATTTGCATTGATAAAAATAACTCCTTTTTTAAGGCACCTAAATTACTTTTAGGTATGTACACCAAAATTTATTGTTGATTTTGCTCAAATGCAAGGAGGAAATCTCATAATTATATCAAATGGGAAATTCTTCAAAATCCAGCTCGATCCACAATATTTCTCAAATTCCATGGCGAAGTTCTCCCTATCCATCTCCAGATGTAATTACTTCAAATTTTATTTATATTTTCATTATCTAATTGAATTTATTTATTTTATCCATGTCAATCAGCTCAATAAAATTAACGTATACAAATTTGCAGGTTCATTCAGATTCATAATCGAGTTCAGATGCACAAAATATTCAAACAGTTCCAAAACTTCGGAAGCTCTTATTAGGAGCAGCATACCGAAAGATGTTGTTGGTAGATGAAAATGAACAGTCGCTTCACCCTTCAAATTGTAACATGCCATCTTCTAGCCACAATCCTTGGACAATGATGGTAATAATAATTGTTTGGTATAATGTAATTATTTCAAAGTAAAACCAATTAATCATGCATTTACGTGCTTACTAATTGATATCATCGATTTTGTACTAATCATGTTCAAATATATTTTCTGAAATTATGAGGATTCTAGTGATGATGAGTGACCTGATTACCATCTTCTATTGCACCCAATGAAAAAGTTAAATCGAGAGAAGACTGAATTAAGAGAAAAACTTAGAGAAGAACAATACCAACAATGGTAGAATCAACCATCTATTCAATTCCCACTACATCTAGATTCACCAATTAGGAATGACTACAACAATAGTAGTTATTCACAAGCTGGCAATGGAGGAAATAAAATAGAGGTTGCTATGGATGATTACTTAAGGGATATGACTGCCATGGATACAATGTTCTTAGATGCATTCCATAATTATCAGTAGTTAGGGGATGAGGCTCATATCGATGATACCTTTTTTGAAAGCCTTAAATTTTCTTCCACCACCCCTCTCTTTGGACCTAGCGGTTAGTCAAATAATACCTATTTGGGGACAACGATGTTACTGTACAAATTGAAAGAAAAGTTTGTCTTGTCAAATGCATGTTTTTGAGAAATTTTGAGGTAATTGACCATCGATTCCCTTATATTTTGAGAAATCTTGTCACACAATCAACATTACAAATGGTCAATTTTATGAACTTCAATAATTATTGGAATTGTACATTTAATATTTTCTATGACCAAATACATGCTATTCAAATATAAGGTTCTTTCGAGTGATAATGTATTTCCCGGTAGCTGTAAAGAGGCAAAGAAATTGTTGAAAATGTTGGTTTTTTAGTACATATCATATCATGCATGTCCAAATGATTGTATTCTATATAGAGGAGAATACAAATACAAAGAGATATGTCTGAAATGTGGGCATGACATGTTTGATAAATAAAAAAAGAAGGGTAAATCACATGGTCCTCATTTTAAGATATTGAGGCACATGTGTATAATCCCAAGGATTCAAAGGCTATTTCGTTGCAAATAATTAGCTATGTTGTAGGGATGGCATGCCTCACACAGAAGTGAGTTGGGAGTTATGTGAATCCCAACATATTCAATAGCCATGAATCATATAGAGGATACATGGCCCAAAAAATTCAAGGATAAAGTATGAATTCTATGATTCAGCATAACCATGGATGGTGTCAACCCATATTTCCCCAAGAAGACCAACTATTCTGTTTGGCCTCTAGTAGTGATAAATAACAATTCCCCCCCATGGTTGTCAGTGAATAATGAACATCTTATGTTGGCTGTCATAGTCCCTGGTAGAAGAAAAGTGAAGAATATGGGTGTCTACTTACAACCACTAGTAGATGAATTGAAGGAATTATGGGATGGGATAAATGTATATGATGTATGAAGACCCATAGTAGTAGAGAGGAGTTTTATGTTGTATGGAATATGTGCTTACAAGGCACATGATTATCCAGGCTTAGGAGTTTTCTCTGTTAAATTACATGTTTATTGATTTTTTTATATACGTAAAAATATTATTTCACATATTAATTTTTTAATTCATTGTAATTGTTCTAATATTCATGATATAATTTAACATGCCATGCATATTGTATACAATAATTCCGCAGGTCTTGTAAAAAAAGGGTATTATGGATGTAAATGTTGTGGACCTTCTCTGAAATATATATGGTCCAAAGACCTACGAAAGCCAGTGTATGACTACTCTAGGGAATTCCGCCCATAACAACACCCTTACAGAAGAGAAACATCTGCTTTCAATGGTTAATGAGAGACAACCCAAAGGCCTCCAATAATGACACTAGCTGAATGGCTTAGAGAATATGAGAGAGACAAGGAGAAGGAGTTCATATAAATTTTTGATTCAAATGGGGAGCATTTGTTCGATGATCTAGAATTATTCGACACCTCTGTTGATAAATTTCCCATTGGGCTGAAAAGGAAATATATCTTTTAAAACCTCACATATTGGGATCATTTTAAGATTACCCACTTATTAGATCCCATGCATATATTTAAAAATGGTTCAACTTCTTTATGGAGGCACATATCATTGAAACAAAGTGACACATTGGCTGTTAGATAATATTTTATCACTTAAAAAACTAAAAAGAAACATTGGCCAAGATAATTAAAATGTACAAGATCAGAGCCTAGTCCCTCTAATTGGTATTTAAAAGAAGGTGACACCCCATGGATTTAAAAAAAATATGATATTTCTTTGGAAAAGGAAGTTATAATGGGTGTGAGGGTGCCATACTCATATGGGTCTTCACTACGACGTTGATTCACTGTGGAAGACCATTTTTCGGGGTTGAAATCGCATGATGATTTGAATTTTCTAAGAGTATGTATAATTTCAAAAGAATGATTTTATTATTTTTTATATTAATAAATTTTATCCCATGGCATCATAAAATATAACTAATTTTGTGTATTATTGGATATGTTTATAACTTTGCAATGTCATTATCCTTTTTTCGTGCCTGGGTGTGTGAAACATGAATTCCCCCAAGACCTAGGACATGCCATATCTAAATTATCTACATTTGTACGTTGGATCACGTCAAAGGAGATTCATGTGGCTAGCATTCCACGGTGCCGTCAAGAGATAGTTGAGATGTTTTGTATGTTTGAGAAGGAGTTTCTGATGAGTTTCATAGACTTGTAGGTTCATCTTCTAATCCTCCTAGTAGATGAGGTTGAATTAGTTGGGGTGGTTTCTTTTCGTTTGATGTTCTTCTTAGAGAGGTACATGAAGAAATTGAAAGGTTTTATTCGACAAAGGGTAAAACCTAAGGGGCCTATGGCAGAGAGGTCCATATTGTATGAGCCTTTCTATTATGCTAGTGAGTACATCAATCAAATCGAAAACATGCTAGGTGTGCTGATTTGGGACGATGAAAGGGATGAAGATAAAAGAGAAGGGTATATTATCCAAACGAATGGAAAAAGGCACTTGATAAAGAGTAAGCCACTTATAATTTTTAAAATTTACACAAAGTAAATATTCACGTTGAACTTCAATATAATGTATATTTTGATCTCATATGTACTATATGTCAGTTTGATTTCATCAGCAAATGCAAAAAATGAAGCTATAAATAAATTTGTTCTTTACAATTCCGAAGTGACACAACCGTGGGTCACATTGTACGAACAAAAAAGGATGAAATGGGATAGTGACAGGAAATAATTCATATGCATGAATGGTAGAATCATGCCTTATCCCGATCATGTAAAATAAAATATGCCAATTATATGCCCCAAAAATTGGGTTGCTGACCAAGTCAGAGAGATACAGTGCATCCAGTCGTTACCTGCGTGCTGAAGAGGATACACTAAACATAGGGATTGGGTGCAACAACCCGGTAATAATATATTTATGTACATTTTAAACTTAATAATAAACCTTTGAGGTGTAACATCTATATTTTATAGTTTAATAGTTGCGTTATTGGAAACATGACTATGATTTTTTAATTTTTTTATAGGTACATTTGTTCCCATCTATGTGGGCATATGGACACCATTTTCGCACAGAAAATGATGATGATGGACACCTGACACAAGACTGTGGAGTGGAAGTTGAGTTCGATCAATCTAGTTAAGCTAGCCACCATGATCAAAACCTAGTATGAAGGGCATTAAGTTACATCAGAAAGATACAAGATATCATTGAAGTGGACTTCTCCTATTTCCAATGTGTTATTTTTAGGTGCAAGTGGTGGGACACCTTTGATCGGAATAATGTAAAGGAAGATTGCGATAGTAGGATGATATGTATCAACTCTATAAAGATGTGGGATGAAGCCAAGGACCCTTATGTTTTCGTATTGAGACATGAGCCTAGATCAAAACATATTTTTGAGAGCAATAGTGTTATCATGCCAAGCAAGCTAGAAGATAATGAGGGCGATCATGAAAACATAGTGATATGGTACATGTGTTATTTCATCATTTATGCTATTTAAGATGATTTTTTATAACGAAGAGGACTTAACGTTATAACTAATACTCTTTTTTTTTAAACATTATAATATGTATTTTGAATTAGTTGGCTTGCGTTTTGTTAATGTTAAAATAATTTCACATGATAATTTGAAATTATGTTGATCTCGAAAGTAATGCACTATATCAAGTTATTTTTTTTATGTCAATTCCTAAAATAATACAACTACTTGATCGCTTTAAATGGTTTTTCATTATATCATTACTTATATAAATGCACCTCATTATATATATATGAATGATATCTTATAAATTAAAAAAAAAATGTATTAATGTATACTGTTATTTTTGGTATGTAAGATCATAATAAAATAATGATAATTCTAAAAATGAATTTATTTGCATTATTTTCTAAACATTATTATGTTACAAAAATTCATATTATTATAGATTTATTATTTTACAATTATTTATATTCATATTGATTTACAAATTTACAATTATGGTAATTTAACAATATGTACGGTATAAAATTTACTTCGGTAAATATGGGTCAAAATTGACAATTAATTTAAAATTTTAAAATTTTACAAATTTACAAAGTTTACAATTTTAATCAAATTGAATCATGACAATACATACAATTACAATTACAATTACAATTAAAATTTTACAAATTTCATACAATTACAATTATAGTCACGATACATACAATTACAATTTTAAATTTTACAATTGCACAATACAATTACAATTACAAATTTACAAATATTTTACATCAAATTACAATTAAAGGTACAATTACAATTACAACTTTACAAATTTACAAATTTTACAATTTTAATAAAATTGAATGATGACTATACATACAATTACAATTAAAATTACAATTACAATCACGATACACACAATTACACAATTTTACAATTACCAATACATAATATTTAATAAATATTATCATTTAATATTAAAAATAAACATCACGATCATGATAACCATCGTACAAACATCATATTCTAAAAATACACATTCAAATTCGCTAACATCATCACAACACAAACATCAAATATACATATCATGTCAAATAACTACTATCACATACACATCTATCTGCAAGCACATTAAATGAACATATCTAAAATGACCTAACAATATACACATCATGATGAACACCAACATGTAAAATAAGTAAATCAACATGAACATAAAATAAATGCACTATATATATAACTCTAAAATGTCAAAAATATACAACTGTAATAGAACTAGATATAAATTTCGAATATCTAGTGGTACTACATCAATACTATAACTAGTACTCGAGGACTACTCAGAAGATGGTGCCTCATGCTCAAATGGATGTGCCTCCTCAATCGAAGGTGCCTTCTTAGTTGTCAATGGTGCCTACTAATCAGATGGACGTGCCTGCTTAGGAGGTTCCTGTTGATCAGATAGTGTCTACTCAGGAGGTTCCTACTAATGAGATGGTGCTACTTGCTCAGTGGATGGTGCCCACTTAGATGGACCTTCCTGCTCAGGATCAGGTTTCTACTCAGTTGATGGTGTCTACTCAGGACTAGTTTCCTACTGAGATGGTGCCTTCTCAGAAGATTCCTGCTTAGGACTAGATGATGGCTGCTCATCTCCAGCGTGAGGTGAAGGAGGTGGAGGTCGAGTACTAGAATGATGATCACTCCCCTCATGATCATGATCATATGATGAGCTGCTCTGTCGCACATCTCCATGACACCTATCCCTCCTAGCCGCCAGTAGCCTATATTCTTTGACGATATGATGCATAAGGCTCATCAAATCATGGTGCATGTCCCTCCCGAGCTTTGTGATCATATGATCAGGCTGCATCTCTCTGATCATAGTAGGGAAGACCCCTCATAAACCAGGAGTCGAAACAACTAGTCACCCAACTCCATCCTGAATTGGATGTCTGTCCTACGCCACATGCCCGCGGGTATCTGCACCCAAGGATTAGGTCTGTCACCCTGATCCACAACCTCCGCTATCTCCTCGTCATGAGCTATAGGATCGTCTGCTGGGGATGAAATCATGTCCCCAAATAATGTGCCAATATCTATAAGATATATAGTACACAACAATAATTAGACAATTTCATTAAAAAAATTAATAAAACAAGTTAAAGAACGTGTTAGAATAAATTTTATTCTAATTAATTAATACAATAAAATGAAACTATATTAATTTAAATAAAACAAAAATATTACCTCTAGCATCTGGTGGCACATCCTGTGTGAAGAGGATGTTGGTACACACTTGCCTATCCAAACCCGTGTATAGACACGACACCGTCATGAACATATGATCATCAACATTGGCTTGCAGCTCAAGTGCATCAGTACGTATCCTAGCCGGATAATTGGATAAGCCCCTCTTGGGCATCATCTGGCCCCACATTTTCATCCGTACATGTAACATCGACCTATGAGATAGGCGGAAAAAATTAGGCTACATCTCTGGAAACCTTCCAAAAAATAAAAAATAAAAATAACTTTGAAGCAAAAGGGAAGGTCAACCTCCCATGTGCCTCAGAATGACATCTATCTAACGATATACAAAACTATTGCAAGAAAATGGTAGACCATCTCACAAGTCGTGGCATCTAGAATAACGAATCAACATAAAATAAAACAGGACAAGTAATATTTTTCCTGTCACTAGTGTGCAATGGTCGTCAGTAGTAGTGAGAGGCACCTAACCTCCTTTGTACAAAACGAAGAAATGCATAACTTGTTGAACCCTTAGTTAAACTGAGAGGGGCAAGGGATGAATCAGTTTAACACATTCATGGTCTTTTAAAACTTTTCATTAAACTTTATTTACACCTTCATTTCATGTTCAACCTAATATGTGAGTAATCTTAGAATGTGAGCAGCAAGTATTAATATAATATAACAGTAGACTTGATATGAAAGCAGCAGGTATTAAGCAGATGATATAAATCATATCAAAACATAAACATCATGCACAGAGACACCAGATATAAGTGGAAACCCATAAAGGGAGAAAACCACATCTTATTGTTGTTGTGATGCAAAGGCAAGCTCCAACTCCCTCTCACTACTATTTTTCTGCAGGCACCAACCTACAGGAGGCTCCAACCTCAATTCTGCAAGCTACAACTTGCAAGGAAGCACCAACTCCCTTCAATTTTCTGCCAGTATTAATCCACCAACCTTATGGGATGCTATTACTCGATTCGCTACAATTGATGGCTGTCAAAGACATCGCTTGATAGGGAAGCTCCAACTTCCTCAGTTTATCAAACTGAAGGTTTGCTGATTTACCTCAGATATCAGCTCTGTTCTGTAGCTTCTCTTTCTGCTCTTCTTTTCTTAGTCATCTCTGCCTTACACTTCTATACTCTGCCTTCTCTATATTTTCTCTCTCTTACCTGTCTTGTGCATATCAATGTGATATTATATATAGAGTTCCTCACATGACTATTTGTATTTCATAAAGAATTTGGAGTGAACAGTCATGACTCTTTGGCTTCTGTCTTCTTATTCCTTTATCCAACTCATTTTTAAAATTACTACAATATGTACAAATTTCCATGCTACAGTGGGATTTTGTCTTTTCCTTAGGATACTTGGCTTTGCATCACAAACAATATAAACAACAAAATTTCCATATTTTAGTTCTGAATTTAATTTCCATTTCAACTCCTTTTCGAATCTTGGCTTTCTTTAAGGATATGTCTCTTTCTTTCTTCATTCGGTGATTGTTCTATATCTCTGTATCTATTCATCTGTTCATGCCCACTTGTGTCTATACATTACATATATATGTACTTTACTTCTTTGTAGTTTTGTTCTTATTTATATGAATGCGGGCGATGTCTGTTCAATACCATCTCTGTTCTCGGGCTCCCTGTCTACATTCTCTATTCATATATGAGTTTAAACATAATGGTTTGAAACTCACATTACAATTTCAATTGATCCTTTTTCTTTGGTACCATATTTCTGCCGCTGTCTCTAGTTCTTTCGTTCTTGCAGGCTCTTGTAATAAACCCAATCTTATTACATATATGTTTCGATTTTAGCACAGTATATAAATATATATATCGTCATGTATATATATAAATTCACATATGATGCAACAAAACTGAAAGTCAGCCCCAAGGAGAGCTGGTCAACTATAGCGTGGCTTTGTCAGCATTTCCCTTTGGTTTACCCCACGTGGCTCTTAATCTTCTTTTTAATTTATTTACCAATTTCAAAGAAATTGAAAAATAAATATTTTCACAACTTTCGAACGTTAATTCTATCTCCCGGATTATATATATTATCTCCGAACTTTAGGACTAAAGTTATAACCCTTCACACTTTATATTAATACTCCACGCTTTTTGAATAAATGGCTTATAACAAACCTTTGGCTCTGGACCCCACCTCTATGATCAATTGCCCCATGAGGTCATTGCGGAGGCTCCTGAGTACGGTGGCAATCCCTGGCTCATCCCCTCCCGCAATGAATCTACATCGTCGATCGTTGTCGATATGATCCAGGCTCTTTTACTAAACTTCGAGCAAGTCCAGCATGCGAGCACCGTTCGATGGCCCCTTCCCAAATCAATGGCACACGACAATATCACTCAGCGTCCTGCTACGAACGATAATGTGCGATGGCGCGGTTTAAATGGTGGTTTTCCCCGGGTCCAACCAGGAAATACCACTTATTCACCAAAAGCGGTGCGATATGGGCAATCCGCCTTTGCAATCCGTTCGTGGTTTTGGTACATTGATCAACCCTTGGTTAAGTCGGGTT
This sequence comes from Pinus albicaulis, assembly GCA_034641835.2. Taxonomy (NCBI): domain Eukaryota; kingdom Viridiplantae; phylum Streptophyta; class Pinopsida; order Pinales; family Pinaceae; genus Pinus; species Pinus albicaulis. The sequence goes on along the minus strand of CM076580.1, from coordinate 583,988,437 downwards.
ACACTCTCCCTTTAAATCATTAACTCAGGTCAGGGTTCCGAACTTCAATTAACAGTAGATGAATTCATTTCTTTGTAAAGCGGGATTCACCATTATTACCAGACCTCGCCTACACATGATATTTCTTCATAGGGTTTATCCAAACAATTACAGGGAAATAGACAGAGAAATGCGGACTTATACAACTCCCACATTCAACGATTCCACACGGAACTAGCATACAATCGTCTCACTATTAAACAATTTCTTCACAATTAATAGTTCGAGGAAATACAATGGCCAACGAGCACAGAAATTGTTTAACTGGAAATAATTGTTAACATAGAGACTTTATTTCAGAAACTCCTCTCCTTTTCTCTCCCACTGCTGCTTCTATCACTCTGCCTATGCCTTTACTACTGTGATAACGGCTCTACCTCTGCCTTTGCATCTGATAACGATTCTGCCTCTATTATATTTGCTTCCTCTTCCCGTCTTTGTCTTTGCTGCCCTCTTTGCCTGTCTCTGTCTTTGCTGCCTCCTTTTCCTGTCTCTGTCTTTGCTGCCTCCTTTGCCATCAATGACAACATTTCCAACAGTCTCCCTTTTTGGCATTGATGGCAGTACACTTCCTCTGTTTGCCTTATAGGATCCTTTCTCCTATTGCTTGCTCTTCCTCCCCCTTTGACATCAATGGCAAGGGGTTGGAATTTTTAGTGAAGCTTCTATTCTCTGATGCTGTGTTTTTATCCTTTTTCAACATTTCATGCATTTCCGGGTTAAATTTCCTGACTTCGTACGCTGTTGCTCCAAACTTTGGATTTGATACACGTTGGGTTCACTATTCTTCCGTGTTCAGTTCACGTCGGTTTCACCATTCTTCTTCTGCGCCACTAACCCTTTTGCTTTTTTATTGATTCTTTTATGCATACTATATTATTTCCATAATCCCTTTGATCCTAAGGACCTATTTTCATGCTTCCGTTGTTGGCTGATCTTTCCCTGAGAATGATATTTTCGTTTCTGTTCTCCCCCTGAAACTATGCTTTCTCTTCATATTAGAGAGTAGCATCTACAGATACTACCCCTAGTCTGTCTCTAAAATATTCAAATGGCTCTCTAGAAAGTGGTTTGGTAAATATATCTGTTGTCTATTTTTTTGTTGGTAAATACTCAAGTTTTACTATCTTCTGAGCCACTCGTTCTCGGAGGAAATGATACTTGATTGGGATATGTTTAGTTTTTGAGTGAAGCAAAAGATTTTTAGATATACTTATAGCACTTGTATTATCACATTTAATTGAGATAGGTTCATTAATGCTTACCTTCATGTCTTGAAGAGTCTGCTTCATCCACATGACTTGTGTAGAACATGCTACTGCTGGTATATATTCAGCTTCTACTGTAGACAGAGAGATAGATGTTTGTTTCTTCCTTAACCATGCCACCAGACTTTCTCCTAGATAGAAAGCACCTCCACTTGTGCTTTTCCTGTCATCCATACAGCTGGCCCAATCTGCATCTTTGTAGGCTATCAAGGTGAAGCTTTTGCCTTTAGGATACCAAAGTCCATACTGTAATGTTCCTTGTAGATTTATAAATATTCTTTTCACTGCCAGAAGATGGTTTTGTTTAGGTGCTGCTTGATATCTAGCCACTAGTCCTACTGATAGCATAATGTTTGGTCTTGATGCTGTCAAGTATAGCAGGCTTCCTATCATGGATCTGTAGAGTTTTTGATCTATATCTACAGACTCGTCATCAGCACACAGTTTTCATCCTGTGATCATGGGAGTTGACACAGGTTTATAGTCCTCCATTTTGAATTTTTTCAACATTTCTTTTAATTATTTTTCTTGTGATATGAATGTACCTGTGTTCTTTTGCTGAATTTGAAGTCCTGAGTAGAAACTGAGCTCTCCAATCATAGACATCTCAAACTCTATTTTCATCTCATCAGCAAAGCCTTTTTCTAGTTCTTCTCTGTTGCTTCCAAACATAATGTCATCAACATATACTACAAAAATCAGGAGTTCATTTTCATGGGCTTTTATGTACAGATTGATGTCTACTCCACCTCTCTGAAATCCTTGTTTTTGCAAATATTTATCCAGGCTTGAGTACCAAGCTCGAGGAGCCTGTTTCAGTCCATAAAGAGCCTTTTTTAGTCTGCATACATAGTGTTATTTGTCTGTTAATGAGAAGCCTTCTTGTTTGGACCCCTACTCTCTTGTCTCCAATGATCTGATCTTCAGGATGGTTCTTCTGAGTATATCTTGAGGGAACTTTAGAACTCAGCTCTGTATCTTCTGCTGTCTTGCTTGTTTCCTCATCATCTTGGTTTTCTTCTTCATGGTTGTCTGATGGACTGCAGCAGTCTCTATCCCTTGTATTGTTTGGAAGTTCTTCATCAAATCTCACATCAATGCTTTCTAGTATTTTTCGAAGAGTATTTTTGTAGCACCTGTACCCCTCTCTTTTGGATGCATATCCTAGAAATATTCCTTCATTTGATCTTGCATTAAATTTTCCAATATTTTCATCATTATTCTTTATTTAACACTTGCTACCAAAGATTCTAAAATGTTTGATTGAAGATGGCTTTTCATGCCACAGTTCGTAGGGAGTCTTGTCACTGCTTGGCCTTAAGTGAGCTTTATTAAGGATATGTACTGCTGTGTGCACTGCTTCTGCCCAGAAGGTTTGAGCAATATTATTCTCTTGCATCATGGCTCTGGCAATTTGTTGAACAGATCTGTTTTTTTTCTGCTACTCCATTCTGCTGAGGTGTCCCTGCAATAATAAATTGTTGTTTTATGCCATATCCATTGCATAGGTTAGAAAAGGCATAATCTATGAATTCACCTCCTCTGTCTGATCTGATGCATTTCAGTTTGCATCCTATCTAGTTTTCTTCTAAAGCTTTGAATGTTTTGAATTTTCCCAGAGCTTCCGATTTATTCTTGAGAAATGCAACCCATGTCATCCTAGATAAATCATCTATTATGAGCATGAAGTATGATTCTCCACTTGGCGTTTTAGTTCTTGCAGGTCTGCACAGGTCCATGTGCACAAGTTGTAGAGGTATTCTTGTTGATAACTCATCTTTGGCCTTAAATGATGTACAGGTCTATTTACCTAATTGACAAGATTTGCATATGGTATTAGAAGGCCTTTTTATTTCTGGCATGTCTCTGACTACTTTCTTTTTGCTCAGTCTCATGATATGATCGAAGCTGAGATGTCCCAATCTCGTATACCATAACCATGACTCCTCAAGTTTGCTAAGATGGCATGCTTCATCTTTCTCTTTCACGATGTAAACATTGCTCTCTGTTCAAACAACTTTGAGCAGAGTCTTACCTGTGGTGCTTGATCTGACTTCACAATCTTGTGCTCTAAAAAGAACTTCATAGTCTTCATCACACATCTGACTGAAACTTAGTAAATTTTATTTCTGCCTATCTACAAATAGTACAACTTGGGCCTTTCCTCTGCCATTGTCTATGCTAACTGATCCTTTGCCCTTGATCTTACCTGATTTATCATTGCCAAAAGTAACATTGCCAGATTTCTTTTCATCAAGAGTTATAAACTTGCTTCTATCTCCAGTCATGTGTTTTGAGCAGCCACTATCCAAATACCATTGGATTTTCAGGTCTTGAGCAGTTAGAGCCAAGTCACATTTATTCACCTTCTTTATCCACTGGAGGCATCCTTTTGTTTGGTATCTTTTGTGAGGTGATGAGCTATACCTTCTTAGAGGACTTTTCGAAGGTATATGTCCAATTTGATTTCATGCACAACATTTGATCATAATTTTTGCAGAGTTATGAGTATGAACAAAATTTCTTTGATTCATAAACCTCCATGAGGTGTTAACATCAATCTTTGTCCATACTTTCTACACTCAATGATTTTATGGCCAAATTCCTTACAATAAAAATAGTAACCATAGAAATTTTTTGCATACCTGATGTAAGGCTATCTTTTCCATTTTTTTTCTTGAGGCAGTCTCTTCACTGTTTGCATCTTTTGCAGGTTTGAATTACTCCTCCTTGTATGAAAATATGCAGCAATGTGTCCCAGCTTGTGGTAGGCATAACATGTGGCATTCTTCATAGGAGGGAAGACTCTCCTTTGATGGTTTCCAAATTTGACATACTCAGGAATCTTAGTATTCATCACATGCTTAGCTACTAGTGGTTTCTTCTAATCTCTGTCTTCCTTATTACATGTTTCTTCTTTTGTAGGAATTGTTTGAGATGCTTCATCATTCTTCTTTGCTTTTACAAAAATAATCTCTTTGTCAACCTTTTCTTTTCTTTTACTTGATTCTCCTTCATAGCCTATTCCAGTTTTTATCATAGGAGATCTTTGAGCAACCAGAATTTCCTTCAACTTACTAGTGCTTGTTGTTTGAGAAGAGTTTATGACCACTCTCCTTTGAGCATTTTCTAGTTTCTTCCTGAGACATACTACTTCTTCTTCCAACTTTTCTTGTTTCTGAGATTTTTCTTTGATTTTCTTAAGTAATATGTCTTCTATCTTCTTGGCTTCTTCAAGCTCTATATTTAGCTGCATCAGGACTTCTGAATTCTGTTATTCTCGTACATACTTGAGGAGAATGCCCTTTTGTTTTTTGCATTTCAGTTTGAGTCTATCAATCTCTTCCAGAGCACTTCTTAGCTCCCCCTCAAGGTCGACTTCACCTTCTTCTTATCCATCTTCTAGTAGGAGACCTTCAAGATATTCTATAGCCATCAATAAAAATTCAGAGGTTCCATCTTCACTTGAGAGTTCATCTGAATCTTCAAATGTACTACTATCTTGTTGAGCATAGAAGGATTTTCTGCTGAACTTCTTTCCTTTCTGTCAGTTCTTTGATTTATTTTTCTCTGACTCTTGAGCCTGATTTCTTACTTTCTTGTGAGTACACTTAGCAGCATAGTGTCCAACTCTTCCACAGTTAAAGCATTTGAAGGGGATTTTACCTTTGTATTTACCTGAACCTCTATCCAATTTCTTGACAAACTTTGCCTCTTCTTCATCCGAGCAAGAACATATGTCTCCCTCTTCTTCTTTCTTCTTTTTTGTTTTAAAGGTTGCTTCCCTCGTACTTGGCTTCTTCTGTGGGAGCCTCATTTCATAGGCTGTTAGATTTCCAAGTAGCTGGTACATGGTCAACGTCTCCCAATCAGCTGTTTCTTCTATTGCAGACACCTTTGAATTAAACCTGGATGGAAGAGATCCTAGAATATTTTTCACAATTATACTTTCTGGCATTTTTTCCCCAAGAGCTTTCATATTGTTAATAATTTCTACAGCTTTTAGGAAGAAACTGGCAATGTCTTCATCATCATTCACTTTTAAGTTCTCAAACTAGGCTCTATAGAATTGAAGTTTGGTAGTCTGTAATTTCTTGTCTCCCTCATGTAAGTTCTCAAGAGTATCCCATATTTCTTTGGCAGTGTCTTTGTGCATTAATTTAATAAACTATGCTTCACACAATCCATTCAGGATGGCATTCATGGCTTTTGTGTTAGCCACAAAATCTTGTTTTGTTTCTTTCTCTGTGTCAGTTGCCTTTGGGGAATATCCTAATTCCACAGCAGCCCAGACTTCTATTCCTAGAGACATTATGTATGTCCTCATTCTGATTTTCCAGAAAGCATAATTTTCACCAGTGAAGAAAGGGGCTTTATTGGTTGAGCATCCTTCTTTACTAGCCATCTTGGGAACCTAGGATCTCCTTTCATTTGTTAGACTTGTACTAAGGAACCTGCTCTGATACCAATTGTTGAACCCTTAGTTAAACTGAGAGGGGGGGGGGGTGAATCAGTTTAACACATTCATGAGCTTTTAAAACTTTTCATTAAACTTTATTTACACCTTCATTTCATGTTCAACTTAATATGTGAGTAATCTTAGAATGTGAGCAGCAAGTATTAATATAATATAACAATAGACTTAATATGAGAGCAACAGGTATTAAGCAGATGATATCAATCAGATCAACACATAAAAATCATGCACAGAGACACCAGATATAAGTGGAAACCCATAAAGGGAGAAAACCACATCCTATTGTTGTTGTGATGCAAAGGAAAGCTCCAACTCCCTCCCACCACTGTTTTTCTGCAGGCACCAACCTACAGGAGGCTCCAACCTCAATTCTGCAAGCTACAACTTGCAAGGAAGGACCAACTCCCTTCAATTTTCTGCAGGAACCAACCTACATGATGCTCCAACCTCAGTAAGCTACAACTGACAGCTATCAAGCTGCAACTTGATAGGGAAGCTCCAACTTCCTCAATTTATCAAACTAAATGTTTGTTGATCTACCTCAGATATCAGCTCTGTTCTGTAGCATCTCTTTCTTCTCTTCTTTTCTGCCTCACTCTTTTATACTTTGCATTCTCTATATTTGCTCTCTCTAACCTCTCTTATGCATATCCAGTTGATATTATTTATAGAGTTCCTCACATGACTGTTTGTATTTCACAAAGAATTTGGAGTGAACCGTCATGACTCTTTGGCTTCTGTCTTCTTATTCCTTTATCCAACTCATTTTTAAAATTATAACAATATGTACAAATTTCCATGCTTCAGTGGGATTTTGTCTTTTCCTTAGGATACTTTCCTTTTCATCACAAACAATATAAATAAAAAATATTTACATTTTCAGTTACACATTTCAATACCATTCAACTCCTTTTCTGAACCTTGGCTTTACTAGATTTGTCTCTTTTGCTGTTATTGAGTGACTGTTCTATATATCTCTGTGTCTATTCATCTGTTCACTGCACTTGTGTGTACCAGCTACATATATAATTGCTTTTCAGGTTTTATTCTTAAATACACATGAATCTGGGCGATGTCTGTTCAATACCATCTCTATTCTCAGGCTCCCTGTCTACATTTTTTGTTCATATATGAGTTTAGACATAATGGTTTGAAACTCACATTACAACTTCAATTGATCCTTTTTCTTGGTACCATATTTTTGTCGCTGTCTCTAGTTCTTTCGTTCTTGCAGGCTCTTGTAATAAACCCAATCTTCAGGCTTCTCTAGTAAACCCAATCTTATTACATATATGTTTCGATTTTAGCACAGTATATAAATATATATATTGTCATGTATATATATAAATTCACAAATGACGCAACAAAACTCAAAGTCAGCCCCAAGGAGAGTTGGTCAACTATAGCGTGGCTCTGTTAGCATTTCCCTTTGGTTTACCCCACGTGGCTCTTAATCTTCTTTTTAATTTATTTACCAATTTCAAATAAATTGACAAATAAATATTTTCACAACTTCCGAACGTTAATTCTATCTCCCGACTTATATATATTATCTCCGAACTTTAGGACTAAAGTTATAACCCTTCACACTTTATATTAATACTCCACGCTTTTTGAATAAATGGCTTATAACAAACCTTTGGCTCTGGACCCCACCTCTACGATCAATTGCCCCATGACATCATTGCGGAGGCTTCTAAGTACGGCGGAAATCCCTGGCTCCTCTCCTCCCGCAATGAAACTACATCGTCATTCGTTGTCGATATGATCCGGGCTCTTTTATTAAACTTCGGGCAAGTCCAACGTGCGATCACCGTTTGATGGCCCCTTCCCAAATCAACGGCACATGGAAATATTGCTCGGCGTCCTGGTACGAACGATAATGTGTGATGGTGCGGTTTAAACGGTGGTTTTCTGGGGGTCCACTTTGCCACGCGTCGAACACTCTATGGAATCGCTCCCCAACCAGGAAATACCACTTATTCACCAAAAGCAGTGCGATATGGGCAATCCTCCTTTGCAATCCGTTCGTGGTTTCGGTACAGTGATCAACCCACGGTTAAGTCGGGTTACACTCTCCCTTTAATTCATTAACTCAGGTTAGGGTTCTGAACTTCAATTAACAGTAAACGAATTAATCTCTTTGTAAAGTGGGATTCACCATTATTACCAAACCTCGCCTACACACGAGATTTCTTCATAGGGTTTATCCAAATAATTATAGGGAAATAGATAGAGAAATACAGACTTATACAACTTCCACATTCAACGATTCCACACGGAACTAGCGTACAATCATCTCACTATTAAACAATTTCTTCACAATTAACAGTTCAAGGAAATACAATGGGCAATGAGCACAGAAATTATTTAACTGGAAACAATTGTTAACATAGAGACTTTATTTTAGAAACTCCTCTCCTTTTCTCTCACACTGCTGCTTCTATCGCTCTGCCTCTACCTTTACGGCTGTGATAACGGCTCTCCCTCTGCCTCTGCCTCTGATAACGGTTCTTCCTCTATTATATTCGCTTCCTCTGCCCGTCTCTGTCTTTGCTGCCCTTTTTTCCTGTCTCTGTCTTTGCTGCCTCCTTTTCCTGTCTCTGTCTTTGCTGCCTCCTTTGCCATCAATGACAACATTTCCAATAGTCTCCCCCTTTGGCATTGATGGAAATACACTTCCTCTGTTTGCCTGATAGGATCCTTTCTCCTGTTTCTTGATCTTCTTATTGTTGCTTGCTCTTCCTCCCCCTTTGACATCAATGGCAAGGGGTTCGAATTTTTAGTGAAGCTTCTATTCTCTAATGCTGTGTTTTTATCCTTTTTTAACATTTCATGCATTTCTGGGTTAAATTTCCTGACATTGTACGCTGTTGCTCCAAACTTTGGATTTGATACACGTTAGGTTCAATATTCTTCCGTGTTCAGTTCACGTCGATTTCACCATTATTCTTCTGCGCCACTGACCCTTTTTGTCTTTTTATTGATTCTTTTATGCTGACTATATTATTTCCATAATCCATTTGATCCTGAGGACCTGTTTTCATGCTTCCCTTGCTGGTTGATCGTTCCCTAAGAATGATATTTTCATTTCTGTTCTCCCCCTGAAACTGTGCTTTCTCTTCATATTAGAGAGTAGGATCTACAGATACTACCCCTAGTCTGTCTCTCAAATATTCAGATGGATCTCTAGCAAGTGGCTTGGTAAATATATCTGTTGTTTGTTCTTTTGTTGGTACATACTCCAGTTTTACTATCTTCTGAGCCACTTATTCTCGGAGGAAATGATACTTGATTGGAATATTTTTATTTTTTGAGTGAAGCACAAGATTTTTAGATATAGTTATAGCACTTGTATTATCGCATTTTATTGAGATAGGTTCATTAATGCTTAAATTCATGTCTTGAAGAGTCTGCTTCATCCACATGACTTGTGTACAACATGCTGCTGCTGCTATATATTCTGCTTCTGCTGTAGACAGAGAGATAGATGTTTGTTTCTTGCTTAACCATGCCACCATACTTTCTCCTAGATAGAAATCACCTCCACTTGTGCTTTTCCTGTCATCCATATAGCTGGCCCAATCTGCATCTGTGTAGGCTGTCAAGGTGAAGCTTTTGCCTTTAGGATACCAAAGTCGATGCTGTACTGTTCCTTGTAGATATCTAAATATTCTTTTGACTACCATAATATGATTTTGTTTAGGTGTTTCTTGATATCTAGCCACTAGTCCTACTGCTAGCATAATGTCTGGTCTTGATGCTGTCAAGTACAGTAGGCTTCCTATCATGGATCTGTAGAGTTTTTGATCTATATATGCAGACCCGTCATCAGCACATAGTTTGCATCCCATGATCATGGGAGTTGACACAGGTTTACAGTCCTCCATTTTGAATTTTTTGAACATTTCTTTTAAGTATTTTTCCTGTGAGATGAATGTACATGTGTTATTTTGCTGAATTTGAAGTCCTAAGTAGAAACTGAGCTCTCCAATCATAGACATCTCAAACTCTATTTTCATCTCATCAGCAAACCCTTTTGCTAGTTCTTATCTGTTGCTTCCAAACATAATGTCATCAACATATACTACAACAATCAGGAGTTCATTTTCATGGGCTTTTATGTACAGATTGTTGTCTACCCCACCTCTCTTAAGGCCTTGCTTTTGCAAATATTTATCCAGTCTTGAGTACCAAGCCTGAGGAGCCTATTTCAGTCCATAAAGGGCCTTTTTTAGTCTGCATACATAGTCTTCTTTGTCTGTTAATGAGAAGCCTTCTGGTTGTTCCATGTACACTTCTTCTTCTAAGTCTCCATTCAGAAATGCAGATTTTACATCCATTTGATATAATTTGAATTTTTGGTAGCATGCAAAGGCCAGAAACATTCTGATGGATGCCATTCTGGCTACAGGGGAAAATGTTTCATCGTAATCAAGTACTTCGATTTGTGAATATCCTTTGCAGACCAGTCTGGCTTTATTCCTAATTACTTTTCCTTTCTCATTCATTTTTTTTTGAATACCCATTTTTAACCAATGATATTTTTCTCAATTGGTCTAGGAACTAGTTCCCAGGTATTGTTCTTCTCAATTTGGTCCAATTCTTCATTCATTTCCTTGACCTAGGACTTGTCCTTGCTAGATTCTTCGAATTTATTTGGCTCTATTTGTGACAACATGGCTATGTATACCTCTTCAGTTTGTTCTGTTAGCTGCCTTCTTGTTTGGACCCCCACTCTCTTGTCTCCAATGATCTGATCTTCAGGATGGTTCTTCTGAGTATATCTTGGGGGAGCTTTAGAACTCAGCTCTGTATCTTCTGTTGTCTTGCTTGTTCCCTCATCATATTGGTTTTCTTCTTCATGGTTGTCTACTGAACTACAGCAGTCTGTATCCCTTGTATTGTTTGGAAGTTCTTCATCAAATCTCACATCAATGCTTTCTACTATTTTTCGAAGAGTCTTTTTGTAGCACCTGTACCCTTTGATTTTGGATGCATATCCTAGAAATATTCCTTCATCTTCTCTTGCATCAAATTTTCTAAGATTTTCATCATTATTCTTTATGTAACACTTGCTACCAAAGATTCTGAAATGTTTGATTGAAGCTGTTTTTCCATGCCATAGTTAGTAGGGAGTCTTGTCACTGCTTGGCCTTAAGTGAGCTTTATTAAGGATATGTACTGCTGTGTGCACTGCTTCTGCCCAGAAGGTTTGAGCAATATTATTCTCTTGCATCATGGCTCTGGAAATTTGTTGAATGATCTGTTTTGTATTTCTGCTACTCCATTCTGCTGAGGTGTCCCTGCAATAATAAATTTTTGTTTTATGCCATGTTCATTGCATAGGTCAGCAAAGTCATAATCTGTGAATTCACGTCCTTTGTCTGATCTGATGCATTTCAATTTGCATCCTGTCTGGTTTTCTGCTAAAGCTTTGAATATTTTGAATTTTTCTAGAGCTTCCGATTTATTCTTGAGAAATGAAACCCATGTCATTCTTGAGAAATCATCTATTATCAGCATGAAGTATGATTCTCCACTTGGCTTTTTAGTTCTTGCAGGTCCACACAGGTCCATGTGCACAAGTTGTATAGGTCTTCTTGTTGATAACTCATCTTTGGCCTTAAATGATGTACAGGTCTGTTTACCCAATTGACAAGATTTGCATATGGTATTAGAAGGCCTTTTTATTTCTGGCATGTCTCTGACTGCTTTCTTTTTGCTCAGTTTGATGATATGATCGAAGCTGAGATGTCCCAATATCATATGCCATAACCATGACTCCTCAAGTTTGCTAAGATGGCATGCTTCATATTTCTCTTTCACGATGTAAACATTACTCTCTATTCCAAAACCTTTGAGCAGAGTCTTACCTGTGGTGCTTGATCTGACTTCACAATATTGTGCTCTAAAAAGAACTTCACGGCCTTTGTCTCACATATGACTGACACTTAGTAAATTTGCTTTCAGCCCATCTACAAATAGTACATCTTGGGCCTTTCCTCTGCCATTTTCTATGCTGACTGAGCCTTTTCCCTTGATCTTACTTGATTTATCATTGCGAAAAGTAACATTGCTAGATTTCTTTTCATCAAGAGTTATAAACTTACTTCTATCTCCAGTCATGTGTTTTGAGCAGCCACTATCCAAATACAACGGGCTTTTCAGGTCTTGAGCAGTTAGAGCCAAGTCACATTTATTCACCTTCTTTATCCACTGGAGGCATCCTTTTGCTTGGTATCTTTTGTGAGGTGATGAACTATATCTTCTTAGAGGACAGTTGGAAGGTATATGTCCAATTTGATTACATACACAACATTTGATCATAATTTTTGCAGAGTTATGAGTATGAACAAAATTACGTTGATTCATAAACTTCCATGAGGTGTTAAACATCAATATTTTTCCATACTTTCTACACTCAATGATTTTATGGCCAAATTCCTTACAATAAAAACAGTAAGCATAGAAACTATTTGCATACCTGATGTAAGGTTGTCTTTTACATTTGTTTGCTTGAGGCAGTCTCTTCACTGTTTGCATCTTTTGCAGGTTTGAATTACTACTCCTTGTATGACAATATGCAGCAATGTGTCCCAGCTTGTGGCAGGCATAACAGGTGGCATTATTCATAGGAGGGAAGACTCTCCTTTGATGGTTTCCAAATTTGACATACTCAATAATCTTAGTATTCATCGCATGCATAGCTACTAGTGGTTTCTTCTGATCTCTGTCTTCCTTATTACATGTTTCTTCTTTTCTAGGAATTGTTTGAGCTGCTTCATCATTCTTCTTTTCTTTTACAAAAAATTTCTCTTTGTCAACCTTTTCTTTGCTTTTACTTGATTCTCCTTCATAGCCTATTCCAGTTTTTATCATAGGAGATCTTTGAGCAACCAAAATCTCATTCAACTTACTAGAGCTTGTTCTTTGAGAAGAGTTTATGACCACTCTCCTTTGAGGATTTTCTAGTTTCTTCCTGAGACATACTACTTCTTCTTCCAACTTTTCTTGTTCCTGAGTTTTTTCTTTGATTTTCTTAAGTAATATGTCTTCTATCTTCTTGGCTTCTTCAAGTTCCATCATTAGCTGCATCAGGACTTCTGAATTCTGTTCTTCTCGTACATACTTGAGGAGAATGCCCTTCTGTTTTCTGCATTTCAGTTTGAGTCTATCAATCTCTTCCAGAGCACTTTTTAGCTCCCCCTCAAGGTTGACTTCACCTTCTTCTTCTCCATATTCTAGTAGGAGACCTTCAAGATCTTCTATAGCCATCAATAAAAATTCAGAGGTTCCATCTTCACTTGAGAGTTCATCTGAATCTTCAGATGTACTGCTGTATTGTTGAGCATAGAAGGATTTTCTACTGAACTTCTTTCCTTTCTGCCAGTTCTGTGATTTATTTTTCTCTGACTCTTGAGCCTGATTTTTTACTTTCTTGTGAGGACACTTAGCAGCATAGTTTCCAACTCTTCCATAGTTAAAGCATTTGAAGGGGAGTATACCTTTGTATTTACCTGAGCCTCTATCCAATTTCTTGACAAACTTTGCCTCTTCTTCTTTCTTCTTTTCTGTTTTAAAGGCTGCTTCCCTCGTACTTGGCTTTTTTTGTGGGATCCTCATTTCATAGGCTATTAGATTTCCAAGTAGCTATTTCATGGTCAAGGTATCCCAATCAATTTTTTCTTCTGTTGTAGACACCTTTGGATTAAACCTGGATGGAAGAGATCTTAGAATCTTTTGCACAATTATACTTTTTGGCATTTTTTCCCCAAGAGCTTTCACATTGTTAATAATTTCTACAACTTTTAGGAATAAACTGGAAATGTCTTCATCATCATTCATTTTCAAGTTCTCAAACTAGGCTCTATAGACTTGAAGTTTGGCAGTATTTACTTTCTTGTCTCCCTCATGTAAGTTCTCAAGGGTATCCCATATTTCTTTGGCAGTGTCTTTGTGCATTACTTTAATAAACTCTGCTTCACACAATCCATTCAGGATGGCATTAATGGCTTTTGCGTTAGCCACAAAATCTTGCTTTGTTTCTTTCTCTATGTCAGTTGCCTTTGGGGCATATCCTAATTCCACAGTAGCCCAGACTTCTATTCCTAGAGACATTATATACGTCCTCATTCTGATTTTCCAGAAAGCATAATTTTCACCAGTGAAGAAAGGGGCTTTATTGGTTGAGCATCCTTCTTTACTATCCATCTTTGGAACCTAGGATCTCCTTTTAGTTGTTAGACTTGTACTAAGGAACCTGCTTTGATACCAATTGTTGAACCCTTAGTTAAACTAAGAGGGCGGGGGGGGGTGAATCAGTTTAACACATTCATGGTCTTTTAAAACTTTTCATTAAACTATATTTACACCTTCATTTCATGTTCAACTTAATATGTGAGTAATCTTAGAATTTGAGCAGCAAGTATTAATATAATATAACAGTAGACTTAATATAAGAGCATCAGGTATTAAGCAGATGATATAAATCACATCAACACATAAACATCATTCACAGAGACACTAGATATAAGTGGAATCCCATAAAGGGAGAGAGCCACATCTTATTGTTGTTGTGATGCAAAGGCAAGCTCCAACTCCCTCTCACCACTGTTTTTCTGCAAGCACCAACCTACAGGAGGCTCCAACCTCAATTCTCCAAGCTACAACTTGCAAGGAAGCACCAACTCCCTTCAATTTTCTGCAGGCACCAACCTACAGGAGGCTCCAACCTCAGTCAGCTACAACTGATGGCTATCAAGATGCAACTTGATAGGGAAGCTCCAACTTCCTCAATTTATCAAACTGAATGTTTTCTGATTTACCTCAGATATTAGCTCTGTTCTATAGCATCTCTTTCTGCTCTTCTTTTCTTAATATTTTCTGCCTCACTCTTTTATACTCTGCATTCTCTATATTTTCTCTCTCTAACCTTTCTTATGCATATCCAGTTGATATTATTTATAGAGTTCCTCACATGACTGTTTGTATTTCAAAAAGAATTTGGAGTGAACCGTCATGAATCTTTGGCTTTTGTCTTCTTATTCCTTTATCCAAATCATTTTTAAAATTATAACAATATGTAAAAATTTCCATGCTTCAGTGGGATTTTGTCTTTTCCTTAGGATACTTGCCTTTGCATCACAAAAAATATAAATAAAAAATATTTACATTTTTAGTTACACATTTCAATACCATTCAACTCCTTTTCTGAACCTTGGCTTTACTCGATTTGTCTCTTTTGCTACTATTGAGTGACTGTTCTATATATCTCTGTGTCTATTCATCTGTTCACTGCACTTGTGTGTACCAGCTACATATATAACTGCCTTTCAGGTTTTATTCTTAAATACATATGAATCTGGGTGATGTTTGTTCAATACCATCTCTGTTCTCGGGCTCCCTGTCTACATTCTCTGTTCATATATGAGTTTAAACATAATGGTTTGAAACTCACATTAAAACTTCAATTGATCCTTTTTCTTTTGTACCATATTTCTACCACTGTCTCTAGTTCTTTTGTTCTTGCAGGCTCTTGTGATAAACCCAATCTTATTACATATATGTTTCGATTTTAACACAATATATAAATATATATATCGTCATGTATATATATAAATTCACAAATGACACAACAAAACTGAAATTCAACCCTAAGGAGAGCTGGTCAACTATAGCGTGGCTCTATCAGCATTTCCCTTTGGTTTACCCCACGTGGCTCTTAATATTCTTTTTAATTTATTTACCAATTTCAAAGAAATTGACAAATAAATATTTTCACAACTTTCGAACGTTAATTCTATCTCCCGACTTATATATATTTTCTCCGAAATTTAGGACTAAATTTATAACCCTTCACACTTTATATTTATACTCCACGCTCTTTGAATAAATGGCTTATAACAAACCTTTGGCTCTGGACCCCACCTCTACGATCAATTGCCCCATGACGTCATTGCGGAGGCTCCTGAGTACGGCGACAATCCCTGGCTCGTCCCCTCCCACAATGAATCTACATCGTCGATTGTTGTCGATATGATCCGGGCTCTTTTATTAAACTTCGGGCAAATCCAGTGTGCGATCATCGTTCGATGGCCCCTTCCCAAATCAACAGCACAAGGCAATATCGCTCGGCGTCCTGGTACGAACGATAACGTACGATTGCACAGTTTAAGCGGTGGTTTTCCGAGGGTCCACTTTTCCACGCGTCGAACACTCTATGGAATCACTCCCCAACCAGGAAATACCACTTATTCAAAAAAAGCAGTGCGATATGGGAAATCCGCCTTTGCAATTTGTTCTTGGTTTCGGTACAGTCATCAACCCATGGTTAAGTCGGGTTACACTCTCCCTTTAATTCATTAACTCAGGTCAGGGTTCCAAACTTCAATTAACAGTAAACAAATTCATCTGTTTGTAAAGTAGGATTCACCATTATTACCAGATCTCACCTACACATGGGATTTCTTCACAGGGTTTATCCAAACAATTACAGGGAAATAGACAGAAAAATGTGGACTTATACAACTCCCACATTCAACGATTCCACACGGAACTAACGTACAATCGTCTAACTATTAAACAATTTATTCACAATTAACTGTTCGAGGAAATACAATGGCCACCGAGCACAGAAATTGTTTAACTGGAAACAATTGTTAACACAGAGATTTTATTTCAGAAACTCCTCTCCTTTTCTCTCCCACTACTGCTTCTATCTCTCTGCCTCTGCCTTTACTGCTGTGATAATGGCTTTGCCTCTGCCTCTGCCTCTGATAACGATTCTGCCTCTATTATATTCGCTTCCTCTGCCCATCTCTGTCTTTGCTGCCCTCTTTGCCTATTTCTGTCTTTGCTGCCTCCTTTTCCTATCTCTATCTTTGCTGCCTCCTTTACCATAAATCACAACATTTCCAACATAATTGACCACCACACACCTGAAAATCTATAGGAGGAATTATATCGTCCCTAAAGTATCTATGGGAGTATGCCAACTGAATCCCTACTCCATAACCGACGTGGAAATATGGGAACTGGGGAAATTCCTGCCCTCCCCTAGATAGCCCAGTAATAAAATAAATGTCCTCCTCAGTGTACTCATACCACTGGTGAGGACCGACAAATAAAACATGTTAGTGGGTATCCCAATTGTACATCAACTATCCTAATAACCCACTATGCCCCTTCAGGGATGTAGCCTCCTCGTAGAACTTAAGGAGGTAAACCTCCCTTAAGAGCATCTGGGTGGGTGCCATAATAGGGCGAGGGTACAAAAGTCTCTCCCTCTCTCGTGCCTCCCACTACTAAATCATGCTATAATGGTCCTCCATATGCTCTTGTTTTTTTCTTTCCTCTCTATGTTGACGTCGCTAAATGATTCACAGGTTTCGAACCGGTGACCTTGCAGACAAAGTGCCTTAATAGTGAACGCCATCACTAATTGCTCTACACCATGTGGGATAAATAAATTTTTTTGATTAAATGATAAATCTATTTACAAATATATATATAATTTTTATTGAAAAAAAAAAACATTTAGTGTGCCCAAAAAAAAAGTCACAGACTGCTACCAGTGTGTACCTGTTTATCGCACACTACCCATGGTGTGCATGAAAAACTTCACACACTGCTAAAATAAAAAATATTTTTTATGTGGTGCATTGACCAAAATATCGGCCCTAGGGTGATTATTTTGGTCAATGCACTTCCCAACGGCCATACATAATTCCTGGTGCATTCTGGTAAATGATCACACAGCCATAAAACTGTACATAGAGTGTTATTTAAAAAAAATTAAATGTTCGGTGCGGCCAACAATCAACACACACCACACTATTTTAGTGTTAAAGCGGTGCACATTTTCTCAATACTGCACTGAAACCTTGTGTGGTTTCCATTAACATTCTTCATGGTGCGAATTGCAAATTTACAAGCACCACCGTGAATGGTGCGAGCAGAATGACTCGAACGCACGGCACAAATTTTTTTATTTTTTTTAACGGTAAATTTTAACTCAATTTGAGAAATTAATCCACTAAAAGGTTAAATTGGTGAGAAACAAATAGATTACCTGTACATGGGAAAATAAATGATAGTTCCAGTCCAATAGTGTCAGTATCATAGTACTCACCGATGGAATGTCCATTTAGAAAATTACTTTTTATTTATAGGAATTGAAAAATATTGAAATTAAATCACCTTCCATGAGGGGAATTATGCCATATCAAAAATCATTTAATCAATGGAAAATTAGAAATAACTTTTACAAAAATTAATATTTTTTTTTCAATTTATGGGAGAATTCAAACATCAAACAATTTTTGAAAATTTTATTCAAAGTTATAAAAGCTGGGCAAAGTAATACACATACAAAGGGCTATTCACTACGAGGCAAATTTTTCTGCTTAAATTTAAAATAATTTCATCTGTGCATTTTTTTTTCCTTGCTCCACAAATACATTCCCTCTGCACACTCGTTATCCCAAACAGACCCCATGTTTAAGATATCATTTACTCTGGACATATCACTAACTACATACACCTGTTGTTTTTCATAGTTGAATGTGGAAAATTTTAAAATGAAAATATATATTAACTACCACAAAATATTTTGAGTTCCCAATTATTTTTGAAAATTTGTATTTTAATTTTTTTCTTTTAAATGAAAATAATTTTATGCATGGGGAAAAATTTTATGTTTTTTTTTTGCACATGCATCCCCTTTGCACACCTATTTTCCCCACATACCCCTGGTCCCCCCCAAACCCCTCTCTTAAGTAAAGTACATGAGAAGAGCACTAACAATGTCAGGTTAACAACGTCAGCGTCAGTGTCGAGCTAAAAATGTCATAGCGTCAAAGTACTCATTGACAGAATGACCATTTAGAAAATTACTTCTTCTTTTTTTCTTTTTTCTGTCAGGCACTAACAAATATTGAAATTAAATCTGCCTCCACAAGGGGAATTATGCCATATCAAGGACCATTTAACCAATGGAAACTTAGAAATAATATTTTCAACAATTAAGAAAATATTTTTAATTTATGGGAGAATGCAGGTATCCAAGTATTCTCAAAAAATTTAGTTAAATCTATAAATATTGGAAAATTAATCCACATACAAGGAAATATTTAGCAAAAGGTGAAATTTCAGCTTAAAGTTAAAAAGCTTTTATGTGCACGGAAAAGCATTTATGTTCTTGCTCTGCACATACATTCCCTTTGTGCATTGATTCTCCTACACATACCCCTTGTTCCACGCATCCTTTAATTCACACATATTTTTGAGTCCATACATCTATTGTCCACATAGTTAAATGTGCAAAAGTTTAAAATGAAAAAATATGTTAACTGGTACAACAAATTTTGATTTCCTGATTATTTTAATAGTTTTCTATTTTAAATATTTTGTTTAAAATGAAAATAGTTTCATGCCTGCGGAAAAAGGTTTATGTTTTTATTTCAAACATGCATTCCCTCTACACATACCCCCTGTTCTATACATCCTTTACTATGCACTCATCCCTAGCCCCATACACCTATTGTTCGGCATAACTAAATGTGTAAAATTTTAAAATGAAAATTAATGTTTCTGCTTAAAGTTAAAATACTTTCTTGTGGTGAATTTTTTTTTATGTTCTTGCTCCATTCATGCATTCCCTTTACACAAATGTTCTGTTGCACAACTATCCATGACTGCAGACAGACACTCTTCACCCCTCTCTTACGTAAAGGATCTAGGAAAGGCACTAACAATGTCAGTATAATAGCGTTAGTGTCAATGTTAGAAACTTTCATTGACCAAACATGACCCTTTAGTAAATTATGTTTTTTCCATCTTAAAATTATTTGTGAGGCACTAAGAAATACAAAAATTAAATTCCTCTCCACTATGGGAATTATGTCACAGCATGGCTCGTGTAGATAATGGAAAAATAAAAATAAGATTTTCAAAAATTGGGAAAATAGTTTTCAATTTACAAGAAAATGCAAATATTCAACATTTTCTAAAAACTTTGGTTTAAATTAAAAAAGATTGAAAAAATAATCCACGGTCAAGGGACTATTGACCGTGAGACAATTACCATAATTCTTGACAAAGAGGGGAATTGATAAAATTTAAATAATACACAACTAAAATCCCCTCCATTGGTGGAATCTAAACATGTCTAATAGTTGGGATGCAACATAGTCCCCCCCTTTAACGCTATTCAATAGATTCTCTTTGAATGAATATTTTCACATGGTGAAAGTAGCTACTTTCATACTTGATGAGCTCCATCATTAGGTGCATTTGGAGGGGTTAATGGTCACCTTTTTTCCTTATTAAGTCTCTTTTTCTTGCATTTTAGTTATATTATGGTATTATGATGGCAGTATAGGTGGTGATTGAGGCTTAACATACTTCGAGTACCCAACAGAAGATTAAATGCAGGAAAATCATGAAGATATGAAAATTTTGTGGAGATTTTGTTATAAATGCTTAGAGTAGACATCAAGGAGATATTCTAGGGGGGTTTCCACCCTCCTTAACTCCCAAAGGTAGCTAAGGGATCCTCGAGATTCTCTCCAACAACTCGAAATCAAAGGAAACAAAGAAAACTAAAGACCAAGTGCACTCAACCCATAATTCACTTGGAGTGAAGTGGACTCATCACGTATTTTCTAGGCAGCTATTGCTAGATTCCATTTAGGTTAAATAGATCTAAGTAGGAGCTAATTAGGATTCAGATTTTAGAGAAAGCCATTAGGCTCTTTTCTCTTGTAATAAGTTTTTCAAACTTTTATATTGATATAATGAGACTATATTTTGAAATGAAATGAGTATTCAGATTTTTCTTTACTGATCTAGTTCCAGAGAGCTAGGCTTATAGGTTAGGGCCCAATCAATGTGCCGTAGCCTCTCTTGTGTAATCATTCTTTCCTTTCATGTCATTTATCTAGTTTTTCTTATGAACAATTAGCTAGTTTGTTGGTATTTTAATATATTGTTTTAGTTTGCTTCCATTTTTCTTTTGCTGTAGATTTAGTCTTCTTATATGAGTGGTAGAATAGGTGATAAACTCCATAAATCTATGAGTCAAGCCTCCCCCTATCACCTCTGTCAATAAAGCTTGAGGAGGGTAGACCTTCCCAACATACCAAAAATGATTTTTAGTTTATGATTTTTTGGAATAGATGAGATTAGTTGTTTTAATTCCATGAACATGTTTAGTATGCTATGGTAGATCTCTATTTCTAGATTAGGATAGATTTTATTTACAAATTCAAGTAATATTTTCCACTGTCTTTATCATGAATTTGTCCATATTTATTGCATGAATAGGTAGTTTTATTGCAAGTACAGGTAGCACAACCAAGGAGAAGTTCACCAACACCTCCAACTTCATATCTCATCTCCCTTCAACCCTCTATTCATCAAATAACCATTAGCCATGTTTTCAGATTTTCCATCCCTACACCGTGAGCAAACCCTAGGGGTGCAAGACAAGCCTCCCAAGAGGCTCTGAGCTTGACCAAGGGGTGGGACACCCCAAAATCATCCTAATCCACTTTCACACCACCTTTTCTAACCTTTTTCTACCTCTTTTTGGCCTTAGATTTCCCTTGTCTTGTTTCCTGTAGAAATTCAGGACTTACCTGTAGCACTATAGGAAACATATAACAACACTTGGAGAATTACCTGTGAGTCCCTACTTAAGCCCAGAAACCACCATGGACACCTTTTAAACCTGCAAGAGCCACTCATACACCTCCAACCTTGCCCCCCATGAGTTCAAGCGAGCATGCCAAGATGATATGGGAAGCACACTATAGTCGAGTCGTTGGGCATTTAGGGTCGAGAAAATAGTGGCAATACTGCAGAAGTATTTCTATTGGCTAAACCTTCGACAGATCGTATGGAAGTACATCAGATCCTGCACTTCTTGCGCCATTTCCAAACCGACCATCAAGAAGAAAGGCCTATATACTCTGCTACCTACCCCTAGTCAACCTTGGGAATCCATCTCCATGGATTACATGTCGGGCCTTCCTTCTACTAAGCATGTAAATGAATGTGTTTTCATGGTCGTCGAAAAATTCTCAAAGATGGCATTATGGCGGCCTACAAGAAGAATATCATAACAGAAGCCACTGCTAAACTCTTCTTTAAACGAGTGTGGGTGCGCTTTGGGATCCCACAGTATATCATATCAGATCAGGACAACAAGTTCCTTAGCACATTTTGGTCCATCCTCTAGTCAATGTTGGACACCAAGCTCACCAAGTCCAAAAATTTCCATCCCCAAACTGATGGCCAGACAAAGGTCATGAACAGGATGATTGTACACATTCTGCGCATGTACAACTCAAAGCATCCACGCACACGGGATGAGAGCCTCCCCTATGTACAAAAAAGTTATAATCGGGCTATCCACAACTCAACTGGCCATAGCCCCTTTCAGGTGGGCTTGGGATTCCAGCCACTATGTTCCATTGATGTAGCCATGTCATTTGTAGCTACTCAGGATGATTTGGCTCATGTCCAATTTGAAGCTGACAAAGAAAACAAATTCATCGAGCACATTCAGCACATCTACCAATAGGTTCATGACATATTGGACAAGGCCAATGCTAAGTACAAGCAACGACATGATAAACATTGGGCGCCACACAACTTCTAGGTGGCTGACAAAGTGTGGCTACATTTGCAGAAGGAGCGCCTCACTGGACCACACCACAATCTTTGTCTGCTCCAATATTGGTCGTACAAGATCACCAAGGTTGTAGGGAACAATGCCTTCGAGGTCAGTATTCCACCATTCCTTGGTATACACCCAGTATTCAATGTGGACCACCTTCGTCCCTACTTCCCACCTCTACTGGACACCTCTGACATTGCAGAACAACTCACACCAAGAGAGTTAAACCCAGATTGCATGGAACAAGCCACCATAGATTGTATCATGGACATGCAAATCATGAACAATTGCCAACAAAAGGGACTATAAATAGACATGCACCAAAAAGAACCGAATAGAAATTCACTATAAATAGACATACACCCAAAAATAACCTGTGTGGGCCCCACCCTAGTTTAGGTGCTTAATTTTCACTAGGATCATGGATGTTGTTTCCAGATGCTAATTTCACTATTTCTTGTTGCAAACTTCAATACTCCCTCTCAACAAGAAAGGAATGTCCTTGCATGCGACATGAAACTCCATGCATGCGACATGAAACTCCATGCATGCGACATGAAACCCTTGCATGCTACATGAAACTCCTGCCACTCATGCATGCAACACCTCTCTAGTGTTTCTCGCACATGCAACTCTTGCATGCGACACTTCGCTAGTGTTTATCGCACATGCAACCTTTGCATGCAATACTTCCGAAAATTAATAGCCTCCAAACAACTAAATAAGTATAATGCATTTGTCATCAGAGTATTATGACTTCTGCTAGCTACTGCACATGTCTTCTGGATATAATGCGTTGCTGACATCTACATCCATGCACTCTGCACCTGCTGCCAACTCTAATCTTCGCTCCAGTATCCAACACTGGCACTTTGATTTCATGTCCTCCTGACATTTGACTACATCAATCTAACTGATCCTGCTACTATTTCTCTGTGGGTTGCTGGTAGCCAGGTTCGACTCATGAGATCCACACCATCTCAATGAATCCTGCCCAAATTTCTTCTTCATATTATTCATGCATGTCACCCCACCTCTCACTTGGTGGTATAGCTACATGCACTCCCTCTGCCCATATGGCTCAAAATTTCTCTGCATGAGTTGTTGCTCCCACTCCATGATCCTCCGCATGTGGCTGCTCCACATATTGAGGTTCACTCTTACCTGCTGTAGCAGCGGAAGTTGTAGATTTGGTTGCTGTAGCAGCAAGATTTGTAGATTTGTAGACTTTGATAGCAAAAGCAGCTTTAATTATAAAAATACACGAGGTATTTATAATAATAAATATTTATTGATATGATATATGACAAGATGATTTGAAGGTTACAATGAGGTCCTGCTTTTATACCTATGCAGGTGACCTTTCATGAATAGGCATGTCTTTTAGACATGCCTTTTTAGTTAACTAATGACTACTTTAACATAATCCTGATTGATTAGCTAGTAATTACATTTATTTGTATTTATTCTAAAAAAAACTATATTTATTACATTAGTTATGAATTAGGTTGATAACATTGCCTCCTTCTCGAAAAGCTTTGTCCTCAAAGCTTAACTTTTCGACAATTTTCTTCACTTGGAATTATCTGCTAGACATCCTTATTGATACTTTTGCTTTTAAAGATTTCACGACTTTTATGATTTTAGATCTTGGTAATTTCATTGACCTTCCAAAATTTAATCCTTTTTTTTTTAATATATATATATATATATATATATATATATATATATATATATTATTATTATTATTATTATTAGATTAAATAATAATAATAATTTTTTATATATATATAAATTATATAATTATAATATATACATACATATTATAACTTTTAATTATAACCATAATTAAATCGGAACCTTGTCTTCAAACTTCACAACGTTATTTTTTTTTAAATTTCACCAAAAAAATTAACAACCTTTTCCCTTGCAATCGCACTTATTTTTCCTTCTCGACAAGGTGCTGCGGTAATATTTAAACCAAATTCCAAGTCTGATGACTGGAAGTATTTGCAACCATCAAGAACATATTCCACGATTCTCACAATGTTTTCACTATATCCGAACACTCCAGACTCTCTTTCCAATCAAGAAAATATAATTGTTTTATAAGTTATAAATTATATATATATATATATATATATAATTTTTAAAATTGAAACGTAACGTTGTTCATTACCCACGAGCTACGGCCCATGCTAACCGGCAGTTTCCTTGCCGTGACGTTTGACCGCTATAATTTAATTCGACACATAGTTTGCAGCGATAATATCAAGTTATTATGCAGCCTTGGGGGTATCATTCTGCCTGCTCCAAGAAATTCCTCTAAAAACACATATGATTCTGACGGCAATGGGCTCTTAGACTTCTCGGAATTTAAAAATATGATGACGAATAAAACACCTGCCTGCGGTCGTGTTAAATTATGCACAGTCGTGTAAATACATTTCCTGCTACATTGTTCGTTGCCGAAGCTACAACACAATTCGCTCGCAGGGTGGGCGGATTTCTGTCCGTCACTTGAAAAACCACATTTTTTTTTGCTAAAATTTTGATGTGGGGATTCAAGCTTCAATTCAGATGGATCTGTAAATAATTTCCATTGCCATTCCTTCGTAACCGCCTCCGGGATATCTGAAGCAGAATGGGAAGTGTTGATTCTGATGGAAATTGCATAACATTTTCAAGTATGGCAGCATAACCAGCATTAACATCTCGAGCCATTACATTCTTCGCATGTAATCTGCTAGCTAAAGTAATTTCATTAGCCAAGGGAGACAATCTACCATTTACATTCCCAGATTCACCTTCCTCCATTTCAGTAACATTTTTAGAATCTTGTACTCTACTTTTTCCCATACAAATCTCTGACCATTGGCCTGGTGAATCACAGAGAGAAATCCTAGACGTAACACATGAATACGTTAATTTTTTTGTGGAGCTCAAATAGATATCTGAAGGACCGAGAGTGTATTCTGATTTAAAGTTGATATTCTCTATTTTACAAGTTTTATGTGAACTTGAAACCTCTTCATTTATTACTGAATCGATTGTCTTTCCACTTCCGTCTTCTTGGATGCTCTTACTCTTATTTTCAGCAAAAACCTGAATTTGGTTCTCATTGTCCCCAGTACTTCTATCATTATCATTATTTTCAGCATCTTCAACATCAGCCAGATCAATCTCATTTGAGTCAACACTGATAATGGTTGTGCTTATTAGTCTCCCTACCATATGAACATGGGCAGGCCACACCTCGAAATCCAAGTACACATGAGCAATGGCCTCAGACAATGTTATCAAAGCTCCGGCCTCAATGCAGAATTCTCCAGCCTCTGGCTCCTTTACAACAGTTTCTGTTAAACCTGCAACAGAAGAAGATTTTCCAGAGGTATATATAGCCCTGGATACAATGCTTGATGCATACTTCAAGAACTGTGACTTGGTGCAACTTGGATCTCCAACGATGCACACATTAATGTCCCCTCTTAAATTGATTCCCTCATGAGTCTGTTTATGTACTCCACCCAGAAGCATAAGCAACACTGCTCGCTTGACCTCTTGATGACCAATTACAATTGGTGTAATACCTTCGACCAATTTATTAAAGAAATCCATGTTGCTTGCCTCATCTGCTGCCATTTGTAGCGAATGTTTTTCTCTGAAAATAACAAGGAATGTCGAGACTATGATATATTGATTGTATGGGATTGTGGCAGCAACAGAGGCAAGGTTTAAATGGTGGAAGGCATAACCTTGTACCTTCTCTTGAAGATTTCTACACATCTGTTCTTTCCATTTAAGTTTTTCCAGATATTGCAATCTCTCCTTCTCTGTTTGTTGTCTCTGCTCTTTTCTCTGTTGCAAATCAGTTGTATTGGAATTTGATTTAACTGGATGAAAATCCACATCAGCTTCATCTTTTTGTTTTTTTTTCTGTAGCTGGCAATGATATTTTTTGAATAAAAGGCACATTTATGTCCTGCGAAATATTTGTCTCCACATTTCCAACATTTCCCTTCTTCTTTACTTTCAACATTAGTTGGTTGTTTTCCTTTATTACGCATTGGTGGGGGAATGTATTTACTTGAATTTACCATGGATGTTCTACTTGATTTTCTCTTGACATAACTAACTGCCTTCTCATTTTTACAACATTTTTCATCTTCTTTATTATGGATTACTGCAGAAATTTTTTTACATGAATTCTCTAATTGCTGAAGCTTTTCTTGAATTTTTCTAATCTGTTCAATTTTTTTGGGATCTTCACGTAATGACACACAATGTGGTATTTTATGTCCATAGGCTTGTAAACTACGTTCGTAGGCTTGTAAAACAATGTTATGTGCCATTTCTTCAACTTCTCCTCAATATGGCTCTGATACCACTGTAGCAGTGGAAGTTGTAGATTTGGTTGCTGTAGCAGCAAGATTTGTAGATTTGTAGACTTTGATAGAAAAAGCAACTTTAATTATAAAAATACACGAGGTATTTATAATAATAAATATTTATTGATATGATATATGACAAGATGATTTGAAGGTTACAATGAGGTCTTGCTTTTATACCTATGCAGGTGACCTTTCATGAACAGGCATGTCTTTTAGACATGCCTTTTCAATAAACTAATGACTACTTTAACATAATCTTGATTGATTAGCTAGTAATTACATTTATTTGTATTTATTCTAAAAAAAACTATATTTATTACATTATTTATGAATTAGGTTCATAACACCTGCATGCAAATATATAACTCCTTCTCAAGGGTCAATTGCATGGCTTTCTCACACTTCTCCAATACCATGTAGAAAATTTATAACAAATCTCTGATAGGATGTATAAATTATAAAATATTCATGTATATCTTGGATTCACCCAAGATAACAATGTACTAAAGTTAAATAATGAACCGCTTCTACAAATATTTTGCAGAATTAAAACACCACAATTTCCAATCACGTCAAGCTAAGAAGAATAGATCAAAACCACAACACCAGATATTCTCGTGGAAAGCTTACTGCTCAAAACCCCTCTATCATATATTGTATATTCCACAAGGAATCATGAAACAATTACATACAAAACTCTTCTCACAAGAGCTCTCAGTACATTAGCTAATTGTCTCACATTATCATGCAAAAATTAGTAAATCCCTTAGCTAATTTATTGTCTCCAGACAACCTGCCTTGCTCACGCAGTTCCTGATGAATGAAATCCTTAATCACAAATAATTTCAGCCTTCCTCAACTATGGTGAGTAGCATGGGCATCCTGTGGTGGTTTAACTACACCTGGGTAGCCTGCTAATATCACAACTGACAGTTACACTTCCCTTTCACTTACATCGCAACTGGGTCTCCACTGGAACTGGCATGCATGCAGTTAATAATAGTAAAAACATTAGTTGGATGTGAGGTCACTACATGTGAATTAATTAATATTTAATTCACTTGATCTCTCACTAGTGTATATGTAGTTATAACTAGTACAATTGACTTTAACTAACTTAACTAAGTTAAACAGATTTACAACTTGCACAACTCATTCACCATTGCACTTCCAACTCTGTTACAACTAGAATCACTCTATTACAACTAAAGTCAACCTGCATGTCCCACCAACCAACCTCTTAACTCGAGATTCACTTAGCTAACTAATTTTCCACTTCAGCTAACTAATATAGTTTAATGTCCAACTAATGTTAAGGGATAATAATATTAGACATGCATCTATAAATAGACATGAACTATAAATAGACATACACCCAAAAATAACCTTTGTGGGCCCCACCCTAGTGTAGGTGCTTAATTTTCACTAGGATCATGGATGTTGTTTCCGGATGCCAATGTCACTGTTTCTTGTTGCAAACTTTAACAAATCTTCCTGTATTTTCCATGGGGAAAAAATAATAAAATGTCTATATATAATAATTCTTATTGTTATAGAATTTATTTTACATTTTGAACCTTTTATTAAGCATTGGTTGATATTCCTGTATTTTCCACGACGAAAAAATAATAAAATGTCTATATACTATAATTCTTATTGTTATAATATTTATTTTACATTTTGAACCTTTTATTAAGCATTTAATTTTGAAAGTGCATGTTTAAGCTATTCTATCCCATGTATTCAAGGATTTTCAAGGGATTTTTCAAGGGATTTATTTTCAAGGGATTTTCAAGGGAGAGAGAGAGAGAGAGAGAGAGAGAGATATTCATCTTAACTAACATTTATTAAGTCCCTAAATGGGCTCAATCTTTGGAGGTGTATTTTTTCTAAGTTTGGCACTACCTCAAAATGTTAGTTTCCTATCAACTCTTACTAAATCCCTCGTTAAGATAAATATATATTGATATAAATTTTTTACATGTAAATATGTTATATAGTACGTTGGTTAGACGATTAGAGAAATATTATTTTTGGTCTCATATTTTTTAAGAACTATCCAAACACTCATATGTTTCTTATGTTAAGGATATTGATTCAATTGAAATATATGTGATTTTTAATATGATTAATACTAATTAATATATATATATATATATATATATATATATATATATATATATATATATATATATATATATATATATATATATATATATATATATATATATATATATATATATATATATATATATATATTCATTTTATTAATATTATTTTTCCTTGAAAATAATTTTTTAAAATATTATTATACAATTCTCTCAATACCTCAAAACATGATTGTAAATTATGGGTATGGATTTCTTGGATTAATACATCACCCATCAAGTTATAGGTAAAATAACTCAAACAAGATACCTAATAACTTAAACAACATACCTAATAGCAAGAATAAAGCCATCATTTACCTAATAGCAATAATGATGGAACATATTAGGAAATAATAAAATGTATATGATGAATCTCTTGACACATTTTATCTGAAATTGTTTTTGTATATTTCAAACATGTAAATATTTTAGGTGTATTTTACCAGTTTTACACTTATCAACTTAGTTTTTATATAACACATATTGAAAGTTTTTAGGATCTAGATGTAATCATTGATAGGATATGGTTTTTTTATTTTATTTAGTTACTCAAATAGCTTTTGTTTCT
Source organism: Pinus albicaulis (assembly GCA_034641835.2). NCBI lineage: Eukaryota > Viridiplantae > Streptophyta > Pinopsida > Pinales > Pinaceae > Pinus > Pinus albicaulis. Next base: position 583,958,860 of record CM076580.1, on the reverse strand, counting down.
ACTTTTTACAAAGAAATTGTTTTATAATCATTTTTTAATAAAAAATCATTCATCTAATTAAAAAAAAAAAAAAAAACTATTATAATAAGATTGCTCACAAAGTGAAACCTAGTCTTCAATTATTCAAAGGTGACCCTTTTCCTTCTGATTATCCACTCTTTCACGATCAATTTTAGCAACTTTTGCACTCCCATACTCTTGAAATATTTCAAAATATTTCACTTCATTGAGAAATCATGCATGAAAATCAGATCGAAATTTAATTTTTTTTCCATGCATTAGTTGATTGGATTGATTTGTAATGCTTGATGTTGTTTCCACTGCATTATTTTCTCAGCCTGACACATCCTTCAATTTCTACTTTCTTTATATGATCCAAATTTTATGGAAAAAATGACTATTATATTTTACAATTTTCATTCTCTCTACTTCTCAACCAGCTTAGTCAACAAATATACACATGAGAAACTTTCTATCAAGATAGTTAAAACAATCCCTCTCTCTCAAGCATTCAATAAAAAAATAAATAATACCTAAAATTTTATTGAGATAATGAAAGATAAAAATGATTAAATAATTCCTTAACTATAAATATCAATAACAAAGAAGTAAATCCACATGGCATTCCATAACTAGCAATTAAGTGAAAGCTTCTCAATCAATTCTATATATTAGTTAAATGGTGAGAATTAATGTAAATGGAAAGAATAATAAATCAATAAAAGAGATGATTAGGAATGATAAATATAACCATGGAAATGTTGTTTTCAATGTTATGCTGAATAACACTACAATAAATCCTCTACTCATAAAAGAAATATAATGTGTAATAAAGAGCATCATATCAACCATTAAAATAAGTATTAATTAAAAACATATCTCATCAATTAATTATAAAGTAACACGAGGGCCACATAAATGTATAAATCAAAGATTGTTTATAAATGATGATGAATTAAATAAACCTAGAGGTCAATCACATACCCAATGAAATTATACAAAAAAAATTGTATTGTGGCCATGATAGATTGCACAATGAGTATGTGAATTCTCAAAGTATCAAAAAAACATAAATTTAATTTGGGAAATGATTTCAATGCTAAAATAAAAACCTACAATCATATGCATTTTTTTCACTCATTTAAATCTAGGCTCTATTGAGTTCCATAATTTTCTACTCACTCCCTTTATCACTCGAGGGAATCAAATTGATCTCTCTAAGAGGAAAATCAATGAAAGAAATAATGTGACGATATTAGAAAACTTTTGAGGTCTAAAATGGGTCTGAAAACCAAAATGTACAACAAAAATCAAATTTATGATAACTAATAGGATTCAAGATGATGATCTCAACCATGGTTATGATTCTCCATTTTGGAGTAATGAATTAAAATGAATAAAAAACTAAAAATTAAAAAAACTATTTTTTCAATTCGTACTTTCAACTTATCTCCCTACGGTTTTACTCAAACTTCGAGTGGGAACACTTGTTGGATGAAAAATTTAAATTTGGTTCATTATCCAAGGACTACCCATGTTGTATACTTTTGATGGACCCTATTACACAAAAAAATAGAAATACATGAAAAATGTGATTGCAATCATGTTTTTTCATGTATATCTCATTTTTCGTGTAGCGAGGTCAATATAAAATAAGCAACATGGGTACTCCTTGGATGAGGAATCAAATTCTTCATCCAACGAGCGCTCTCAATTAAAATTTAAGTAAATTTGTTGGGAGATAAGTTGAAAATACGAGTTGAAAAAGTAATTTTTTTCCCTCTAAAATTTGATGATGTAATCTAATCTTATTTGATTATTTCCACTATTATTTTATAATATTCATTAGGAGGCTTATTTTATACCTCAAAATTTCTCTAATGTTTGGGATGGTTTCATTTTTCTACAGTGATGTTCATGGGTCTCCTAAGCATTCTTGTATCTACAAAACACAAAAAGAGGGTTATTAAGTAATCTAGAGAAAATAAATAGGCCCCATGGTTCTTAAATTAAGTCACATGTTATTCAGAGATTATTGAAGGATTGAAAAAAATTGAGGATCATCACATTGTATTTAATTAACTACAAATCATTTAATTGGCTCGAAAGCTCACTGAATCACCAATAATAAAAAATGTGAGAAGAAAAAATTAATAAGCCTTTATAGCCTCCCCATACAACAATATTTTTTGATATGAAGTCAAAGGATGTAGTGGCTCCTTTCCATTGTTCTATCACTCTTGGAACCTTCCAACAACTACTAAACATCTTAGGTAAATTCTCGAAGAAACAAAAAAACAAATTTCCCAAATTTTTCCCCAAATTAGTGAGCTAATGGAATTCAAAGTAGTGTGATATTTTCCTTTTTAGAATTTAAAATTGTGCATTACGAATTGTGCACACACACACACACACATAAGAGTTTTTCGTGCATACTTCACTCATCGAAAAAATCGGTTTTCTCAGAGTTTCCACTTTCCTCTCTAATTTAAATGAAAATATGAGATTTTTAGTGCATATTGCATCCTTGTCTGCATTATTGAAATAAGAATGGAATCGATTGTTCCAATTGCAATCATATATTTACTACAGGATCAATTTTCAATCATCATATTTGGGAAAAATCAGTACTCCGTAGAAACAAGACAGATTTTTTCTACAATGTTGGAGCTCGTTAGTGAGATAGTGATCCGGAATTATGCAGGAACACAAAAAAATATTGATATAAACATAAAAAAACATATGCAATATAAATAAATCTTCATTTCATTAATATCAAAGAACTGAGATTTGCTTACATACATAATGGAAATAAACTAGCTTGGGTGATTTTTAGTGCATATTGCATCCTTGTCTATGTTGTTGAAAGAAAAATGGAATCGATTGTTCCAATTCGAATCATATATTGACTACAGGACAAATTTTCAATCATCATATTTGGGAAAAATAAGTACTCTGTAGAAACAAGATAAATGTTTTCTACAATGTTGGAGCTAGTTAGTGAGATAGTGATCCAAAATTATGCATGAACATAATAGAATATAGATATAAACATAAACAAAAAGACGCAATATAAATAAATGTTAATTTCACTTATCAAAGAACTGAGATACGCTTACATACATAATGGAAATAAACTAGCTCAGGTGATAGTAGCTTATCTATGAAAAAGATATGTGTTGGCTATGTGCCTCTGAATTGTGTTACAATGAGGCTAGAAGGTTTGTTTATTATTAAAAAGTAATGGAAAACCATAAAATTCAAAAAAACTAACCCTAAGAGGTGAAGCACCAAAATTTGTGAGCCCCTTTGGGGTAAATGGGTACATCAACTTCCTAGGGTTGTAACTTTGGCATTTGTTCTCTGTTTGACACACACGATACCTAGTTAGAAAGATCTATGATGAGGCTCCATCATAGATCTAGTAAATTTCGACTACAAATTCTAGTTAAAATCTCACGTTCTCCCCTTTTCCAATAAAATTGTCGTTTAGGGCCTCAAAATGGCTCCAGAAGTTTAAGATCTGAAAAATTTTCAAAAATAGTAAAATGTGCTGCAATTACATAAACTGAAAGAAATAATGGTACAATGGTAGGGGTCTAAGTGGAATAGGTGGGTGTCCACCTATATCCACCTGGATCAGTCCCCCCCCTTATGAAGCAATGGTACCCATTACGCTTAGTGCCTCAATGAGATGGGGAAACTTTTGCTAAACTTGGTCCCTAGTAAGCCACTTTCCTTGGTGCAGGGATTTGACAGTGTTGATAACCAAATATAGTTGGATCTTCTCCTAGCGAGTATTCTTGATCTGTGTGTCCATGATTCGATCAGTTGTGGCCTGTTCCATGTAGTCTAGGCTTAGCTTTGTTGGTGTGAGTTTTTCTGCAATGTTTGATATGTCCAATAATGGTGGAAAGTATGGACGAAGGTGGTCCACATTGAACATTGGGTGTAGGTCAAGGAATGGGGGAATGTTGAGCTCAAAATAATTGTATTTGAAAGCCTTAGGGATGGTGTAAGACCCATATCAAATCGAGCAAAGCTTTTGGTGGGCCCTAACGAGGCAATTTTTCTGCAAATATAGCCAAATGTTTTCACCCACTTGGAACTTGTGTGGCACTCGATGCTAATCACGATGCTTTTCTTTACTTAGAATTTTATCTATCTAATATGTCATGGACCTGTTGGAGGATGTGTTTAATGTGTTTAATGAAGCTATAGTTCTGTCAATTTCATAGTGGACATGAGAAAAATCTTCCTAAGTAGCCGTAAGTGGTATGACAACATCAATGGGACATGGCAACTAGAACTCCAATCCCACCTAAAAGGGGTTGTGACTAGTTGAGATATGGAGAGATTTATTGTAGCTGTGCTTGAAGTAGGTAAGTATTTCATACCATGTGCATGGATGCTTCTATTTGTACATGGGTATATGTTCACAATCATCTTGTTAACGAACTTTGTCTGGCCATCAATTTGGGGGTGGAAGGTCATGGACTTACTGATTTTGGTATCTAACACCAACCAGGGGCTTGAACAAAATGTACATAGGAACCCACTATCCTGATCTAAGACAAAGGACTTTGGGATCACAAAGTGTACACATACTTGCTCAAATAAGTGTTTGGTGGTGTCTTTTGCTGTGATACTCTTCTTGCAGGCCGCCAGAATGGTCATATTAGAGAATCTTTCAACAACCACGAAAACATATTCATTTCCATGCTTGGAAGAAGGAATGAATAACATGTAATCCATGGATATGGATTCCTAGGTATTCCTGGAAGAAGGAAGAGAATTATATAGGCCATGCCTCTTGATTGTTATGGCACAAGAAGTGCAGGATATGATGTACTTCCTAACATTCTGTCGAAGTTTCAACCAATAAAATTACTTCTGCAACACCGCCACTATATTTTCTACACCAAAATGTCCAGTGACTCAACTGTAGTGCACCTCCAAAATCATCTTGGCACACTCGTTTGAAGGAAGAAAAAGGTGCCCCAGGTGGCATTAAAATGCGTCATAGAGGTGAAAGTTTGGAACTAGGCTTACCTTCTAGGAGAATCTAGGATATGATACCTAATTTTGGATCACTCTTATAAATATGTGGCCATTTCAAAGTCTCGGGTCCACAAGAGTTGAGCATAGTGGTTAGTTCCATAAATGGTAGTCGGCTTAGGAGGTCTACAACATCATTGGTGCTTCCCTTCTTGTACTTAATTTTAAAATGGAACTGATGTAGATATGTGGACCGTTTATGATGGCAATTTTTTTGCAAATTTCCTTGTTTCTGTATGAATTACATGGGTTGGTAATCTGTGTGGGTGGCCATTTTTGTCCTGAGAATGTAATGCTTCCATTTTCAGTAGTCCTGCACAATGGAATACATATCTTTGTCATAGGTGGGATACTTCTGGACTGTATTTGAAAGTGTACCATTGTGATATGCCACTAGATGGCCCTGCTAAGTAATAACTACACCAAAATCATAGCCATAGCAATATGTCTCAATCTCAAGTGGTTGTTGTAGGTTGGTAATGTAAACACTGGTGCGGAGAAGAGATGATGCTTCAACTTGGAAAATGCCTCCTGTTGGGATTCATACCAAAAGAAATTTTCTTTCGCTCTGCACTTGGTGAATCGACTCAAAGGTCAAGTAATATTAGAGAATCCCAACATGTACCTATCGTATAAATTGACAAGACCCAGAAAGTTGCAGAGCTTTGTTAGAGTAGTTGGGGATGTCCAATCTCGAATAACTTGTATCTTGGGTAGGTCCACATGCACGCCCCGCTAATCAATAATGTACCCCATATTTTGAACCCAAGTCACACAAAAAGTGCATTTCTCCAAATTGGCACACAATTTGTGTTGTCGCATGGTTTCGAGGACCTGTTAAATATGGTGTAGGTGCTCTTCCCAACTCTGGTTGAAGATCAGGATGCCATCCAAATATACTACCACGAACGAGTTGGTGAAGGGCCACAAGATATCTTCCATCAACCTCAAGAAGGTTGTCGGCATTCGTAAACCCAAAAGGCATGACCAACCATTAGAAAAGGCTCTCCTTCGATTTGAAGTTTTTTTTCCACACATCGGAGGGTTCGATTGGTACCTGGTGATAACCAAAGTTCTAGTGAATATTTCTAAAATATTTGGACCCCTTGAGCTGGTCGATAAGGTTATAGACCTGTGGGATTCGATACCTATTCTAGACAATGATATTATTTAACACCCAATAGTCAAACCGAGCCTCGAAGTTCCATCCATTTTCTGTATCAACATGATCGGGCTCCCATAGGGTTAGGAGCTTGGCCTGATGTGCCCTCTCTATAATAGCTCCTGAATCTACCTCTTGATTTCACCATTCTCCGAAACAAAGCATCAATAGATCGGACCATTACAGTAGTGACATGCTTTGGGTTAGATTGCTACAATGATTAACCTAAAAGTGTAGGGGTACCGATGTGGGTGAGGTGAATATGTCCCTATACTCCTCCATGACCTTATCCATCTACTTCTCCCATGCGGAGGAGCCTTGTCTGGAAGCTATGGATGTGGAAAAAATATTCATATTTCTCTAAGGGAAAATCATAATGAAGACAAATTTCCCGGTCTAGGGAATGATCTTACTACATCTTTTAGTAGAGATCATAGAAAAGGCGTGACGCTACCTCTGGTATCCTGTAAATTTTTTTACCCAAAGTAATAATAATAAAACGACGTATGTATTCATATACAACATGAAGTTTCCATAGGTATGTCTAACCTAATAAAACATCACATATTTTAAGAGGGGAAACATCACACAATACATTATCTGCAAATGGTTTCATGCTGGGACTACTAGTTGACACAAATATTCCACCCTTTTCTTTATGGCTCAGGGGTGCCTTTTCTCTTCTTTAGGTTCGCATACCCAAAATATTGCTTCTTCTGCTTGAATTTCTGCTCAATCTTGGCAGCATAGTGGTATGATGCACCGAGGGAGGAGATTTACAGGAACTCCATTTCCTCCTGGATGTATTTGTGTGAGGAAATGTGATAATTGAGCACCAGATGCCTTTTTGGATCTTTGATACCCGACATTGTGCACAGGGTATGGAAAATATTCGTTAGCTCATGTACATCTTGATCCCTTTGCTACCACAACGTATTCCATTATATGTACTTGTCCTCGTAGCTCTCCACAGGGTAATAATATTCCTTCATGGCATCTAAGAAAGAATTCCATGTGGGTGTGGCTGAAAACAGTGAGGGTTCTCTCTCATCCCTCTGTTCACAATAGGTTTCCCTCCAATACTTGAAATGGGGGGCGACTTTGAGGAGTGAAAAAATAATATTTTTCTTATTAGAAAAATCATGAATCGAAAAATATCCTTCCAACAAATTTAACCATCTATCTACGATGTATGCATCTATCTGGCCTTCAAATATGGGAATGTAAAATTTTACTTGTACCTTGAAGGGAGTGGCTTCAAGATCAAGATGCATTGCATGTGGGCATCCGTTGAAGGATCTCAAAGAATTTTTCCATCATTATGTTCCTTTGCTCGAGGGCTTCTTCGAGAAATATTTTGCAAGGATATCTTAATACCTCGTATTTATTTTCTTCTACCATGGGAGGTTGTTTGGGTTTCCGAGGATGTCTTGGAAAGGTTAAATGAATTCGACCCCTAACTTCTTATACCCTGACCTCATTGGGGACATGCAAAGAAAAACATAGACAAAGAAGACCACTTTGATACCACTGATACAGACTTATTCATGAATGCAACATAATACAGATATAAACATAAACACATATATGCAACAGAAATAAATCTTCATTTCATTAATATAAAATAACTAAAAAATGATTACATATAGAATGGAAATAAACTACTCGAGGTGATGGTATCTTATCTCTTAAAAGGGATGTGTTTGATACATGTCTTTGAACTATGTTACAGTGAGGCTCAAAGGTCTATTTATTATTGAGAAATAATGGATAACCATAAACATCCAAAACCTAACCCTAGGAGATGAAGTGCCAAAATTGTGGGCTCTGTTGAGGTAAATTAACACATCAACTTTCCAGGGTCGTAACTTTGCATACGATCTTCGTTTGATGCGCACAATACCTCATTATAAAGTATATCTGAGGACTAAAAATTTCTATTGCAAATATTAGTTAAAGGCTAATGTTTTCTCTTTTGCAAGAAAATGTCATTTAGGGCATCAAAACAACTCCAGAAGTTTAGGAACTAAAAATTTTCTAAAAATAGTAAGCTTCGCTACAATTACATAAACTAAAAGAAATAATGGTACAATGGCAGGGGTCCAAGTGGAATAGGTGGGTGGCCACCAATACCCACTTGGATGAGATAATTTTCTCATAGCCACCAGTATCATATTTTTGCTTTGGAATTATTTCATAATATGTAATATAAACACAAACATATGCAATAAGTTTCCCCTCATGTTGTTCGATAATCTATTTAGGCCCAAGAAATTTTAATATCATTTTTTCCTTCTTATCTGTAAAATATGCATGGAGTATCAGTCTTGTCTTATTTACTTTATCCAAAAAGGTTCGATATGTGACCAACATATTTCCATTGAAACAACTTCACGTTATGTTGTCACTGATATCTTCGATTGATAATGGCGTAGACTGGAATTTTTTTCCTAGTCATGAGCATTGGATTGAAATCAATTCTAGAAAAGAAAAGAAATCTAATATCCAATTAGCTAAACTTCGACATAACTACCTTTTTGTATTTGTTTCTTGTCTTTTTCTTCTCTTTTTATTGTCTCGTGTGATATCTACTTCTATAATTATGCTCATTTTCATGTCTATTTTGTCTATTTCTATCGTCACATCATTCAGAATATGTTTATTTGAGACCAGTTCAAAATGTGGTATTTTTTTCCTATTCACAAGTACTACTTTAAAATCAATGCTTGAAAGGAAATTAAATTGGTATTAAGCAAGAATTCGACTATGAGGACAGGATGAGATATCCCAAAGTCATTGCTAATGTATATTATAATATTAGGTTCATAGTCATAAGATATAATGTGATTTCCGTGCATATAGGTAGAACACTAAATAGATTTTAGTTTTGGAAAAGTCTAATTTGAAAATCAACGAAAAAATATGTATTATGGAAATCTTCAAGGTGCCTTTTTATTTGTACTTGTTCTCTTGGATATGTATATCTAACTATTCCATGTTTCTTGAAAAATTAAAAAGCATTGTTTTTAATTAAAGTATATAAAAAATATAGCAAAAAAAGAGAGAGTGGTATAATGTAATAACAAAAGGACGATAAATAGAATGGAGGCACATCTCTTAACCAAGTTATCCATATCTTTAACTGTGTCTATTTTATTTTGTTCATATTTCCTACTCCAAAGATATGAATTATATCAAATATATATAAATAATTAAAAAAAATGGAAAATACACGAGAATCACACAATTACAAAGTATATATCGCACTAGACACCGTGAAACAAACAAGATAGAGATAACAAATAGAGACAAAAAACTAATTTTGTCTAAATTTAATTAGTTAGATATCAATTTTCTCTTCTTTTCAAGAATTTATTTCAATCCAATGCTTATGACTAAGCAAGAAAAAGGTTCCAGCCTATACCAATATCAATTCAAGATATCAATACCAATATAACAGGAAGCATAAGTTCGATGGAGATGTATTTATTCCATATAGATTTTTTTGAACAAAGTAAATAACAGAAGACCAATACTCTATGCAGATTTCAATGATAAGAATGTTGAAATGGCATTAATGTTGCTTGTGCCTAAGCTGAAAATGAGAACTGTAGCAAAAAAACCCCAAAAATATAGAAAAGCAACTCGAAAATGAAAAGTGCAGATGTTGGAATACCAAATTTTTTTCTGGGGTAAATTTTCAACATGTTTTAAACATGGTAGTGAAAAAAAAAAAAATGGTGCAAAAAACACCCTAAAAAAAAAAGTGTTGATGCTGGAATACAAATTTTTCTCTTTAGCATAGATTTTCGACATTTTGAAATAATGATATAAAAGATAAAATATCATGGCTCCAAAAAAACCTTAAAATTTCAAAAGAAAAATGAAAACAAAAAAAAAGAAAAAAAAAAAAATTTAAACGATGAAAAAGAAGACAAAAACAAAACAAAAGTTAAAAATAACAATAAAAAGTAAATACAAGCACATATTAGAAAAAAAAAATGACAAAAATGACAAAAAAATCAAATATATAAAAATATATAAAAAGCCAAAAAAAAATGAACATAAAAATGTAAAAAAAAAACAAAATTAACCTATAAAAGATAAAAATTAAAAATTAAAAAATATAAATACATAAAATAATATAAAAAAAATATTTCAAAAAACATAATTAAAGAAAAAAAATCAAGGAAAGAAAAAAAATAATGATAAAAAAAAAAAAATACTTTATTGAATAATTAGAAAAAAAACAAACCAAAAAAATATTAAAATAAATAAATAAACTATACCTTAAAAAAGACACACTTAAAAAAAATAAAAAAAATAAAAACTGAAAAAAAACAACTTAAGAAAAAATAAAAATAAAAATAAAAAATTATAAAATAGAAAACTTAAAAAAAAAGAATTATAAAAAATATTCAAATAAATAAGGAAAAAATTTAAAAGAAAACATTAAAAACGAAAAAATACAAAATTTAAGATATAAAAAGGATAAAATAACAAACAAAAACTATTAAAAATAAAAAAAATAACCGAAAATAATTAAAATTGATTAAAAACATTAATAATTATAATTTAAAAAAACAAAAAATATACATACAAATTCGGTCCCTTGGGCCACCGAGGGGCTCAAGCTGATTCTCAAAATCGGCTAGAGGCCCAAGCTGATTCTTAGAATTAGCTTTGAGCCTATTTGTGGCTTGAGGGGCCTCCTGCCATGGGCGGGCGAAGCTATAGCAATGCCTCCCGCCCACGACATGAGCTGTAGCAACTCCGCCCACCCACGGCAAGTGGCCCCTTGGGCCACCAACGACTCAAATCCGATTATGAGAACTGGATCCAATTCTAAGAATCAAATTTGAGCTGTTGGTGGCCGCCTGTTGTGGGTAGGAAAAGTTGCAATAGCTCCACCCACCTCTGCAGCTCTGCTAGCCCACTACAGGCGGCCACCAATGGCTCAAATACGATGCTGAGAATCAGATCAGATTCTTATAATCAAATTTGAGCCATTGGTGGCTCGAGGGGCTGCCTGCCATGGGGGGGAGGAGTTGTTGCAGCGCTGCTTGCCCATGATAGGCGGTCACCAAAAACTCAAATTAGATTATGAGAATCGGATCCGATTCTTAGAATCAGATTTGAGCCATTGATGGCCTGAGGGGCCACCTGCCATAGCCCCTCGAACAGAGTTGCAGCGTCGCCCACCCATGGCAAGCAGCCCCTCGGGCCACCAATGAGTGAAATCTAATTATGAGAATAGGATTTGACCGTTGGTGGCCCGAGGGGCCGCCTGCTGTGGGCGGGCAAAGCTATAGTAGCTACACCCAGTAGCCTCTCGGGCCACCAATGACTCAAATTTGATTATGAGAATCAAATTCAATTCTCAAAATCAAATTTAAGTTGTTGGTGGCATGAGGGGTCGCCTGCTGTGGGCAGGCACAGCTGCAAAGACTTGGATTGCCCATGACAGTTGGCCCCTCGGGCCACTAGCGGGCTCCAAGCCGATTCTGAGAATCGAATTTGAGCCCAGTGGTGGCCCAAGTGGCCATTTTCTATGTGTGGGTGGAAGTTCTTGCCCATGGCAGGCGACCCCTCAGGCCACCAATGACTCAAGGGATGAAAAAATTCGATTTTATTTTTTATTTTATTTTATTTTATTTTTATTCTAAATTATATATGTTTTATTTCTTAAAATCACACACACACACACACACAGATATATATATCTGTGTGTGTGTGTGTGTTTTATTTTATTTTAAATTATATAGGTTTTGTTTAGGTTTTTAAATTGTTTTATTTAATTTTTAAAATGTTTTTTTTTCTTGTGTTTTTTTTTCAGTGTATTTTTCTTATTAATTTTATTATTATTTTTTTATTTTTAATGATTATTTTTTTATAACTTAGTTGTATTTTTTTATGTTTATGACTTTTGTTATTTTTATAAATTGTATGCTTTATTTTAATTTTAAATTTTTTTAATACTTAAAATGTTACCTAAATTATTTTATGGAATTTTTATTTCTGAAATGTTGTCTCTTTTTTTTATACAAAATTTATAAAATTTGTTATTTTCCAAAAAGAATTATTCAAAATTTCCATAATTTTTATTTGTCTAACGTATCATTTTTAGCGAAAATGCCTTAAAATACATACTTTTTAAATTATATCTATATGCAAAATGTATATTTTTTGTAAGATATTAAAATTTTTATTTTTTGGTGATAATTATTTTAATTTTTTTCGGTTGTTCAACATTCTGCAAGCTAAAACAATTTTTCTGTTTAGAATTTCATTTTGCGATAAAAATAAAAGTTGTCGGAAATTTTGTTAGCTTTCTATTACTTATTTTTTGGAATTCTTTTATACACATTTGATATGTCAACCTAGCATTTCTTTAAGTGTGTGTTTTTTAACAATCAATGGATTCATAAGAAGTCATGTTAATACGCAATGTTGTATTCCTTGAAAATTTGTGTTTTTGAGAAACAAAATGTGTTACAACAATTTAGACAAAGTCTACTTCGGTTTCGTCATATTTACAAAGCCAATGGATGCATATCATAATTACTAGAATTTTTTGAACTGGTCCAATATGAAAAAACTGCATATTTTGAATATGTTTCACGGCGCAAGAAATTTCTTAACATATAAGTTATAAACTAAAAATCTAGAAGCTACCCATTAGAGACGATAGACCAATTTAATATACCATAATTTTTTCAATTTTTTTTACAATGTATTTTGGAAGTTACATAATTTTGATTTCACTGAATCACAATGACCCTCAGAAATTGTTTGCACTCGTTTTATTACAAAATTAATTAAAATTAGTAAATATTTATGAAATTCCATAAAAGTTATATTTCCTGAAAGTAGATTCAATTCTGAAAATTATTGTCTTGGTTTCGACAGTTAATTCAGAATGTCTCATGGAGTTTAATCAGTCCAAAGTTGCAGATACGTATTCAGAGCTTGGTTCTGTGTAACTGGTGATTCATTAGTTCGGCCGAACACTTAAACAAACTTTGGCCGAACTTTTTTTTGCACTGACGGCCCGTTAAGTCAAACGACAAAAATTTCGGCTGAACTATTTACTAAAATTTTGGCCAAAATTTTACCTAACTTTTTGTTGGCCGGAAAGTATCGCCTAGCCCCTCCAAAAAAACAATCATTCATTATTTTCGCATATTTTCGCACATTTGGTCTGATTTTACAAAGGTCTTGATATGATTTTGCAAAGAATTGTTTTGGGTTTAAGGAATTTTCTTGGAGGTACATTCCAAGGACATTTCTTGGAGGCATTCATTATTTTCAAAGAATTTTCTTGGAGGTACATTCAAAGAACATTTTTGAAGACTTTTCTTGGAGGTACATTCAAAGGACTTTTCTTGGAGGTATGTGATACAATTTTTTGGATGTTTTTTGGGCATCATTTCTTTTTTAAGTATGGATTTGGGCTTAAATTTCATTATTTTGGTATGGCTTTGGGTTTAATTTCGAAAGGACATTTTTTGGACATTTTTTGGAAGTATTTTTTAAAATGATATTTTTTGAAGTATTTTTTAAAGTGGCGTTTTTTATGAAGTTGGAATTAATTTTCAATAGACATTTTTTGGAGGCATTTTTTGAAGTGACATTTTTTTAGAGTACATGTTTTGGGTTGAAGTAAATCTTTTATAATGTTTTTTTAAAATGAGTTTTTGTGTAACTTTTTAAATGAAATTTTTTTGTAGGACTTGGAAGGAAATATTTTGAGCTTCGTTTCATTTTTATAAGACATTTTTTTCTTGAATTTTTTAAAGTAAGTGTTTTGGATTGGAGTATGTATTTTTTGCAAAATTTTTAAAATGAGTTTTTTTTTAAATTAAATCTTTTGTGATGTTTTTTTTAATTGAGTTTTTGTCTAAATTTTTGAAGGAATTTTTTTGAACTTCATACTCTATTATCATGGGAAATCGAAGGAATTGTACGAGAAAATATGATCGAAAAAGAGACCCTGAGGAACGTAGAGAAGAGACGAGACAATCTCGCAAAAGAAAGATAGAAGCACTCTCAAATATTGAAGGGGAAAATCAACCTCAACTAGAAGTTGAAACAGGTATGTAAATGTAAATATTATGATTTTGATATATTTAAAATTTTCCTAGTGTAAAATGTGAAGCTTAATTTTTATTTGATGAACTATTTTGAAAAATATTTTGCAATGTAAACAGAGAGAGATATTCCTCAAAACATTTATGATGAGATACAAAATTTTGAAAGAGAAAGTGAAAGAGATATTGAACGAATGATTGAAGATGGTGAAAATGATGAAAGAAATTCAAGTGAAGAAATTGAATCACAAGGTATGTACATATATATATGTTGAACACATGCACGTATTATTGAAATTATACATATATTTATTAATTTAGTTATTTATTGAATATGTAAACTTATTATGTACTATTCATTCGAATATGTACAGATGAAATCAATGTCGATGATGAGATGTTAGAAAATGTTGACACTCACACATATGGAGATAAAAAAGCTGACCATTATATACGATATCGTGTTAACTGCATTTTTGAGAAGTATTTCATGAAGGAAAAGGTGACAGTTTAAGCCCAAATGTTGAAAGGTCTCTTATCATTAAGGAAATTAATAGAAGCTACAACTTTATTGGGTATTCGAAAATCAACCAAAGATAAAAAATGAAGGAAAATGTGATACAAAATATAAATAGTGCTATAAATTCAATTAGAAGATCTAGATAGAAAAATGTTTCAGTTGTACGTAGAGAAATACATATGGCAGTGGTTTCATCAAGTACTAAAGAGAATCGCTTGGTAAAATCTATGGCACGAGCATTAGGAACCTCATGAAAAACTTTGCACAAACATCAGAAATTTCGGTTGCAAATAGATGTAAATGATGAAATCGCTTGTTGGAGAGCTATTTGTAGGCAACCATACAAAGATAGACTTGGAGAAAATGTTAAAAAAATAATATATGAATATTGGAAGAACAATTCGCGTGTTTCGCCAACTGCAAGGCATGTGATGCGAAGAAGAATAGCACGAAATTAGTACGAAGAACATGAAAAAAATTTCTTGGAAACCACTCAAATAGAGTTTTTCAATAAGTTCAAAGAAGAAAATTGTGAAATTCATGTTTCAATCAGTGCTTTTGTTTTAAACCATGGTATGTAAAACCTATCACTATACGCGACACTTGTTGCTTCCATTATCATGTGGAATTTGAGTTATATTATGACACATTCCTTGATTTTGGTAGAACATTTTCGAACGATTCACCTCCTCCTTCCACTATCCGTGATTCCATATCTCAAATTCTATGTGAAAGAGAAAGCGATGAACTATTTTATGAAAAGAAATGTGTTGGTGGTAAGAAATGCGATGATTGTGGAAATTTGAATAAATTTCAAAACAAATATCGTACTGATATAAATGATCAATCATTTTCCAACATGAAAGTGAAATGGAAGAGATATGAATATATCCATACATCGATTCAAGGTGCAAATAGTGTTAAAAGAATTGAATTATGAGAAGAAGAAATTTTGTGATAGAATTTTTGAGAAAGTTTGAGGGAGAAATTTACAAATACACCAAGCATTCCCATAGAGCTCGATGGAAAGACTTGCAATTCAAAAAATCCCATGAATTTTTTCCACGAGGGACCATTTTTTAAGTAATTGATTTTGTAGAAAACTACACATTTGTTCCACAAAAATAAATTCAAAGTGAATACTATCATTCTGACCAAGTGTCCATGCTCGTCCATATTCTATATAGACATGTTGAAAAAAATTTCAATCATATATAAATCACCAGTGAAAATTGACATATTATTAAAGACTATCACTTTTATATCAGTGACGATCGTACACATGATACATATTTTTACAACATTTTTTTGGAAAAATTTACGATTCCTTGAAAAATCATGGAATAAAATTCAATGAACATTGGATATGGTCATACGAATGCATAGGTCAATTCAAATCTGCACGATCATTCTTTTGGTTTTGTTTTCTTCATAAGAAAACCTGCATTAAACATTGTTGGAATTTCTTTGAGACTGGCCACGGAAAAGGAGAACATGATGGTGCAGGGGCATGCATAAAATGAGCAATTCGAAGATATCAAATGAACCCCTCTGCAAGCCGACTTGTGGACGTGAAAGAAGTTGTTAAATGGTGCATCACTACTTTAAGCCATGAGACTAACAGATCAAGGGAAGTGAGATGGTACATTCAATTTAATTTTTATTGGATATTTAATTTTAAATAGTGTACATTTATCACAATGATTATCTTTGATTTTATTTTGATATCATATTTACATTCTTCTTTAAATTTTCCATATATTTGTTTTTTGGCATATTGGGATCGAAGACATAGATAGATCTATTGGAAATGATGTTGAAATAATAAAAGGGACTCGAAAATTGCATTCAATTAAAACAAAGTCGTCCAGAAATGTGTTTGCATTGGATAAAAGAAAATATTCTTGTTTTTGTCATGTTTTCATAGACAACACAAAATCAAATGACGTTTGTGAAAACAAAATGTATGTAAAATATTGGAAACATACAGAGCTAAATATAAAGGGAAAAATGCCCATTGCAATGTTTGAATAAATGCAATAAGAGGAGACTACAATATCATCCGATGGTGATCAAGTTTCTGATATTGGTAGAGAAGGTAACATTTGAATTGATTTCTAATGATAAAGATATAGAAATATATTTAAATATGTATAATTTTGTTAAGTTTTTTTTATTGTGCAGGAGATTTTTTTGTTGTAATTGCACCTACTAACAACGATGAAAATGTGAAGTATTATTTGATGCGTTGCACTGAATGAAAAATGAAATTATTATAAGACTATAATGATCATTGATTTCCATATGAAAGAGGATCTATTATACTGAAAGGTTATTTTTTCAGAAAAACTAATCAAAGTGGGGATTTTGTTTACTTTGATAGAGGTTCAGTCAAAGAAAATATCGAAAATTAAGGAATGGAAAATGTCAAAATCCGATCATGAACGGATTATTGAAAATGGCATTCCATTGGAATTTTTTTGATTGAACTGCCCAACAATTTATTCTCTTTGGATTATATGTTTTAGAACTTCCAGTACTCAATTAAAAATTGACCTACCTTGTTATGTTATATGTGCAAGTGTTTGCACATGTACAAATTGTTTTGGTACATGCACACTCTAGTATCAACTAAAAGTAGCTTTTCTATACATGCATTGGTGAAAAATGTTGCATTTATTGGATATATATATATATATATATATATATTATAGAATGCGATTAACTTTTCAAGTAGTTTTACTATGTGCATTGATGAAAAATGTTTCACGTACTCAATATATATGTTCTAGAATGTAATTAACGGAAAGTAGTTTTTCTATGTGCATTGATGAAAAATGTTGCACGTACTGGATATATACACGAATTGAATGTGCCCAGTTTTTCTTGTGGGATTTTCTAGTAAAAATTATCCACAATGTAAATAAATCATCCACAGTATATTTTTGTATGAATATTCCTTTCAGACAAGATACTCGGAACACTTCTCTGACTTTTGGTGGGATTTGACCCACATCTCTATTCCTGATTGAGAATGTAGTACAAAATTTGTTTGTCCAATGGCCGGATATGTTCTATGTGCATTGATGAAAAATGTTGTGCACGTATTGGATATATATATATATATATATATATATTTTCTAGAATGCAATTAATTGTTCATGTAGTTTTCCCATGTGCATTGATGAAAAATGTTTCATGTACTGAATATATATGTTCTAGAATGAAGTTAACTGAATTTCATCAATTTACCAATTTATAAATCAACAAGGCTACCTAGTTGAGTGCATTAATGACGTTGACCCCAATTCAACAAACATATATCTACTTATTATATTTCCAATCAAAATTAAAGGGATTTATATGGGAAAGAGGCAGAACATATAGCCCATGAACTACATTTTAGAGGTCAATGAAGGTATCATCATGTGGGAAAATGTTTGGAACACTTGATTGTACTTGAAAGTAATCTTAAGATTGTTTTTGATCTTTACATACTATTGTTTGAGTGAAAAAAAAATCCAATGAAAAGAACATAGCTTTTCAATCCAACTAACCATATCAATTGAATTCTATTTGAAAAAAAATTTAAAAAAACCAAAAAGCCAACAAAATAACATCCTTAGTTGTTATTTTTATTGGAATAACTAAATCATATTAAGGATTCTCTTCATTGAAATTGTTTTTGGATGGAGAATCCTTAAAATATGATTTAGTTATTCCAATAAAAATGACAACCACGAATGTTATTTTGCAGACATTTTTTGTTGGCACCTTAACTTTTCTTTACTCTTTTTTCAATTAGAGCTCAATTGATATGGTTAGTTGCATTGAAAAGCTATGTTCTTCCCATTGGAAATTTTTTCACTTAAACAAGAGTATGTAGAGATCAAAAGAAATCTTAAGATGCCAAATGTACTTCAACCATCCAAAACTTGAGTTTTAAAAGATTTTTTATTATATCAAAACATTACTTCACATGTCATGCCAATTGTAGTTCAACTATCCAATAAAAACATTTAACATTATATCACATGTCAATTGTAGATCAACCATCCAAAACTTAATTTTAATTTAACAAAAAATTATAGATAGTGCAACATTAATTTACATGCCAAATGTACTTCAACCATCCAAAACTTGAGTTTTAAAAACTTTTTGATATAATATCATAGCATTCCTTCACATGCCATGCCAATTGTAGTTCAACTATCCGATAAAAAATTTTAACATTATATCACATGTGAAATGTATATTGAAACCATCCAAAACTTAAGTTTTAAAAACATTTTGATTATATATCACAACATTACTTCAGATGCCATGTCAATTATAGTTCAACTATCCAATAAAAACATTTAACATTGTATCACATGCCAAATGTGGATTGAAACCATCCAAAACTTGAGTTTTAAAAACTTTTTGATTATATCACAATATTACTTGACATGTAATGCCAATTATAGTTCAACTATCCAATAAAAACATTTCTGAATATTATATCACAGTTGCAGTCAGATTGAAACCATCCAAAACTTAAACTTTAATTTAACAAAAATTATATCTCCAGCTAAATATTACTTCACATGCCAAATGTACTTCAACCATCCAAAACTTGAGTTTTAAATTTTTTTTTTATTATATCACAACATTAGTTCACATGCCATGCCAACTGTAGTTCAAATATCCAATAAAAACATTTAACATTATATCACATGCCAAATGCAGATTGAAACCATCCAAAACTTGAGTTTTAAAAACTTTTTGATTACATATCACAACATTACTTCACATGCCATGCCAATTATAATTCAACTATCCAATAAAAACATTTAACATTATATCACATTCCAAATGTAGATTGAAACCATCCAAAACTTAAGTTTTAAAAACGTTTTGATTATATCACAACATTACTTCACATGCCATGCCAATTATAGTTTAACTATCCAATAAACACATTTAACATTATATCACATGCCAAATGTAGATTGAAACCATCCAAAACTTAACCTTTAATTTAACAAAAAATTGTAGATCACAACATTAATTCACATGCCAAATGTACTTCAACTATCCAAAAATTAAGTTTTAAAAACAAAACAAATTATAACACGTCATTACATAACATGCCAAATGTAGTTCAAAAGAAAAAAATTAATTTATAGATGACAACATTACTAGTAGTTCAACTATCCAAAACTTAAGTTTAAAAAACCAAAAAAATTATATAACAACATTACTTCACATTCACATGCCAAAAGTACTTCAACCATCCAAAACTTAACTTTCAAAAACAAAAATAATTATATTAACACAATAAAATATGTCCAAAAATTGTAGATATCACAAGTATCAAGTATCAAGTATCATATATATATATATATATATATATATATATATATATATATATATATATATATATATATATATGATCTTAATCTATATAATATATAAACGTAAATTTAAGACTAAATCAATCAAATCTACAAATCATGTCCATAAAATACGTATGGATGTGTTGTCTTTCCTAGCAGTCTCAACTGCGGATATTCATGAAGTATGGGGAACCTGTATACAATGCATGTACAAACATTAAAATTTATGTTTTTAAAAATGGACTGAGAATACATAGAAACTTCATGTAAAAAAATATAAAAATGCACCATGGCCACCTCAAAGAGGTTCTCCCATTTGCTCCGCCGCTTCCTTCCCCCAAGGGAACATCTCCAACAATGAACTCAGGAACTATATATATATATATATATATATATATATATTAAAAAAAATTAGATGAAAATGCATGTATATATAAACTTATTTTCAATAATATTAAAAAAAAAAGTTAGTCAACTTGTTTAAATGGTTGAAATGGTGTGGATGTTCCTATCTTCGTCACTAGAGTCTGTGGATTAAAGAAATCTTCTAAAGAAACCTACAATTCAAAATTTTAAAAGTATAAAATAACTCAAGATCAAGATATCAATTTATAATAAAACTTTTAAACTTCAATTTATACATTATAACTTTAAAAAAACATATATATTTAAAAGTGAAAAATTGAATACTTCTACGAGTGAATTTGGGACATCTCCTAAGAGAGGCCCCAAAGAAAATCACCAAAAACCTAAAATTCAAAAAAATTAAAATAACTCAAGATATAGATATATATCTCAATTTTTAATGGAACTTTTTGAGGTGGAATATATATAACTTAAACATAAATTTTAAAAGTGAAAAATTTTCCATACTTGTTGTGGATCTTGCACATATCCTAAGGAAGTAGAAGGTACATCTCCCAAGGAAGAAGAAGGTACTGCCATCCCAAAAACATCGGATGGAATCGAAATCTATTAAAACATTTTATTATTATATATGTGCATGTACATGTGTGGACAATTATTTATTTTAAAAATATCACTTAAAAAACACTAACATTTGTCAACATATCTTGATGGTGAGACCCATCTTGATTTTTTGAACCAGAGGCTCTAAATGTGATATTAACATTTTCATCATTCATCATGCATGACAGTTGCAAATGGTGTTTTAACATATAATGACACATTTTTTTTAGATTAATGTACATACAAATAAATGTATACATATACATGTGTATTTATTACAAATTGTACATGTATGTGTTAAAATAATTGAACCCTAACCATTAACACATACCGTTCCCATGCCCTCTTCCTCATGAAGAATTAGGTCTTGCCAACAATTGCGACAATTCTTTGCATATATTATGAGATCTTCAACACTCATGTTGTCAATCTCTTCATCTGTACAATACACAAAATTGGCGTGTGCATTCTCACGTGCTCTTTGTCAATTTAGACAAACATTGACTCCACCCAATCCACTGTGAACATTGTCGATGATGACATCCCTTGCTTCTCGACTTATTTGAGAAGTTGCATCCATCTCTGACCACAAATTTTTGAAATGAACAGGTCGACTCACCAATGGTGGCTCAGGGTAAGGCAACTACACATCTCGCCTAGCGCCCCTACGGTCACACAATCAACCTTTCCTAGGACCAAAAAATTCTGACAGAAGGTCATTGTAATTGGGTTTCATTTCAAAAAAAAATTCTACATAAATTTTTTTTGCAAAACAAACAGGAACCTCGTCGTTCCATGGGAGTCTTCCATAGGCCGCAAGATGCCTATCATACAAATAGTGAGCTATATTGAGGTGTTTGAAATATTTCACCTTCAGCATCTTTCTTTTTGGCCCTTCTTTGAAATTAAACATTGACTTCGCCATTTATTTTGTAACTCTTTGTTTTACATCCTCCCATTTATCAGGACCCATTACTATTTCCTTTCACTTTCTCATGACTTCCACAAATGTATCAGTCGTTTGCCCAATATTTCTGTAGACATTTACTAGTTCGCCCAATGAATGTGTAACTATTTCGAGGCTTTGTCGACTCTCAACACGTAGAGTCAAATCCATGAGATCTCTCTACAATTTTTCATGAAGTTTTTGACACCTTTATAAGGTGCATTGCGCCACGTTTCTTTCCCATGGTATATCAGAAATGTCAGCGGAATAAGTTGTGGTGGGTGGACAAATTTCTTCTTGAATGAAGCATTCTATCCTGCGTCTATTTTGACCAACATTTGGAGCATTTTCAACCTCTGCATCAATATATATATATATATATATATATATATATAATTTTTTATATTAGAAAAAAAACATGCAAACAAATTTGTACAAATTGAATGAAAAAAATATTGAAATTGATGGCAACCTCGATGCGGTTGGCTAGCATATTCTCCACCTTGAAACTATTGAGAACCAAAACGACCTTGCTGAGAACCAGCACCACCAGCCGTTGATTGGCCTCTGGGGGAATAAATATCACCACCTTCACGCAACCTGCTACCACTTATTGATGGCTCTCTAAGGGGATTTGAACCACCATGAACCTCTCGAGAGGAGAGATAAGTTTCATAAATAAACACGGATTCATAATTAATTAAAAAATACATTCATACATGTATAAATGCACAAGTACATATTCATTGATTAAATTGTGTTCAAACCATACCATGATTGGGTGAACCATGGGCATGCTCCATGGATGGAGTAGAGACCCTTCTCTTCTTATTAGCTCCTAAAAAATAGAAAATGAAACTTATTAACCACTAATTTAACTCACAAAGTTTATAGGAAATCAATTTCATATGTACACACATGTATGGATATTTAAGGTTATATTTAAATGCCATGAACAACCCTTGATCCCTGATCCCCCCTTCTCGTAGAGATATGGGATTATGTTTATCTTCGTCGTTCATCCTCCATGATATATATATCTACAGTGAACATTTACAATTTTTTTTTTTAAATAACTAATTTAAAATAAATTCAAAATAAATTTCAGAAAATTAGTGCAATTTAGTGTAAAGAAATTTTGTAAAACACAACTTTGAAAGCACTAATTGATGTGTGAAACTCAATTTAAGAAAAAAAAATATTATAAGAATGATAAGTTCACCAAATTGCGCTTTACATTGTGGTAGCATATTGGTATAAAATTGAAAAAAACACATTGTCATTAAAAAAGAAGTGAAACTCCATTTAATCAAAAATCTGTTCAAGTCCCCACATTTTAATTTTATAAAAATGTGAAGTTCACCACTTGTTGCAAATGTGAAGCTCACCAACTTGTGCTTTACATGGTGTGGTGGGAGCACACTCGGTATATAATTGAAAAAAACACATGGTCAATAAAAAATACGCATTTATAAGTACACAACACACACATATCCAAGATATGTTACAATGTCCATCAATAAATTTTGAAGTAGAGCGTCTGAACACTAATTCATACTTGAGAGATAAATCTTGAATTTTTGAAGAAGAGCGTCTCAAAACTAATTCACCTTTGAGAGATGAATCTTGAATTTTTGAAGAAGAGCGTCTCAAAACAAATTCATCTTTGAGAGATGAATCTTGCATTGTTTATTGTTCTTCCCGGTATATTCATTTTCCTTTCGACAATTTTTCTAGTCGCAATATTGGAAAGCACATATGTGATCACTGCTTTCCCTAGATTGGGATAGCAAGAAAATTCTATGCATAATTTCCATTTTTCAACCATATATAATGGTTTTCTTATCCTTGGAAAAAAAAAACAAATTCAATAAAAATATATATTAAATTGACATTTATTGCAAATGCATGGGATAAATGACACAAGATCATGATATAGATGACATGTGCATGGTTTATCTTAAATTTTATCTTAAATTTTGTGGGAGAAATGACACATGTACACAATTTACCTTAAAGTGGTAGTGTTTTATGAATATTAAAATGAAGAACTTCTATTTAGATCTATTCCAAAGATTGAATGTAGGGAATTTACTAGATATATCACCTTTCATAAAATATGAGATCCATTGACTACCTGGTCCTTTATAGACTCTGCCTACAGAACTTGTAGAAGTTAGTTCACTACCTGTCCCAGTTATACCCTATGAAGGGTGTAGAGGACTTGTGGAATAACTAACACTACTTTACGTAGACATAAGGGTGTATAAGAATGCATTTGTTTTACATTGGATATTAAAATGAAGAACTTCTATTTAGATCTATTCCAGAGATTGACTATAGGGGCATTTACTAGATATTTCATCTTTCATAAGAGATGAGATCCAGAAGCTACCTGGCCATTTATAGACTCTACCTATAGAACTTGTAGAAGTTAACACTACCTACCCCAATTATATCGTATGAAGGGTGTAGAGGACCTGTGGAATCACTCACACTACTTTACGTAGACATAAGGGTGTAAAAGAATGCATTTGTTTTACATTGAATATTTTTCATTTTAAATTTAGAATCTATTTGAAACAATTACCTATATAAGGTTAAAACCTATGTTTTGTATCAAATCACTTTTGGTTTCAATGGAAAACTTTTATGCCTTTAATATGTTTTTCTCAAAATGTGATGCACCCCATTGAAATCGGAGATATATCGAAATGATTCCGATGGTGTAATAAAATATAGATGCATAAATTCAATGAGCATAGTTTTGAGATATAAAAGTCCAAAATGTAAGAGTTGTTTGTGAAAAAATATCAATGCCACTATGGATATAGATCTACTTCATTAAAAGGGAATTTTCTAGTTCAGGATGTCAGACTAAATTGTAAAGAAAGGAAAATATCACAATTATATGTCAATGCATGCGTTTTATATTGAATATTTTTCATTTTATTAGAAATCTATTTGAAACATTAAACTATATATAAGGTTAAAACCTAGATGTTTTGTATCAAATTAATTTTGGTTTTAATGGAAACTTTTATGGCTAAAGTGTTTTTCTCAAAATGTGATACACCCCATTAAATGGGAGATATATCAAAATGAATCCTATGGTGTAATAAAATAGTTTCAAGTAGTTTAAAAATATAGATGCATTTAAATTCAATGAGCATAGTTTTGAGATATAAAAGTCCAAAATTGAAGAGTTGTTTGTGAACAAATATCAATGCCACTATGGATATAGATCTAAAGGGATTTTTCTAGAAGGATGTCCACTAAGTTGGAAAGAAGGGAAAATATCACAATTATCTGTTAATGCATGTGTTTTACATTGAATATTTTTTATTTTAAATTTAGAATCTATTTGAAACAATTACCTATATAAGGTAAAAACCTATGCTTTGTATCAAATCACTTTTGGTTTCAATGGGAAACTTTTATGGCTTTAATATGTTTTTCTCAAAATGTGATGCACCCCATTAAAATGGGAGATATATATCGAAATGATTCCTATGGTGTAATAAAATATAGATGCATAAATTCAATGAGCATAGTTTTGAGATATAAAAGTCCAAAATGGAAGAGTTGTTTGTGAACAAATATGAATGCCACTATGGATATATATCTGCTTCATTAAAAGTGAATTTTCTAGAAGGATTTCCATTAAGTTGGAAAGAAGGGAAAATATCACAATTATATGTTAATGCATGTGTTTTACATTGAACATTTTTCATTTTATTAAAAATATATTTGAAACATTAAACTATATATAAGGTTAAAACCTAGATGTTGTGTATCAAATTACTTTTGGTTTCAAAGGAAAAATTTTATGGCTAATGTGTTTTTCTCGAAATGTGATACACCCCATTTAAATGGGAGATATGTCAAAATTAATCCTATGGTGTAATAAAATAGTTTGAAGTAGTTTAAAAATATAGATGCATTTGAATTCAATGAGCATAGTTTTGAGATATAAAGTCCAAAATGGAAAAGTTGTTTGTGAACAAATATCAATGCCACTATGGATATAGATTTTCTTCATTAAAAATGATTTTTCTAGAAGGATGTCCACTAAGTTGGAAAGAAGGGAAAATATCAGAATTATATGTTAATGCATGTGTTTTACATTGAATATTTTTCATTTTAAATTTAGAATCTATTTGAAACAATTACCTATATAAGGTTAAAACCTATGTTTTGTATCAAATCACTTTTGGTTTCAATGGGAAACTTTTATGCCTTTAATATGTTTTTCTCGAAATGTGATGCACCTCATTAAAATGGGAGATATATATCGAAATGATTCCTATGGTGTAATAAAATATAGATGCATAAATTCAATGAGCATAGTTTTGAGATATAAAATTCCAAAATGGAAGAGTTGTTTGTGAACAAATATCAATGCCATTATGGATATAGATCTGCTTCATTAAAAGGGATATTTCTAGAACGATGTCCACTAAGTTGGAGAGAAGGGAAAATATCACAATTATATGTTAATGCACGTGTTTTACATTGAAAATTTTTCATTTTATTAAAAATCTATTTGAAACATTAAACTATATATAAGGTTAAAACCTAGATGACTTGTATCAAATTACTTTTGGTTTCAATGGAAAATTTTTATGGCTAATGTGTTTTTCTTGAAATGTGATACACCCCATTAAAATGGGAGATATATCAAAATGAATCCTATGGTGTAATAAAATAGTTTCAAGTAGTTTAAAAATATTGATGCATTTAAATTCAATGACCATAGTTCTGAGATATAAAAGTCCAAAATGGAAGATTTTTTTCTGAACAAATATCAATGCCGCTATGGATATAGATCTGCTTCATTAAAAGGAATTTTTCTAGAAGGATGTCCACTAAGTTGGAAAGAAGGGAAAATATCACAATTATATGTTCATGCATGTGTTTTACATTGAATATTTTTCATTTTAAATTTAGAATGTATTTGAAACAATTACCTATATAAGGTTAAAACCTATTTTTTGTATCGAATCACTTTTGGTTTCAATGGGAAACTTTTATGTCGTTAATATTTTTTTCTCGAAATGTGATGCACCCCATTAAAATGGGAGATATATATCGAAATGATTCCTATGGTGTAATAAAATATAGATGCATAAATTCAATGAGCATATTTTTGAGATATAAAAGTCCAAAATGGAAGAGTTGTTTGTGAACAAATATCAATGCCACTATGGATATAGATATGCTTCATTAAAAGGGATTTTTCTAGAAGGATGTCCACTAAGTTGGAAAGAAGGGAAAATATCACAATTATATGTTAATGCATGTGTTTTACATTGAACAATTTTCATTTTATTAAAAATATATTTGCAACATTAAACTATATAGAAGGTTAAAACCTAGATGTTTTATATTTAAATTACTTTTTGTTTCGATGGAAATTTTTTATGGCTAATGTGTTTTTCTCGAAATGTGATACACCCCATTAGAATGGGAGATATATCAAAATGAATCCTATGGTGTTATAAAATAGTTTCAAGTAGTTTACAAATATATATGCATAAATTCAATGAGCATAGTTTTGAGATATAAAAGTCCAAAATGGAATAGTTGTTTGTGAACATATATCAGTGGATCAATATGCATATCACTATGGATATATCTGCTTCATTAAAAGAGATTTTTCTAAAAGGATGTCTACTAAGTTTGGAAGAAGGTAAAGTGTCACAAAATTATATATATGTTAATGCATGTGTTTTACATTGAATATTTTTCATTTTAAATTTAGAATTTATTTGAAACAATTACCTATATAAGGTTAAAACCTATGTTTTGTAGAAAATTGAACTTTTGGTTTCAATGGGAAACTTTTATGGCTAATGTGTTCTTTCTTGAAATGTCATACACCCCATTAAAATGGGAGACATATAGAAATGATTCCTATGGTGAAATAAAATAGTTTCAAGTAGTTTAAGGATATAGATGCATAAATTCAATAAGCATAGTTTTGAGATATATAAGTCCAAAATGGAATAGTTGTTGGTGAACAAATATTAGTGGATCACTATGGATATATTTTCTTCATTAAAAGGGATATTTCTAGAAGGATGGACTTAAGTTGGAAAGAAGGGAAAATATCACAATTATATGTTAATGTGCAATTGTTTTACATTGAATATTTTTCATTTTTTTAAGAATCTATTTTCAAAATATTTAAAACTATATACTTGGTTAAAACCTATGTTTTGTATCAAATTAATTTTTGTTTCTAAATACTATACACGTTTTAGATGGAATGATTCCTATTGTGTAATAAAATAGTTTCATGTAATTTAGAGATATATAGATGCACAAATTCAATGAGCATAGTTTCGAGATACAGAAGTCCAAAATGGAATAGTTGTTGATGAACAAATATCAGTGGATCACTATGGATATATCTGCCTCATTAAAAGAGATTTTTCTAGAAGGATGGACTAAGTTGGAAAGGGAAAATATGAAAATTATATGTTAATTTGCATGTGTGTTTTACATTAAATATAAAAGGTATTTTCTCTCTCTCATTGTTTGAGACCATAGATATGAAAATGAAAAACTTGAATTTATATCTATTCCAAAGATTGACTGTAGGGGCATTTACTACATATGTCACCTTTCATAAAAGATGAGATCCAGAGGCTACCTGGCCCTTCACAGACTCTGCCTATACAACTTGTAGAAGTTAATACTACATGTCCCAATTATACCCATGAAGGGTGTAGAGGACCCGTGGAATCACTCAAACTACTTTACGTAGACATAAGGGTGTATAAGAATGCACATGTGTTTTACGTTGAATATTTTTCATTTTCAATTAAAAGAATCTATTTGAAACAAAATTTACCTATATAAGGTTAAAACCTATTTTTTGTATCAAAACACTTTTGGTTTCAAATGGGAAAATTTTATGGCTAATTTGTGTTTTTTTCTTGAAATGTGATACACCCCATTAAAATGGGAGATATATCGAAATAATTATTATGATGTAATAAAATTGTTTCAAGTAGTTTAAAGATATATATTTACATAAATTCACTGACCATAGATTTGAGATATAAAAGTCCAAAATGGAATAGTTGTTGGTGAAGAAATATCAGTGGATCACTATGGATACATTTTCTTCATTAAAAGGGATATTTCTAGAAGGATGGACTAACTTGGAAAGCAGGGAAAATATCACAATTATATGTTAATATGCATGTGTTTTACATTGAATATTTTTTATTTGATTAAGAATCTATTTTCAAAAAAATTAACATAGTATAAGGTTGAAACCTATGTTTTGTATCAAATTACTTTTTGTTTGTAAATACTATGTGTTTTACATTGAATATTTTTCATTTTATTAAAAATTTGTTTGAAACAATTAAACTATATAAGGTTATAACCTATCTTTTGTATCAAATCACTTTTGGTTTCAATGGGAAACTTTCATGGCTAATGTGTTTTACTCGAAATTTGATACACCCCATTAAAATGGGAGATATATCAAAATTATTCCTATGGTGTAATAAAATATAGATGCATAAATTAAATGAGCATAGTTTTGAGATATATAAGTCCAAAATGGAAGAGTTTTTTGTGAACGAATATCAGTGGATCACTATGGATATATCTACTTCATTAAAGGGGATTTTTCTATAAGGATGTCCACTAAGTTGGAAAGAAGGGAAAAAATCACAATTATATGTTAATCTGTGCATGTGTTTTACATTGAATATTTATTAATTTATTAAAAATCTATTTGAAACAATTAACTATATAAGGTTAAAACCTATGTTTTGTATCAAATCACTTTTGGTTTCAATGGGAAATTTTTATGGATAATGCGTTTTTCTAGAACTGATTCCTATGATGTAATAAAATAGTTTCAAGTAGTTTAAAGATATAGATGCATAAATTCAATGAGCATAGTTTTGAGAAATAAAAGTCCAAAATATAATAGTTGTTGGTGAACAAATATTAGTGGATCAATATGGATTTATCTCCTTCATTAAAAGGGATTTTTCTAGAAGGATAGACTAACTTGGAAAGAAGGGAAAATATCACAATTGTTTGAGTCCTGATCTTATAAAAGGTTTCCACTAAATGCATCCCTATTACTTTTCATGTGAACCACATTCCCAAACCCACACATATATGTACCTACGAGCCAAGCCAAGTGTAAAAAGGGCTTATTTCATATTCTACTTTAACACATATATGTGATTAATTATCGTTAGAATTTATATGGTAGAAATACATAAAAAGAGTAATACTTAGAATTTATATGGTAGAAATACATATAAAGAGTAATCCTTAGTATAGATATAGTTTGAATTTAAGGAATAAAGGTAAGTTTTTTAGAAATTTTATCTTAGGATTAGAACTAAACCTTTTATAACCCACAAAAGAAACCATGGACCGTGAGTATCACATGAAAACACAATTTACTCCCATGTTTGAAACACCACCTCACATCATAATAAGGGATCAAAACCAATAAAAAACCATACTAAGTTCCCTAGAAGGGATGACTATCATATTTAATGATTGGGTTTATCTCCAAGGTCAAAAGGAAAATCAAAGTTACAAAGGGAATTGGAATAGAAATTAAGGTAAGACCATGACCTTTTACCTGGAATATTGAAAAAAGGTGAGCAACCATATATATCATGAAGGAATTTCAAGAAATATTATGATAAGAAATATTAAATGAAAATCAAATTTAGGAAGTTAGGAAAGGGAATTAGAATAGAAATTAAGGTAAGACCATGAACTTTTACCCAATATTGAACAAAGGTGAGCAACCATATATATCATGAAGGAAGTTCAAGAAATATTATGATAATAAATATTAAATGAAAATCGAAGTTAGGAAGTTAGGAAAGGTAATTAGAATAGAAATTAAGATAAGACCATGACCTTTAAACCAATATTGAACAAAGGTGAGCAACCATAGATATCATGAAGGAAGTTCAAGAAATATTATGATAAGAAATATTAAATGAAAATCAAAGTTAGGAAATGGAATTATAATAGAAATTAAGGTGAGACCATGACCTTTTACCCAATATTGAACGAAGGTGAGAAACCATAGATATCATGAAGGAAGTTCAAGAAACATTATGATAAGAAATATTAAATATTTTTTGAAAATTCTTGGTAAATTTAATTTAACTACTTTTAATATGAGATATGAACAATCAATTATTAGTAGAAGCAATGAGCCTTAATTAGGTCTACGGGTCTAATAACACCAATAATAGCATCTTGAAAGACTATTGATTCCAGTATTGTGATTAATGTAACTAACATAAGCTGTTACCTATTCTAACAAAGGTTGTATATAATCCATAAGGTTGAATACATTGTAACCACTTGCATGATACTAGAAGCTATCATTATACAAGTTAACATAGAAAATAGAACACATAGACTAGTGTAGATTACATAACTAGTATTGGATATTCTCTAAGCTATCAAGAAATAAATTGGCTATTCTTTAATATTGAACGAAGGTGATAAACCATAGATATCACGAAGGAATTTCAAGAAATATTAGCATTTAGAAATATTAAATATTTTTTTGTAGAGGCTTAAATTATGAGTAAATTTAATTTAAGTACTTTTAATATGAGATATGAACAATCAATTCTTAGCAGAAGCAATGAGCCTTAATGAGGTCTATGGTTCTAATAACACCAATAATAGCATGTTGAAAGACCATTGATTTCTGTCTTTCGCGGAGCGAAGAAAGCGGGCTTCGCCCCAAATACCGCTATCCTTGCTAAACCCAAATAGCATAAGGAAGGTTTTCACCTTAGGAGATAGAGGAGAGGCCCAATTAGTAGCCAGCTTACAGACAGTATCACAGGTAGGGCGAGACCGAAGGTGAGGTGAAACCAGGTCGAGAAAGACAAACATATTTCCTTATGAGTTGTTCTATGAAACATATTGTTCCGGTAGGTGACAAAGATAAAATGATTCAGAGGTACTAATCCCATTGGGATTCTGACTGCTATAGACACCATGATTCTAATAACATGGATATGTGGCCATATGAAACCTATGGTTGAAAAGAGTAAACATACATACCTGTATATGATATCATGTGTTATATTCAAGCTAAGGAACCATCATGAATACCCAGCCGGTTCTTATCACAGCCCATGGTTTCTTGGGCCCGCCCATTTCGTATCTTCTGCCAGCTTGAGCATCCGGGGCGAAAAAAATTCTGACTATTGGGACTAGACTGATCGACTTCTATAATAATATTCGAATGGAAGGCTCCGAATATAGAAATAAAGAAACTGTAGATATAGGAGAGAAAGAGTTTCCTTCATTACACTAGTTAACACAGGGAATAGAACACATAGACTAGTGTAGATTACATAACTAGTATTGGCTATTCTCTAAGTTGTCAGCATCATACGACTTAAGCTTGGAATTTCTCAAAGATAGGGATAGCTTACAAAGAGTTATTTCAAATCTTGACCAATACTTATGCACCAATCCACATTAAGGGCCCCATACCCATAGCTCGGAGGCAGAGTCAGCAAAAGGGGAGGTGGGGGAGAGCAGAGGATAGAAGGCTTAGGGCGCACATATAGATAGGACGTCTATGCAGTGGCTTCGATTAAACAGGCTTCACAAGGTCAAAGGCAGCAGTAAGTTCAAAGCCGTAAGTCTGGTAGTCTCAAGCAGTTAGCAAGAGCATTCAATATCGGAGAAAAGAGACGAATAGTTGAATTGTTATTTTATTAAAAGCTAGCTTTTTTCACTGAAACATACATACCAGGAAATTCGCAACAGAAGATGTTGAAGACTCTGAAGACGATCCCTGAAGACACTGAAGAAATTGAAGATGTAGTGGAAGAAATTTGCGAACAAAAAAATTAAATTAAAATAAAATTAAAAAAATTATAGAAAATAACAAATTTACAAGAACTTGCCTCCTCAGAGCGGCGCAAATCAAAAAAATAACCGCGGCGCAACAAGAAATCAACTAAATTCACGCGGGACGATAGAAAATCAACTAAATTTGCGTGGGCCAACAACAAATAAACACTATTTGCACAGGACCAAACTCAAATACGATCGCGCGAGACAAATGTGGACAAGAAACCCGGAATAGTTTGTGGGCAATATATTTATAAAATAATAGTTCGACCGAACTATTTTAAAATTTCAACCAAACTTTGTTTGCCAGTTTTCCAATCTCCGGTAAAAAATTTGTTTGCCATTGTCGACAGTACGCACTCAATGTAAATGTAAAACAAAGCTTGGCCGAACTAATTTCAAAAGTTCAGCCGAAATCCTGAATATTTTGGCCAAAATTTGACAAATGTTCGGCCAAACTATGGAGGAAAGAAGTTTTCTGCACCGAATTCTGACAAAAGTGTTACCCGTCTTCACATTTTCACCCTAAGATCTTAGACCTTTGTGTAAGAGGGTGTTGCAAATGTGCTTGGATACAAACCTGCTAAAGGAGAGCCTCAACATCAAGGCTTGGTTGTAAAATCCCCTTGTCTTTATCATAATAAAATGAAACTGATTTTTATCTTCCACTCTTGTTTACATTTATAATAATATTTCTAGCATTCCTTGATTAGTTATATAGTTTGTAATTTTTTTATGTTTTTCATGATTTTACACTTGTCGTGGTGTCTTGACTGTCTGTAAAGGTAATCGAACATTGGTAGTAGCATGTATCGAGCTTGAGAAGACCAATGGATTAAAAAGCTTCAACGAAAGATGAAAACATAGCATAAGAACAAGGTAGGTCATCTTTCTTTCTCTGAATTTCATTTGCAATCTAGGAAGGTAGATGTTAGTATGTTCCAGTAGTTTCTAGACCCGCCTTAGGGCTAGAGAAATCACCTCTGTCCGCAAAGGGGATTTACCTAGACAAAAAATTGGCGACTCCACTGGGGAGTTTCCTTTGAGTCTGTCACTCTTTTAGGTCTTAGTCATTCAACGAGTTTAGTTGAGCAACCATTTCCCTATTTGTTCGTATGTTTTTCATCAATTACAATCTTTTAGTTTTTTCTTGAAGTGGTGAGTCTGGTCTTGGTTAGGGAAATTCTTTGTTTTTTTTCATTTTCAGATATTGGCGCTTTTATTTGTCTGGCAGTCGTGTCGATTAGTGCTAGTTGTCAGTTATAAATTCACACTGATTGGTGCTATTTTTCAGTTATAAAGTCGTGCCAATGGGTTTTTGGCACTATTTTCAGCCCCAAAAGTCGCGCCAATTCCAGGCTATGTGAAAAATTATGGTGTTTTCCCAAATTATTTCACTAGTGTGTCTTGCCCTTCTGGTCCTTTTCTATGTATTATCTACACATTCTCCCCTTCACTCAAGTTGGTTTGATTGGCTCATTGGCTTGGTTTTTGGTTGTTTATTTTTGTCCTTTCTCTTGGGACGGGCATCCTACATCTTAGGTTTTTCTAAGACTGTGCATCAATTGCCTGGTTTCATGCTTCACAGGACATTGCCCTACAGATTGAGTCACTCTCCTTTCTTGGTGAGCTATCTCTAGTTGATTTCCTTTTTCTTTTTGGTTGATTGAGTGATCAAGTCTCAAGTGTCTATCCGAGCTCATTTGGTCTTCGTGTTCGCTTGTGAGCATAGATTACATTGCTCATTGTTCAGCTAAAAAGTATTCTTTGTATGATTTCTTGATGTACAAGGGAATGAATGCCTTATTTTGAGCCCAGGATTTGGAAGTCCTCTTCATGCTTGTACTCATATGTCTTCTATAATTTTGAGGAATTTTGCTACAAAGTTTTCAAAACAAGATTTTATTCTTAATGTTTGGTTGCATCCTTTTTTCATTAAGAAAATTTGCATTCATTTAGTTTTCATCTCAAAGCTTTCGTTTCGTTAAGATGCATTATATCAAGTTGCATTGAAAAGTCATGTTTGAAATTTATCATTGAACTTAGATTAAATTGTGTAATGATTGAAAACTAAAAATCACATTGAGTGCATTCTCTTTCATTAAAGGTATGCATTAACTATATTCTCATTTCATCGAAAAATGCATTGATTGCATTCTTACTCATTCAAAAGAAAAAGGAAATTGTGCATAGATTACAATTTCATAGTTTTCCAAAAAGAATTTTGCATAGATTACATTGCATAATTCACATCTTTGAATGTTTTAGATTACTTTTGTATAGAAAAATTCATATAGCTAGGAAAAAGTTTCGTTTGTAGTATTACTGTTTGTTGCTTCATTTTTTGAGACTCTTCCCTTAACTAGATAGCATTCATCGAATTGAAAGGTTTATTTTCTCATATAGTTGCATATAGAAGTTCTTTGATGATAACGGTAGGGTCTTGGAATTGAGTCATAATTCAAGATCAATCGTTAAAATTTATTCAATCAACCTAAGGAAGAATTGAAACTTAACAATCATATTTTAGAGGTCTAGGCTAGTGACGTGTTCTGACGTCATTAAACCTTGTAGTTGTCGTTCGCCATCTGAAATTAGATAGCGCTAGCACAAACTTGTGCTCCCCATACCATCATGTATATAAAGGGAGACCCTCATAGGTTGCAATCCCTTATCCGTAGGAAGCCGAGTCTGTCGCCTTGTAACTGTGATACACCGAACACAAAATTAGGGGAGACTTCGTGCATGTACATTAAGTCCTTGATCATTTCTCTTTAATTTGATCACCAAGGTGTATATTGTAGTTCACAGAAGCATCATACACCCTCTTGCTTAGATTTCCAGAGTATTCATTTTTATATTTTCGTGACTCTCTAAAAATTTGAAAAGATAATCGAGCGCTTGTACTTTCGATCTCATTCAAATTGAAAGTGACTAGAGTCGCCTTTTATCCTTTTCTCGACTCTTAAAATATGAAAAGGCAGATTTTTGTTTCAGTGTCTTAAAAAATTAACTGTCCATGAAATATTCATGGTTAAAGGCCATATCTTCCTTAGTGATTTTTGAGCGTTGTTTCAAATGGAAACATTTCTGGATTTTACCAACCAAGGAATCCCTTTAGATGGGAATCCTGATCCTCTTCCTTCATTCGAGAATGTTGGTGCCCCATATATGGCAAATTTTTCCTCCTGGGATTAACCATTGGTCTTCCAGTTTGGTTTTTTTCAACCCCTGTGGTTTCGAACATCCAAATAGTTTCTCAATCGGGTTCTCCTCTGCCTGAATCGTGTCAAACCTGTGTTGATCCTAATATTGACACCTCAAATTCTTTTCCCATTTACTCACCTTGTTATTCCTCTTAGTTTGGTGAAATTTTAGGTTATAGTACCCCGGTGGCTAAGAAGAACAAGAAGAAGTCGAAGAAGAAGAAGGAAAATAAGCTAGGGGGAAAATAAACAACTATTGCTACCCATGCAGTTATTGTCCAGAAACCTCTCACTATGTCTCGCCGAGTCAAATTCCCTTGCAAGCTATGTGAGGGTGACCATCTTCTTTGTGATTTTCCTAGTATTCCCAAGGTTGTAGAGGTGTGGTCCATTGGCCAGATTCGTCCTTCACCATCAAAATATGGGCATCATGATGATGATGAGCCTTCAGCTAGAGATAATGAGACTCGTAAGAAACGGGTTCAGATCAAATTTCCCTATAGGTTGTGTGAAGGGAGTTATCCTATTCACCTCTTTTCCTTATATGGATGAAGCTTCTAAGGTATTGGATACACTTTCGGCTTATGAGTCTTGTATTCCCATTGGTTACCGGAAGTTTTCTTCGAGTCCTCTGATAGCTGATCAAGTCATTGATCCAGATTCATCTCTCTTTATTTCCACTCTCTCTAAAAGTCAGTCTCCTGAGTCCATTTCCAACCAATCATTCGTTGAGAAAAAGGGCGACCTGATTCCATCAACAGTTCATCACATCTTTTCTATCGACACTAGGTCTCATCCCAGTCAAGTTATTTTTGTTTCCTCTGATTCCTCGAGATCAGAGGGTGATCCTCCCTTTTCCATGATCTAGGAGGGTGATACTCTGACTCCTATTGCCACAGTTCTGGAAAATGATCCTCTTGCTCTCATTCCTGGAGCCTAGGACAATGTTCTTTCTACTCCCGTAATGCAAGGGGATAATCCTCTTATTCCTATGGCACCCCCTCCATGTAGTTTGGATGCTTCCTTTGATTGGAGTCGATTTTGCAGGATATCGTCTTCCTTCTTATGTGACCTTTGAGATCAATGTATAAGCCTGCAATATGGTCGTGCCGGGCACACTTATAGATAAAGGCACCTTGGTTAGTATTATATCCTCAACTACATGGAAAGCTTTTGGTTCCTCGCTGCTTGTGCCCGTTACTCAGAATCTGTTACCTTTTAACAGAGGAACAAGTTAGTCATTAGGGATCCTTCCGAAGTTACCTATTACGTTGGGAGGAAAGACCGTTTATATAGACGTGATGGTTGTTTAGGGCCCCTTGGATTTTAATTTACTCCTAGGGCATGACTATTCTTATGCCATGGGTACACTTGTCTCTTCCCTCTTTCGTGTAATTTTTTTTCCATATGAAGGTCGGATCGTGACCATTGATCAAATTTCGTTCTTTAGTCCTAATGTGACATCTGGTCTACCGTCATCCCTTCCTGGTCCTTACCTGCTGGTGATATCTTCCCTGCCACAGGTCAATTATGTGGCCACCTGTTCCATGTCCTCATCCACTGATAATTCAGTCAGTGAGGTAGTACACCATCTACTAGGGGCATTGGATCCTAATTTCTAGAGTTTTTTTCTCCCGTCGGATGAGAAAAACTTGGAAGCCATGAATTCTTATTAGTCATTGAAGTTATGTCGGAGCATAGTTTGTTTTCTTGTGTCAAGCTCCTTAAAAAATGAAACAGGTTAGTCGTAGCACAGTTCATTTTCTTGTGTCAAGCTCCTTCAAAAATGAAACAAGCTCTTTGGAGAAAAGTTCCTTTTCTTGTGTCAAGCCCGTTAAAAAATTGAAACAAAGTGTCATCGGGATTGTTCTTTTACTGTGTCAAACTCATTAAAAAATGAAACGGGTTCACTTTTTAATTTGATTCTTTGATCAGATATTGTAAGATCCCAGTCAAGTCTTTCCCTTGATCTCATAATTGAACCTTCGTTCCATCCACCTATTGGTAACCAACAATGTACTCTGAGGGATGCCATGAAGCTGGGGGGCATGTACCTCAAAATGAGTCATCATGTTGGGGGGCATGCAAACTTATTTCAAGCTTTTGTAAAAAATGAAACCGGTGTCAAGCATAGTTTTCTAAAATGTTTCAAGCTTGTGTAAAAATGAAACCAAATTCAAGTAGAGTTTCTTGATTTCAAGATTGTGTAAGAATGAAATCAACCCCATTTTACCTCTCGTGATTGCCATTTTATCAGCCTATTTTTTCCAAATGAACCTTCGTTTTCTCATTCCATCGTTACCATTTTCTTGGCCAATCATATGCCTTCACTTGATTGTTTTACACATTCCTGAGGAAAAATTGCAATGAGTGGTCTTGTTAGTCGGACTCTTAACCTTTACTTGTTCTAAGCAGTTTCACCATCACCGGAACCAGTTCCTACCCTTAATACCACTTGTTCCTCCAGGACGAGTCAAAATTTAGCTCTTTTCTGACTCTTAAAAATTGAAAAGATTGTCGAGAATCTTGTCGTTCTGAACTCGTTAAAGGCTGTGAAACGTCATTTACCCAGTACACATTTACCCTTTAATCGGGCTGGGATAAAATATTTATTAAAAAGGAATACCTTAGCCAATCACGACTAAGAGGTTCTCTCATATTTTGTTTTCTACCTTTTCGGGTATGAAGGACTATTTACAAAAAGGGACTTACTAGTGTTTCCTTTTCTTCTTCTTTTCAAACTCTCTAAATATGAAAATATGTTGGGCTTCAACTTTTTGGGGTTCATTAAAATTTTAGGACATTGGATCCATCATCATGACGATTACCCAGTTCCTCCTTCCTACAGCTCGTAAAATGTAATAGGATGGATTTGTCCAAAGGAAAAACATATACGACAAGCATATGCTATCCTCTTCAAGATTGTGTTAAAATAAATAGGACTCGCTAGAAATGGTGGGTGAAAATGGAAGTTATTTGTCGGTTGTGTCAGAAATATGTCAGTCTTGAACATGAA
This sequence comes from Pinus albicaulis, assembly GCA_034641835.2. Classification (NCBI taxonomy): domain Eukaryota; kingdom Viridiplantae; phylum Streptophyta; class Pinopsida; order Pinales; family Pinaceae; genus Pinus; species Pinus albicaulis. Next base: position 583,919,619 of record CM076580.1, on the reverse strand, counting down.
ACTTATTTGCAGTTCGTGTCAAGTTTGGATATCTTCACTCTGTCTCTTTTCCTCCATGGGTTTGGGAAATCTGTTTGCCTCTCATTCGATTAATAATCTTGTCAACATGACCTCTGATCCTATTTGAGTCAAATGCTTCCAAATTCCAGAGTCGTGTCACTGATATGTTCAAGAGAAAATCCTTCGTTAGTTTGTACATTCCTTGATCCTCTGTTTCAGTCTTGATTAAAACTCATATTATATTATTTGTTTCGTGCTGATGATGTGGGATCCATTATGACCCTCCTTCGATGAGTCGCTTCTTGTCGACTTTAGCTCATTATCCGAGAAGTTGAGCTAGAGACTCCATTCTGGTACCTTAGATCTTCCATGCCCTATTGGAATGTTCTTTGCACTCGATGATTGGTTCTCATCATTGACCTTCAATCGAATGATTTCACGGGTGTTCGACTTCGGTTCCTTATTCACATGTCGTGGATTGTACTGATAGTACCTTGAGAGCCATTGACATTATGGGTGGTTTCTCTCACACCTATTAATAGCTTTCGTCATTAGCTGGTAATCAGGTTACTTTCCTATATGTTCGACTTCAGCTCATTTACTCGCATGCTTAAAATTGTACTTGATCGGGTCATGATGGAGTGCAAGACCCTAGATTTTATTCTCTAGAGTCCAGGTTGCGAGGCGATATGATTTTTCCATGATTGGATACATGTTTCTTTCATATTTATGACTACGACCATACCATGATTCTATACAAGATCCTTATCAGATGGATTGCTGTGACCATACCATGGTCTCTTTTACGGATGGATACGTCCATACCTTGATTCATGTATTCTCATCAGATATTTCAATTATTTATATGTATTTATGCTTTATTTTCAGGTCTCTCAACGGAAACGTCTGGTTCCTTGCACGTACTCATAAAGCATTTCACCCCTCACTCATGTTCAGACTTCATAATTTAAGGGGCATCTGTAACAGAGAAAATTTTCATTGTCCTTGTACTCGTCTTTCCTTGATCCTAGAGGACCCTTACGGTGACCCTTGTGTACTTTCCAAGCATGGAATACATACGCCTGAACCACACTTTGTCTGTCAAATCATCTCCCTTTACAAATTTTCTAGAACATCCCTATAAAAACCTGATTTCTAAGGTCAGCGCTTTTCCTTAGTTTCTGACCCATGCCAATAGTAGATATTTGCACCGAGACCCACGTCGATCGGTGATTTGTCTTAATGTCAGACTCGCACTAGTCCTCTTTTGGAAAGTTTTTAAAATAGAAATGAAGATTCCATGACTAGAAGCTTCACGAGTCAGAAAGCTGGAAGTTTGTTTTGAGAATATGGCCGAGGAATTCCCCTTTGGGCTTCTTGGTCCCAAGAAATAGGAGCTACTCCAAAGGAGAAGATCTTTTCCCATTATGTGAGGGCCCAAAACCTCCTCCTCCATTGTTATATAAGGATACCTCTTTCACCTCTGCTACCTTAGTTAGCATAAAGAGAAGAAGCAATCATAGCTCTGGGATAATACTGCAGAGTGCGATTGTCTTTATGTGTTAATAACATAGTGAGATCTTAGACCTTTGTGTACAAGGGTGTTGCAAATGTGCTTGGATACAGACCTGCCTAAGGAGAGCCTCAACACTAAGGCTTGGCTGTAAATTTCCCTTGCCTTTATCCTAATAAAATGCAATTGATGTTTATCTTCCACTCTTGTTTACATTTATAATGAGATTTCTAGCATTCCTTGATCAATTATATAGGTTCTAATGGTTTTATGTTTGTCTTGATTTTACTGTTGTCATGGTGTCTTGACTGTATGTACAGGTAATCGAGCATTGGTAGCAGCATGTATCAAGCTTGAGAATAGAGACAGATTAAGAAGCTTCGACGAAACATGACAACATAGCATCAAAACAAGGTAGGTCATCTTCCTTTATCTAAATTTCATTTATAATCTACGAAGGTAGATTTTAGTATGTTCTGTTAGTTGCTAAACCCACCCTAGGGCTAGAGGGATCGCCTGTGTCCGCAGAGGGGATTTACCTGGACAACACCAGTTACCATTACTTACCAGTTACTATCAAAATTAATGATAAGTTTTACACAAGCACTCTGAGAATGGTTGAAAAACCCATCAACACTCCATGGAAAGTAGCATGTAATGTATGACTAAAAAATTCAATCACATAGTCGCATCGTTTCCAATCAAATTAAATACTTTAAACTATCAATCATTCATGAAATTTCGAGTGATATTTTAGTCACAGTACTCTTCCTAGTCTTGAGAGAGTACCAACCCTCTATTCATGATAAACCATAAAAATTATAAATCACTACACCATGTGCACATTGTCTTTGCTCTCACTAAATACATCCACACAATACTTAAAAAATTACTCAAAGAGCACCTATCTTTCTAATCGTACAAAGGGTAAATCAATGCACCATGTGCATATTTTCCTGGCCCCTGCTAAGGCATTCAAAAGAATAGTAATAAAATAAAGGAACTTATACTTTCAGTAATTGATTTTCAAGCACTAGGCTCCTTTCCTCTCAATATCTACATAATATATTGACACAATCGTATTAAAATTCATTTTAATTTAACACATAACTGATTACTTAACTTTTTATGCTTTTAGAACCACAATGGTAAAAAAAATTCTCCTCCCAACCCATGGGAGTTGGTTTCCACAACCAAATGGATTCATTTTCACATCTAGACAGTTATTTGACAAAAAAACATTCCAGGTCTAGTATGGAATTCCACTAGAAAACGAGCTCGAGAATTATAATGACCACTCAAGGTCCAGTATAGGATTCCTCTCGGCAACATCATGCCTATTCCTCTGATAGCGTCCCATATATGAGGAATTTTGGATCTCCTCCAACAGGCTCCAAAATCAATAGAGTTTCCTCAGGTTTTTCCCTCTTCACCATCTTGGCCAACTCTTTTCCCTTACTGATATCATCTATCTCTTGGGAGAGGAAATCCGAGTAGGTAAGCACCATCAACCCCTCCAAGCAGGCAACCACCGTCAATCCAAGGGCTTTTAGACTTTCACAATTGTTGACAAGTGTCTAGCATGTTAAATTTATCTTTTAGCATTCTTTCCCATTGTAAATTATATAATGAACTATATGCACATTATACATAAAGAAAAAGAAACTGTATGTACATCATACATCATACTTATCCCTCCACATGGGTCCAATGATATCTAGATTAACAGGGAGCATGAATAACATACATGTGTTATACATTATTATTTCCCATATAACATAATCATGCACATTATAACATGATTCCGTGTGTTATATATTATTAGTTCCCTAATAACACAATCATGCACATTATAACATGATACTTAATCAATTACCGTTGCAATTTTCATTGCAATATTTTACTTTCATTTTTTTTCTTGTTTCCATTAAGCTAAGCATGATTAATCTCATCAACGACACTAATCATAAATATGCATTGTTAAAAAAAAAATATTCACTTTCAAAATCATTTTATTTTCATGCATACAATGTTGGCATGCATGCAATTATATACAAATATTCATTAATGTGTATATATCAATAATGGTCAGGGTAATAGTCCCACGTGTAACAGTCCAAAATTTTCAATTCCAATAGTGTATTGTTACTAACACTCTGACACATGAAGTAACTACCATAATCACTTGTTCAGAAATTTCAATAAGCTTTAATCAAAATCAATTCATACATATAAGTTTTATTAGTTATTCATGCATCACTAATCAATGCTACTAATAATCTTAATGAATCCATGGCATGACTCATTGAGAAACTAGCCATTATAGTCAAGTATTACTACTTGACTCATTATGTATTTTTAACATCTAAAATGCTTCATTCAATTTAATTTTAAAACACTCTATCATCCTCTACAAGGATTTTCCTCATTTTTTGCATTCATGCATTAGTTTCACACACCATGACTATACACATTCATCTTTTTCAAGTGGTGCATGGTAACATTAGTTATATCCATTAAATATATGAGTAATATTTCATATACACAAATGTTAATAGTCAACACTCACTTTCACTAGTGAGTACTAATGTTGTTCATAAGCGCAACAAAGGTTTTATGGCCTTTTATCCTCACTAGGATTCCAATGTTATGAAAAACCATTTTGCAGCAAAATTTATTACTTATTACTATTCAATGTAGTTATGAACATGAATCGCACATCTCATGTCAAAAGTAGATTACTTCATATATCAATCAATATGTATATATATATAATCATACCTTAACTGATGTCTCTTAGTAGCATAACTCAATTTCTTTTCACTTCACAAATCCCAAAAGCGTCAGTCTTGCAACCTTTAGCTCTGATACCACTTGTAACATACCCCGATAAGTTCACATGGAAATGCAAGGTGTTAAATTTTTTTATACAAGTTACTTAGGGTTAACTATCCAAATCACTATTAAATATTCCTTACTAATCATTAGATAGAATGTTCACCAGTTCATAATGTAACCTTATTATAAGAATAGTAAGTTTCTTAACCATTATCAACCTCCATTGTAGTACATTAAGATAAAACTGTATGATGTAACCTTGCATTCATTTCGTTATTCATGTAGTCATCACATACTTGACACTATGAATGTCGCAACAAGAAAGTAATAAACATCATCAATTTGACATAATAATCAATCACATCATTGAACATCAATATATCTTGGAAACCCCATAGGGTGAAAAACAACAAACATTTAATTTTGTTATTAAACGCTCATGAGGGTGTTCACCCCTCACTCAATGGCTTATAAGGGAGACCATCCCTTAACCATTGTTATAAATCTTACATGGAAATCTACAAATATCTAGCTTAAAGCCATTACAATAGTTATGATAGCATTTTCCCACTAATCTTCATATCTTCATATCTTGGTGGCATGGATGTACCTACAATGGACCATCCTGCAACTCACACTCATCTGCATGAATTATTAATCATTTACCTGCCACTATGTTAAGCATAATATTTCCTTTGTAAAAGTTAACATCATTTCCTTCTAATGTTGTTTTCAACATACATTGATGTCAAGATTCTTAACGTATTAAACAACCCATTCATAAATCTATACTAGTGATTCTTCTCCATCTACTCATGTACATTCATGACATGCAGCTAAAATATCTTGGCATGCTCCCTTTAAACGCACTACATATGTGATAGTTATAAGTAATCACATTTACTAATATTTCCCTCATGTAATCACACATTCATACAAGACAATAGCTACATCTGCCAAGAATTTATTTATAAGAAACTCATACATCAGTTACAATCTTTGTGCATGTGATTTACATAAGTTTAATCCAAATAACTAACCCTTAAGCTATTACTTTTGGTTCATGTAAAAAAATCTAACACAACAAATTATGTTCCTATTCATAAAAATGCATATAGATTCCAAAATTGTCTTCCCAAAGGAATGCTTAACACAACAGAGCACATAGCTTCCAAAAGAGTCTTCCCAAAGGAATGCTTAACACAACCGAGCATGCAAATGCATGTTTTCTTTTCTGTAAAATTAATGAAATAAATCATACAAATACATGTCTTCTTTTTCAAAGATTATACTAACAATATTTTCCAATGTAGTCTAACACAACATACTACCTTTTCCCACATACAAATATGTATATTCTTTCCAACGAAAGCTAATACAAATATTGCATGGATATGCATGATCTTATTCCAAAAGAAACTAACATAATAGTTATGATAGCATAGAGTACTCACATATAATTCTTCCTAAAGAAACATTATAACTCAATATTTCTTCTATCCATGCAAATAACATATCTCTATAACACAATTACTATTATTTGTGCATGCAAGAGCTTGTCATAATATCTCTTCTTTAATGTATGCACAACATAGTTCCTTATTCATAATTCTACCATCATTTAGTTATCATTTTCATGTGAACAAATACACACTACCATCATTTAGTTATAATTTTCATGTAAAAAAATACACACTTCTTTTTCAAAAGAAATTAATATAACCTAGTTTCTTTGCCTTTCTACATGTATTTTTTTTCAAGCTTTCCTTTCAAGAAATTATCATAGATAACCATATTTTATATTTTATGCGTAAAACTAGGAAACCATAACAAGGTTAACTTAACCTTTTACACACCTAAATTAAGAACCAACCATGCAATATTTTCAAGAGGTTACTCTTTTCAAGAAAGTACCATAATTGACCCTTATTTGGTGCATAATAACTAGAAAGGCCTTTTTAAAATAACAATAAAGTAAACCTTTTGACACAATGGACTTATCTTTCACGCACAAGATAAATATATTATTTCCAAAGAAGCTCCTATGACTTATGTTATCTATGTGTATAATTTTTAGAAGGTAATTCCATAGCATATTATCTTTAATCACAATTACACATTTGACCTAAAAAAGGGAAATCCAAACTTATTATATCTTCCCATGAAATATTTTCTCATATATTTATTTCATCTTAATATGGTAATAAAACTTGTTTATAATTAGATTGGAAAATAAGTCAAGTAGATAATCAATAGTGGGTTTGTTTTAGTCACATCCCAATAAACTGATGAAATACCATTTTCTTTAGTATATATAACCCAGCCCAAGAAAGATGACAAAAATAATTATTACTCTTTACTATTTTCCCTTAATATTTTCCCAAGAAAAGCTATATGATATATATATTATTTATTTATATCTTTCAACAAACAGAAGATTATATGAATAAAAAAATAACAAGGATTATGTATCTTCGCAGCTGACTCTCATAAAAGAAAACGAATGGCATGTGTCAAACATCCCTCCACTTCATCATAGCCTTTCCTAAACGAGGGTGATAAATTCCCTTACTCTCCCAAAATGTAAGCCTGCCTCAACAATCTCGCTCCTTCCCTTTCTGTTGTATTCCGCTTTCCATTTTGGGCACGACCAGGGTTCTTTAAAAGATGAGAGATTAAATACCTTATCCAATGGCTCCTTTTAAACTTTATGCACTTTTCAAAATGATCCCCCTTCCATTAACTCAAGATTATCTCTTCATGTAAAAGAAAACTATTACTTTCCGGTAGTTTCACCATACAGAACCCTAACTACCTCATTTATAGAAAATCACGAATTTATTTCATGTAAATAATATTTTAAGAAAGAAAGAGGTAAATGTATGGCCCCATGGATGTTATATATATATATATAATCATTATTCAAAACAGTAAATTATCAATTAAAATCCTCACTTTCACTATTTTATATAACAATAATTCTTCGATTTGACAATTAATTATTTACTTTAGAAATATATAAAAATATTACATCAATTTTGTCCGAGAAAGAAACCTCGATTTTATCTAATGAACAAACCTTGATTGAAAATGGGAAAATAATTGCAAGTTTAAAGTAGTATATCAATTAGATTTAGTTGCAAATTTAGTAGTGAATCAATTTGATAATTTATTATTCATTTTTAAAGTATACAAAACATATATTATTTTACAAATTTAAAATATTACATCAATTATATCTGATAAAAATGTTGGATTGAAAGTTGATGACAATTGTTGGATTGAAAGTTGATGACAATAATTGCAAGTGTAAATAAGTATATCAATTAAGCTTAATATTCATGGTTATATTATTTTTATTATTTGAAAGGAGGAAACTAAAAAAAGAGCCAATGGATCCGTTTATACTCATTTGACATAGGTATCAATTATCTCATACTTCAAAACAAGAAACATATGCCACAAAAATACTCTCCACACATGAAGCAAATATTCCTTTACAATTAGCATCCCTTGGAAGCATGAATTTCCTCTAGAATTTATAGTTTCTGTTTCTTTTACTAACACCTTATCCTCCTCCACATGTACCTGATGGGGATAAGAGATTGATGAAGAGAAGAACTTTAAGTAAAATTTGAGTGAGTTAACTATGGAATATATTAAATTATTGTTATTGAACTATCTAATTTTATTATTGATGAAATAAAATTTATATGTCATTTATTTCCAATAATTCTTTTACATATTTTTAATATATTTTTATATTTTATATAAATTTAATTTATTAGTTAAATTTATGTTAGACTTCATAGTAGGAATAACGTGCCACAATAACAGTCAAAACTTTCTTCATTTACGAAAAGCATTTTCCTTTGCAATTATCATGAGTAGGGAGCATGAATTTCCTCGAGAATATATGGCTTATTGTACTTTACATCAACACAATCTCACATTACTGCGCTTTCTTCACATTATAGCTTGCCTCCGCGGAGTTTTATCACCCACTCTCTCCTCATCCACATGTATCTGGTGGAGAGAAGAAATTAAAGTGAAGTTTGAATCACTAAGCTTAGGACATATATTACATTTTTAGTGAATTATCTAACTTTATTATATTCTTAATGAACTATATAATTTTATTATTGGTAAAATATAATTTATATATTTTTCATTTTCAAGCGCAAAATTTTCTTTTTTAAATCTTTATTAGTATTTTAAAACATTATATAGATCATGCACTTAAAAACATCACATTAAATTTATATAACTTTTTTTAACGTAAATTTAATATATTTTTTAAATTTATGTTTTAATAACATTACAATGTTTTGCATCCATCTCATCAATATCACATATTAAATTTATATTTCAATTAATTAATCAAAATAAATATTTGTATAGTTTAACTCTCTTTTAAAATTTTCATGTAAACCATTATGAATTAAAATGTTCTAATTCAATATATATATATATATATCCTCATTTTCACTATATTATATAATAATAATTTTTTAATAAAAAATTTAATTTAACCATATATTATTATTTTTAAAATATATAAAAAATTATTACTTTAAAATTTTAAAATGTTACATCAATTTTATTTAATAAAACAAGATAGATTGAAAAGGGAAAACAATTGTAAGTTTAAAGTAGCAAATTTAATAGTGAATCAATTAGATTTATGTTGAAACCTAAAGCATTAGATGACTTATTTGTATAAAATTAAAACTTAAGACATAAGCCTGTTGTTATCAACTTATAACTGAATATTATAAATTTAGTATTGTAATTTTAAAATATGATATTTTAAAGATATAATAATACAAATTTTATATATATTTCAAAACAATAATTAAAATTTTAGATTCACTCTTTTGTACAGTAAGAATACTTTTATATAATAATAATTATTTAACAAAGAATTTAACTTTATAATTTATTATTATTTTAAAATTATATAAACTAGTATTTTGTAAAAAAATACTAGTTTATAAATTATATAAAATACATATAATTTTATTATTGGAAAAATTTAATCTATATATCTTAATTCTCAATAAAAAAATTTCATTTTTTAAATGTTTATTAGTACTTTAAAACATTATTTCCAATGAAACTTTTTATTTTATGTAAATTTAATATATTATTTAAATTTATGTTTTAATAGTATTAAAATGCATTACCTCCCTCTCATAAATATCACATATTGAATTTATATTTCAATTAATTAATCGAAATAAACATTTTTATACTTTAATTATGTCTTAAAAATTTAATGCATACCATTATGAATTAAAATATTTTGAGTTTTATCATTTTTTTAAAATTATATATATATATATATATATATATATATATATATATATATATATATATATATATATATATATATTATGATGATGATGGTGGTGGTTAACGTCCACTAATACCAATCTTTGGTCTATTGGACCTAAAGAGAAGAGTTATTTAATTTGATTTAAGATTTTATTCATGTGCTCAAAAATCTTGGAGAGAAGCCTCCCAAACTCACTATAATTTTGACATCTTTAAAGGCTAGGAAGGTGAGTATTGTAACAAAGATTATGAAAATGAGCTCTAATGTGGTTGTACACAGGGCACTCTAAGAGGAATTGATTTTCATCCTTGATGTTCATATTCTCACAGAGATGGCAGATCCTTTCCATCCATGGTGTTTTAAGAACTGTCCAACGACCTGTTTCACTATGGAGCTCATGAGAGTTCGTTCTAATCTTGGCTATATTAATTTTCTTCTTTGAGCTAGTTAAAACAGAGAGATACTTTTGATCTTCTAAGGTGGGTTTGATGACCTCCTTATAATACCTTAATTTTTTTTTAGCTGCTAGATCTTTCTCGCACCACATTTTTTCTTTGAAATTAGAAGTAACAATTTTTTTAATGTTATTGATGTTTTGCAATGCAACATTCTCGTCGATCTCCCAATGTTTTAACCAGGCCCTGGTGTCTTTATACCAACCTCGTTTAAGCCTTAGGTGATTTTGGATGGAATTTAAAGCTAGCTTAGGAATTTTATGGTCTTCTATGTTATTAAGCTTGTGCTTGTACAACAGAAGCCTAGACATAGTTAGGCTCTTGATAGGGGAAAGACCCACTTCTATAAGGAGAATAGGATAGGGTGTATTTCTTTTAATTTTAAGGTTATATGTTATAAAATGCTTCTAGATTTGCTCAATATTTCTCCAGGATTCTCTAGAGATGGTGCAACCCCAAACCTCACATCCATATATATATATATATATTCAAAATAATGAATTATCAATTAAAATATTCACTTTCACTCTTTTATATAATACTAATTCTTTAATAAGGATTCAACTTTGACAATTTATTATTCCCTTTTAAAATATATAAAAAGTATTATTTTACAAATTTAAAATATTACGTCAATTTTATCTAATAAAACATCTTGGATTGAAAAGGGGAAAACACTTGGAAGTTTAAAGTAATATATGGTTAGCTTTTGTTGCAAGTTGAGTAGTGTATCAATTAGGTTTATGTTCAAACTAAAACATTAGATGACCTATTGTTTTAAACCTAAAACTTAATAAATAAATGTGTTATTATGAACATAAAACTCAATATTATAAATTTAGTTTTGCAATTCTAAAATGGAATATTATAGAACTTATAAAGCTATAAAACTCATTGTTATCAAACCAATATTATTATGTTAAAAATAATAATATTAGGTTTATCTATATTAATAATATTGAGTTTATAATATAGTTTTATCAACTCAGTATTATAAAAATGGTTAAAAAAATTTAATGTAATTGTTTCAAAATGTAAATACCCATACATAACAATAATATAAATCTAAAAATTAATAAAGTTATTATTATAAACATATACTTAAAGTAGCCCTATTGTTATAAACCTAAAAATAAATGTTATAAAATTATAATAAAACCAAAAATGTGATATTTTAAACCTAGACCTTATAATAATAATAATAGCTATGGCTGTAAACCTATAATTATAATATTTTATTGCATTATTATAATATTAATAATCTTTTGAGTTTATTAATTATTAATGTTTATAAATATTAATAATCGCATATACATATTAATCTTTTAGGTTTATAATATTATTAACTTCTTGGGTTTTTAATACTAATAATATGTTGCACTTATTAATCCCTTGAGTTTCTAATGTTTTTTTTTCTAAGTAATTATAAATTCTATTAATGTAACATAATGTACAGGTAGAGTAGGGTCTTTGGAATTGTTGTTCTAGTTAATTTTAGAGGCCTTATACGTCAAAAATGCAAAATATTGACTGCCCAAGATGGGGAAACCAATCATTGTACAACTGCCCTCATTGGGGAAACCAGCTTCAGTCAAAAAATAGTTATGAGTTGTGAAAATATTTTAGAAAGACAATTTAACAAAAAAAGTAAACATTGCAATAAGAAAATACCTCTTCATACTAGGTGTCATGATGTTGGGGCGGTGGCTCCTCCACAATGAGGCACATGTACTCGTCAGAGGAGTCATCTGCATCCGTGGTTTGATGAGCTGTTGGTTCTGGAGTAGTGGCAATGCAGATAGCGCTAGAACTGCCCTTGAAGCCTCCCTCACCTGACCATTCTGAGCTATCGTTGTCACTACTTCGATTTGCGCAAGAGATGAAGAGGTGCAGAGGCTATGGTGGACTTTCTTTGTCTTTTCCTGGTGTTGTGGCCATCTTAAAGAGAATTTTCTTCCTTGAAGCTGATGGTGATGGTAGCAGTGAGGCGGGGGCGGTCCAACACGCACGTTTACTGAAATTGCGTTGAGTTTTCCTCGGGCAGAGAAGGCCGTGCTCCAGATGAATGGTCTATGAAGGCTAAGAATCTCTGCCTCATCCTTTGCTGCGACTAGATGCTTGACGCTGAGTAGGAATCTCCCTAGAATGGACCGAGAGAGGCGAACGGTAAACATTCCCTCTTCCTTTGCCCTTACCACGGTGACTGGAGGGAGAAAGGGATTAATTTTCTTCATGGGGCAGCGAATGAGGCTCAAAGTGGATAGACAGAGGAGGGATAAAAGCTTGACCTCGCCCACTGCCTCAAAAACAATGCATTCTATGCCATCTAGGCATGTTGGAGTCATCAGAGTCAGTTGGGATGTAGGGGAGCGGCGAAGGCGTGACAGAGTGAGTTGAAGGCTAGGAATTCTGAAACCCAGGAGAAGAATTGAAGGTGCAGAGAAGGTTGTGTGTGAAATGGAGGCCAGAAGCAAGTGTGAGGCAATAGTAGAGGTTGCACCACCTCCGTGTGTGCGTTTGAGAGCTCAACTCTGAGACTGAAGAGGGGCAAATGCAGCAAGAGGGTAATGGCAGAATGAGGCAACGCGGATTCATTATGTAGAGGGCTAAACTGAAGTGAAGACTGAGCAGATTAATGGTGGAGGAGTGTGAGCAGATGGTTGATATTAATGCCGCTGGACTAAGCCCATGCGTGACCATGTGTCACACGCTAGGCTCACTATCCATTTCCAAATTTTATACAACCACATCCGGGGACCTTGAGTTTATAATGTTAATAACTTGGATTTATAGTATTAATATTAATAACTTGGGTTAATATCTTATGTTTATAGTAGTTATCTTAAAGGTTTGTAATATTAATCTCTTGGGTTTATAATGTTTATTTTTTGGTTTTATTAATCACTTGAGTTTATAATATTGATAATCGCATATGCTTATTAATCCCTTGTGCTTATAATATTGATCCCTTGGGTTTTATTAGTGATGTGGGTATATTAATCCTTTGGGTTTATTAATATGTTGGGTTTATAATATTGTTTTTTGAATACAAAAATAAAATGAGAAATTTATTTTGAAAATTTTTAATGTATTTACATCATATAACTCAAATTTCAAAAGTAAAGATAAAATATATAATCATATACAAAACATTACAAAAATTATTCCAAAATGCAACGACATTGATGACAAATCTATTGAAATTATTGATACATGCAGTAACTATGTTGCTGAAATCTATTGAAATTATTAAAATTTGTAACAATATAAATTATTAAATCACCCAAGAGATATCAATGAAAGTAATATAGGGTTTAATAAATTTTAAAAATGTTAAAAATATTGTCACAATCTCCAACATTGTAGTGTCACAATTATAGTTGAACTATCATATTATCTATTATTTCACTTTGAGAACCATCATTGCAATGTGAAAATAAATGTTACAATCATTGTCACAATGATACATTGCGTTGTAATTTATTTAATGTCGCATTTTGAAAATGAAACAATTAGGGTTTAAAATTTTTCCTTATAATATTGTGTTTATCCAAGGGTTTAATATTAATGTTAGGGTTTAATAGTGATCCCGTAGATTTATAATATTTATCCCTTGGGTTTATTAATATGTTGGGTTAATAATATTGACAATCCCTATGATTTATTAGTCCCTTTGGTTTATGATATTAATAATCTCATCGGTTTATTAATCCCCTAGGTTTAAAATATTAATTCATGGTGTTTATTAATCCCTTGTGATTTTAATATTGATCCCTTGGGTTTGTTGAATGTATCATTGTCACAATGATACATTGCATTGAAATTTCTTTAATGTTGTATTGTGGAAATGTAAAATCTAGGGTTTAATAATTTTTTTCATAATATTGGGTTTAATCCAAGTGTTTAATATTAGTCTTAGGGTTTAATATTGATCTCTTAGGTTTATAATGTTTCTCCCTTGGGTTTACTAGTATGTTTGGTTTATAATATTAACAATCCCTACGGTTTATTAATCCCTTAGATTTATAATATTGATAATCATATGTGTTTTTTAATCTCATGGGTTTAACATATTAATTCATAGGGTTTGTTAATTCCTTGTGTTTTTAATATTAATCCCTTGGGTTTGTTGACATATCTATGCCTTGGGTTTATTAATTCTTTGGGTTTATAATACTAAACTATTAGGTTTATAATTTAATTCCTTGGACTTATAATATTAATAATCCCTTGGGTTTATAATATTAATTCCTAGGCTTTATTAATTCCTTGAGTTTTAGTATTAGTTCAGTGGATTTATTGATCCTTTGGGTTTATAATATTAATAATCGCTTTGGTTCATAATACTAATCCCTTGGGGTTATTAATCTCAGATTTTTATAATATTTATCCATTTGGTTTATAAGATTAATAATTTGGGTTTATAATATTAAAAATCCCTTGGGTTTATTAATCCTTTTGGTTTATAACATTGATCCCTTGAGTTTATAATATTAATAATAATTTTTTTTTATTAATCCCTTTTGTTTATAATATTAATAATATATTTGGTTAATAAATCCCTTATGTTTATAATATTAAGAATCTCTTGGTTTTTCTGTTTATTTTGTTTGGTTTATAAGACTAATCCCTTGGGTTTTCTAATTCTTTATTTTGGAAATAGTAATCCCTTGCATTTTTAATGTTGATCCCTTGATTTCTTTGATCAATTAGGTTTATAATATTTATCCCTTGGGTTTAGTGATTCATTGGGTTGATAATATTAATCATTTCTTGGGTATATAGTATAATCCCTTGGGTTTATAATTTAATCTATTTGGTTTATTAATCTCTTCAATTTATATGCTCAATTTACATACATTCAATATATATTGTTCAATAAGGTTTAATATTGTTCCCTTGGGTTAAATATTTTCCCCATGTGTTTATAATCCATTTGATTTTGTGTATTAATATTTATATTGGGGTTTATATACCTTGGGTTTATAATATTTATCCCTCGGGTTTAATATTATTGCCTTGGGTTTATAATGCATTGAGTTTTTAGTATTAATACTTTGGGCTTATAATCATGGCCAACCATGGTCAACCATGTTCCAATCTCACATTGCGATAAATATTGTTTCAATATTAAAATCAAGAATTGTCAACCATGGTCAACCATTTTCCAACATCGCATTGTGACAAAGATTGTTTCAATTTGAAAATCAAGAATGCTAATTTACCATGGTCAACCATGGTTGAACGTCACATTGTGACAAATATTGTCTCAATATGAAAATAAGGCATGGTAAACCATGTGTTGTAGCCACTATAACACCCTCCAAAATTTGGCATCAGTCTGAAATTTTAGAGCCCCTGTTGCTTTTGATGGCATGCATGAGGACAGGTTCATTACCAAGCATCAACCCTAGGCCTAGAACTTCCACCCTAGGTAGGTAACCTCAGATCAATGCTAGCTTTGGATGATTTATTTTTTCTTGTAAGTGTGGTCGCAAAGCCGCATTTTCACCAACCTTGATCATGCGCAAATTAGTGACCTTGCAACCTATATAGGTTACAAGGTCACAAAGTCACATTCTCTTCAATCTTCTACCTTTTGTGACTTAGCGACCCAACAAACTAAACTTGGTCGCAAGGTCACTAGGTCGCGAAGTCACGAACCATTTCAGCAGCTGATCTTTGTGGCCATGCGACTTAGCGACCCAGCGACCCCCCCTAAGTCAAAAGGTCGTAAATATACGCAAATTACCTTACCATGCGACCTTGCGACTGCCATTAAGGCTCGCACGTGTGACTCCTTTATATATATGTAAGTGCCGCTTAGGTCGCATTCGAACAGCGTGACGAATCTCAAAAAGTATTTGACAGACCAACCAGAGAGCGTTTTCTTCCAGGTAAGTCATCGAAGGCTCTTGCATTGTTTTGTTTCATCTAACTACTAACCCTACCTAATCCTTCTACCTTATCTAGGCTATTAAAAACCTTAGGCTTCTATCATTATACCCCCTCCTTAGACCATCTTTCCTTCAAAAGATCCTTTTTCTCCCCTTCTCATCCCATCATGCCCAGACCATCCTTGGCCCTCGTGACTGCCCTTTTTGACCTTATGCATCCATTCCTAAATCTCCTGTGACCTCTTCAGCCCTGTTTTCCCATTTTTTCTTATTTTTTCTCAATGTTTCATGAAGGACACGCTGGCCTATTTCACCCAAAAAATACCTACTATGACCTCGCTACCTCGCAACTTTGCGACCTCGCGACCTCCTAACATTGGGTTTCCAAGTCTCAAAGTTGCAAAGTTTCCAAGTCGCAATGGCCAATTCTTCCATGCAGATTCAACTCAAGGACCCTGTGACTAGGTCATCATGTTGCATACCCTATAATCTGAAACCTTTGTGACCATTTTAGGTCATAGAGACCTAAAAATTCCCTGATGAAACTTACCTTGTTGGTCACTCGGCATACCAAACCATCCAAGACACTAGTTGGTTTAGACAGGTAATTTTCCCCATCATATTGTCGCCTCCATTCCATATATCTTATCGTGGGATTGTTTCTTGAAAATGCCAGGTGAAATTGAAGCTAAGCTCGAGTGCGTATCGATGTCATCAGACTCAAGGGACATGGGGCCTCGACTAGTTTGAAGAAGGCACAAGAGCCCGAAAATTGGTCCAACAAAGGGTGACGTACCTCCAACACTAACTCCTATCTACAGAGACACACCCTGCGTCTTCGAAAAGAATGCTAAGATGTCTTGGTATTATTTGTATGAATAATTCACAAAACAGGAAATCCAGAGGAGCTAGCAGGTCACCAAGTATGCATACGGTTGAAAAGGTCGAAACTGCACTACGTGGCGGCCCACCCTCCAATCTTCCCATGTGAGAAATTCATAGAATGGATTCTCCAAAAGGTAGATTAAAAATATTGGGTGATACAAAACTCCATCGAGGTAGCCTTCGCCAACCTTTCCCCGAGGGACGCCGAAGTGTACTACTCACTACCTAGCAAAGAGGAATCCTTTAACTCCAGGTGGATAGCGACACATGAAGTGCTAGTGCAGGACACCTTGAGGAGAAAGTGGGAAGACCTCGAGAATTTTAAAGGGAAAAATGATCAATAATACAAGAACAAGGGTCTAATAAAATTTTATAGGCTCATTACAGCCATAATGTATTGAATCTAGGGAAGGATGGATGCTACTACCTTCAATGAGACACGGGTTCCTCTAATGTACACAGTCACCACCTACAACACTCACTTCAACTTGGCCCAGTTATTAATCTTAGCTCGGAGGGAAAAAATATCAGCAGCACAAGTGTCTGAAGAATGGTTAGCATTGGAATTCTACATGGCTTCCTACCTATTAGATGTAGTCTTCTCGCGATGTCATTTTGATAATTGGTCACATAACTGGGATGTAGCGACCGAAGGCCCAATTCATAAGGATTTGAATATTTTCTTGGATTCCATGTATAATCAGGATATTGCTTTCATCTCAGAAAAGTTTATCACCTCTCTATACGGTCATCTCTTTGGGGAAAATCTGCCTTGGATGTCTAGAACGACCATGGAGACAATCATCAAGGTAACCCACTATTTTCGATAAGGTACCCTCATCAGGGTTTTTGTATATTTAAAGCAGCTCCATGAACTAGCCAAATTTGTCACTGATAAGTTGCTGCTACAAGAATTCTACTACCAGATGACGAGCGATTTATCTAAAAAGTTGAGTAAAGGTAAGAAGAAACCATGGCCTACCCTCCCAGTCACCATTGGTGCCTACACAATTAAGGATTTCAAGGAAGTGGAGGTGGAAGCTGAAAACATAGGGGGTTTTCATTTCGTAAGCTTATAATTTTGGTCCTATGACCGAGAAAGGATCATGCCTATGCACTGCAAGTGGGCTAAGTTTAATGTACCTATCAACACACAGAAAAAACCTTGGAGGATGAAGTAAGAAAATGGTATAATTCACTAAGGGAGGAAGTCTCTGAAGAGGAATTTGAATTAGATGGAAACCAAGGAGATCAGTCTCAAGATGATCTGACCCTGCAAGATAGAGTTGACGCCATGAAGTAGAAAACACCAACAGAACAAGCTTCTACTTCTCAGCCCAAGAAACCCAAAAAAACCTCGGGAAATAAGCCTCCTAAGAACCAACAATAAGAAGGAGAGAAAGAAACCATGGAACAACAAAATTCCAAGAAAAAACAAAGAGAATAAGAACTTAAGATGACCCAGGAGTATTTTTCACAATACCTAGAAAAAGAGATTCGAAGGCAACATGAAGAAGAAAAACAAAACAAGCAACAAGAAGAAGAACTACAAAAGATATAACAGGAGGAAGAATAATGGAAAAAGCAGCCAAAAGAGGAATAGAAAAGGAAGCAAGTAGAGGAGGGACACAGGAAGAACGAAGAAGAAGAAAACACCAAAGAAGAAGAACAAAAGAAAACGAAAGCAGAGAATAAGATGAAATAGGAATAAGAAAAAGAAGAATCAAAAAAAGAAAATAAAGGAAGAATAAGCCCAGAAGGATCAGGAAGAGGTGGCCAAGGAAGCAGAGGGAGGTTGGTCACAACCTTTACAACTCGGGAAATGAGCAGATCTGCCACCAATTGATATACCCCTGGTGACTCTCATGAGAGGCGGACACTTCCCTTCCTCCGAGCTAGGTCTCTTAGGAGAACAAGAAGATGATGTAATGGATTTGACAAGGCTATATTACGATCAGCCATGAAAGGAGAAAATTTCTTGCCCAGAACCCAACTGAACCTCTGGAAGTTACTACTGAAAAGGACATAGTCTTGGACACCATGAAAAATCACATAATGATAACGTCCACTGAGACCACTTTCACAGCTGCTGCAGAAGAAAACTTCAACAGAATGAGTAGAGAGATCCTACAGCTTCAAAATAGGCTACTTATAGCTGAGCGCATGGCCAATGAAGAAAAAGAGGAAAATAAAGCCTTGGAAACGGAAAATCAAATGCTACAGCTTGCACTCACCCAAGTCGACGAACTGCAAGCCGCCATTCAAGGAGAACTGGACATCATGAGGAGGACCATGGTGCAAGTCTATGAAGAGATGATGAGGTTGAGGCAAACAGTAGATCCCTAGGCAGTGGTCCAGGGAGAAATGAGAAAGAAGTATATGTAGCTAAAAGAGGCCTCCACAGAGCTTGACAACATTTTGGAATGGTCTTAGAAGTACCTGCAGGCCCCTGCCACTCTGAAAAAGAGGGATTGGATCTGCACCTAGAATGAGAAGGTAGAGAGGCGGATGAAGTTACAATCCCAAGATAAGCTTGTGAAGGATGTATACAAGGTAGTGACCGCATATGAGCATCTCATCATCGGTATCAACTCGATGGGAGAAGTGCATCACATACCCTCCATGGGTACACCGACACAAAAAAATATTTGAGAATAAGTATTGCAATACATTCAGTTATTTGTGGATCCGATCAAAAAATTGGCCGGCTCAAAGGACCTCCCAGTTACCAGGAATCAAATTATACAATATTTCATTGAGTCATTCATAATCTACACCAAGTTGGCTTCACTATCTAATCATATCAATTCCAAGAAGCGTATGGTGGTCCCGTGTTATCACTCCAATAATTCTCAAGGGTTGTTTATATTTTGGTTTAAATAATATTAGAGGTAACCACAAACCTACTTTTAAGCCTTAGGATCTAGCCTTCCTAATTCTCAGAGAGGGCTCTCTCTATATGATTTATCATTGTTGATTTTAGTTGATTTTAGGCTAGTAAAGTAGGATTACTTGGGATTTGATTTTTGATTTTGTTTGGTGGTGGAATCACTAGTTCAGATGGATATATGTAGTTATGTTTTTCATTAGGCTAATGGAGTCAATGTATCAAGAATTCAGGTCAGAATAAAAGTTCTAAAGGGAAGTGTTCACAAGGAAAGATAGCTGGGTTACTTCAGACCCTTAGGCTAATGGTGAAAATTGTTTCAATCAGGATGAGAAAGAAATTAATGGTTCTCAAATCCGGATAATGAGTGAAAAGACAGAGATCAATTGAAACTAGGGAGAAATTAAGAATTCCTTAATCTGGAGATAATTTGAAAACATAAAAATGACATAACATTTCAAAACAGAGTGCTTTTAAACATATTCTGAAATAACATTCCTGTTATACATTTAGATTTAGAAAAACATCCAAGTATTGTGAAAATTTCAGATAAAACAAAGAACAGTTGAGAATACTTCACTAAAGTGGCCCAACACATGAATCTGATAATATGATCTCTTTATTTCTCAATGGAGTCTGGTAACTTGAAAATGGTACAAAGAACCCTAAGGTTTCAGCTTAGTACAAATATAGAAATGTTTAGGAATTCATTCACAATCAATACTTCGAAATGTGAAGTACTTATACAAAAACTCTTACAAAATAACCTAAAAAAAACTTAGGAATTATTCATGGAAAAATAAATATATTCATGCAAGAAGATAGAGAAAACTATCTAACCAATGCAAGTTGTCCCTTCTTTTATTGAATTTGATATTTCTATCTTTAATTTGTTGCCGATTTGTCTCTTTGTTGTTTGCTCAACAAAGGCTGCAGTAGAGTGTCCTTTACATTTGCATCTTTATCTTTCAACTCCGCTTCGAATTTAACATTTTTACTTTCACCTGATACTCTTTAAAATCTGATACTCTTTGACTTTTTTGTTTATACTACAAACTATTACTGTTATTTTTTACTTTATCCTGGATGCTCTGTTTACCTTTGACTACTCTGTTTTTACTGCAAACTGTTTTCACAGTAAATCAGTCAACTTTTCCCAAAATTTTTCCTTTGCTAATTTGATCTTCACCACTCTTTTGAATATTTCATCAACCTCTGTATATTTTGAAAATGTAGGCTTGTTGATAAATATGCGTTTTACCTCATGTTACAGGTAAAAAATATTTCCAAAACTTTTGTAGAGGACTTTCCCAGTTGTAATTCCTTTCAAAGGAGGAAGGTTAGCTTGATCATTGGCTACTTCTCTTTTTTTCATCATAGTCCTCTTGTTTCATCGATTTGTCATGAATAACTAGAGGATTTGGTAGGCCTTTCTGTATTAGAGTGTCAAATTTAATCATAAATCTAGTTATGCCAAGCTCCATGTTTTGGAATTTTTCTTCAAGTTGAATCATTAAATTACTTTTTGAAATTACCTTTCTGACTTCAAGAATGGTATTTTTTCTGTCACTAATCCCAATTTCTTCTAGTTCCTTCTTATTCTTGGAATTAAGGAATTTGATGATTTCATTTGCTTCTTCTGGCTTTTTTCCAAGTTCTTCTTTGATTTTTTGGAGAGCCTCTCTTGCTACTTTGATTAGATCTTTTTGTTCATAAACAACCTAGATTGGTGTTCAAATATCATTGACAGATTCAATGATATTGGCCCATAGCTGTTGTTTGGCTTGTGTCATTGGTTCTTTCAGTGTTAGATCTTTTTCTAACTTCTTCAATTTCTTTGTCAACCTGTTTGCTTTTTGTTCTTCTTTCTTGTGCATAATCTGAGCAAGCTTCTTTTCATCCTCTGGACTTTTTAGTTGTTCTTTAAGTCGGTTGATTTCATTTGTCTCAATAGGAATTTCCTGCATTGCTTTAACTTACTTGATTCATCATTTGGCTGTGTTTTTTATGTAGATGACTTTGTTGTTGAAGTTATTGTTGAGGTGACAGGAAGTGTTGTAGCCATTGGGACTATAGGGTCCAATCATTTTGCTAATTTAGAAGGAACAATTGTTGCGATTACAGGAATGATAGTGACATGAACTTCTTCTAATCTGGCCTTTTTCTCCTGGACCAACTTTTCCATTTCATTCTCCATTTCTTTTATTTGGGAAGTCAGTTGAAGAATGAGATTCATCATCTCATATTTCTAGTTTATTCGATGAGGATACTTCAATACTGTGTTGCTTCTGTATGATATAGGTTTTTGAGGTTGAAGGTTGCTGAGTTTTTTAAGAAACTGTAGGAGGAGCATTACCTTTCACCATTGCATCTCTTTCAATTACCTCAATTGTTTCCACTTCCTCATTTACATGATCTAATTTTGGCTTCTTCCTGTACATCAATTTAAATTTGGTTTCAATGGTAGTCTTTGCAATGTATGATCCTTCTTCTTTGATTATTTTTGAGTTCCTATCTTCCTGGGATGAAGTCTGCAAGATTTGACTAGTATCACCTTGCTTA
Organism: Pinus albicaulis; assembly: GCA_034641835.2. Classification (NCBI taxonomy): domain Eukaryota; kingdom Viridiplantae; phylum Streptophyta; class Pinopsida; order Pinales; family Pinaceae; genus Pinus; species Pinus albicaulis. Next base: position 583,897,244 of record CM076580.1, on the reverse strand, counting down.
TCTGCCTATATCAAAGTGTTCTCCAACCATTTAGACTGATTGGAGTATTTCTCAATATCTAGCTTGGACTCATGCACATAAGAAGTTAATTTACATTTAAATCTCAATTTTCTTATTACTCCTAGCGGATCATAATACCACTCAAAAATCTAACTAAACTTAGATTCCTGCAAATGTTTTTCTGCCTGTGGACCTGCATCTTTACTATTACAAATAAAAGGGCCAACCTGATTTTTTATTTTGAACTGTGTCTTCTTTTTGGCTGCCAAAAAATTAATTGCATCAGAATTAAGGAATTTTTTGATATATTCAAAGGAAAATAACCCATTGGGAGATATTTCGGTAGTTTATATGGAAGAAGATTATATCCATATACCCTAATCTATGTATGTTTTTGGTACATGTACCAATCTCCAGTCCTATTATGCTCTGATAATTGTAGGACCTTCTTCATTTCCTCACTGATTCTTGATTGACTTGACTACTGTTGTTCAACATGTTGACCATATGATGATTGAAATAATCAACGAATTGTGTAAAGGTGGAGTGTGTGGAGTCTTTTTTGATTAATGGATTCCAAAATATAACTCACTGTGGGTTAACTTCAACATCTTATTTTTGAAGGTTGAGGGAAAATTTCTCAAATTGGAAGTATAAAAACATGTCAAATAGGACTGATGAATACTTAAAGACACCTTCTTCAGGAATTTTGACAACTTTTTCATGCATAGTATCAGAAAAGTACTGGGAAAAACTGAGAATGGTAGCAGGAGGATGACCAGGTGTGAAAGTAGACAAGAAACCTAGTACTGAAGCATCAACATTCTCATCTATGAAATAACCAAGAATAAAAGACAACATGCTAATGATATGTATGGTTCTCTCAAAAAATATTGGAGATGGGTAAGGAGGATTTGTCTTGGGAGTCTCTACAATTGAAGGAATCAATGTCTGAAATATCTGGAACCTCTTGGGAAAGTCCAGATTTAGGTATAACTGTGTAAGAGCCTCAATAGAAAAGGGGGTTTCATCTAGTCTAGGTTTGATCTGCAACATTTGGTTGATTGACTCAGTTATGATGGTGAACATAATTTCTTTTCCATGGGTTATAATGGCTCTCTAATAAGGGAAATAGAAATATTGACAAAGTCTGATCACTTATAGAAACTGGAAAGTCTGTGGGACAACATACTTTAGCAAATTAGACTCCCAAATGAAAACTTCATCAGCTTGGTTAATAGATTTGTTATGGCTCCAACAGTGGAGCTGAAGAAGGTTAAATTCAGTGACAGGGTCACAAATTTTTAAGTCTCTGTCTGCTAAAGGAGTGTGCTCCACATCTACAATTGGAGGTTGTAGGGGATTTACAGTTACAATACCTTTGGAAGCCATTGTTTATTAATTTTATGCATTGATTACTCTTTTGACTTAGAAAAAACTGATTTAGGCCTTTAGGAGCACCTCTGAAAATTAATACAGTTTGCAGAAGGATTTAGGATGAAATAGGGGTCTATCCTCTAGTCTAAAATGGTTTACATTGGTTCAATTGGTCAAACTATACTCTTTTTTGTTCAAAAACAGTCTCAGGCATTAGGAATTCTGTAAAAATATACCTAGGGTCTCCAGAAAAAGAATAGGGAAGCAACAGGGGTTTCCTCTCTTGGTCTCCAAAGCTTCTAACAGGTTCAATTACTGAATACTTCTTTTTTGTTGTAAGTATTGGCCTAAGCACTGAGGAATGCCTAGAGAAAATGAATATTCTGGTTTGCAGAGGGTTTCTGAGGCAGTGGAGGATCTTTGATGCTTTTGTTGGTATTTATAGAGCTTCTGACTATTTTTGCTGTGCCTTTAGCAGCAAAGAGTGTTGAATTATGGTCGAATTGGGCTAAATAACAGGTCGACACCTATTTATTATCTTGAAAATAGGTCGGAAATGCTTCTTCCGCGCGAACGATAACAGAAAAAAATGTTAAAAAGGCTTGGAAAGGGAAGCTATATGGGTTTTTAACCAACAGCGATGAACATTGAATGCGCGGGGTTAATTCAAATGGGCAAGATGGTTTTTTCAATGGGAAAGAATACAACCCAGTCGTTTTCGCATGGGTGAAAGGTGGTAGGCAGTATAATTTGGAGGGATGTGATGCAATCAAATCACGCCACGTAGCTAGGAGCGGGGCTATGAAAACCGCACATTTCGCAAGGTCAGGGTGTAGTTAAAGGTCAGGCTTTTGGGGATGCTAAAAGGATTATTGGCCATTAGATCTGGTCAAACTAGATTTGACAGATGGACCAATGGGAATAAACTGTCGAGGATTAGATGGGCGTGGGGCCCAGTCCTAATTCAATGCGGGTTATGTGATATAGGCGATATATGGTCAAGGTTTATAATAGGCCAGGAAATAATAAGTGGGCCCAAATATATATCAAAATGTGGGGAATTTAAACTATAGTTTATATGAGAATAATTGGTTGGGAAATGTATATAAGTGAGGAATTAATATAATACGGGTTTAAAAGGTATATAATGGGAATTAATAAAAAAATTTAAATATTAATAATATACACTGAAATATTAATAATGCAGGAATTTAAAATACACTAAGGATAGTGTTAAAACTTAATATCGGGGTGGGATTTTCATAATGGGGCCCAATATTAATATTTTCAACTTGAAACTTAGGATAGGTATATTTTAAGGGGTATTTATGAATGAAATGGAAATTAATAAAGGGATTTTACATTTCCAAAGGAGAATATTCATTTTAACTTAGGAAAAGGCATTTTTTTTAGGGGAAAAATAGTGAAAGGAAAAGAATAAAAATCAAGGGGAAGGGGTATTTTTACAAGGGAAATGATTTTGAAGGGAATTAGTAAATATGAAATGAACAATTTCTGCTATACATGCCTTGTGAAAACTACCTCTGCATACAAATCATCTATCCTAATATTTTTTATTCATTTCTTTGGTGCATTTGAGCTTGTAGACCCTTATTATTTTTCTTTTAACAACAAACTATCTAGTTCTATCCTTATTTCTTTCAACGAATCACATCAAAATTTTGATATCCTTATTTATTCTCTACCTAACTACAGATCTGCCAAGATTAAACTATTTGGCTATATCTTTATTCTCTATATATCATCATGAAATTTAAAGCATCGAAGTTAAAGATTAAGCAGTTTGACCTTCATGGATTGTGGCATTTTTAACAAGCTTCACACAATCTTATTTTGCAGTAAAAATTAAAAAGTAGGGCCATTTGAATTTGCATCACTTTCATGATATATTTTTATCTCTTTTTTGTTGGGGTTCATTTTTTATATTCTTTTTTTATCCTTTTTCTTTCATTCCTTTGATTTTTCTTTTAGGACTTTTACCCTCTTTACATTTTTTTATTTTTAATATGGGAAAACAATTTTGCAGAAAGAAAAGTATGTACATATTACAAGACTAATAAAATTCGATTCAAAATTATGAATCCAATTATTATAGGACCCTAACATCCTGTACGCTCTTGAATTATTGCACGGGCTCGAGGACCCCAATAGCTGCTAAATATCAAGCTTAGCAAGCCTATCTCAAGGAAAACCAATAGGTTCAAACCCCATCCCTCTCTATCACTAAGCTTCTCGCCTGAAATTAACTAGATAGCAAGTCGTATATACATCATCATTGCAGGTCGTAGGTCGCGACCTGACCTAGGTCACAGGTGCTCCCAAGTCGCAGGTCATCCCAATAGTCAGGGAGACAAAGGGATGGATTAGCCCAAAAGTCATTTTTTCTCTATATGTTCTCCCTCGGGAGAGATGATAAAGGACATTTTTTGGACTCCACGAGAGAGAGAGAGAGAGAGAGAGATAATTTTATAGCATTGAATGTATTTTTTGGGAATGAATACAAAGGAATGTTTTGGATCTCACTATCGGATCCCATGGAGGCTTTTGTGTATTGATGCCATGAATATAGTCATTTTGAATGAATGACACTTTCTAAATGATTGGTGTATATTTATTTTCATGGATTATTTATGTATTTGAGCTCCTTTGATATGTGGATGATATATGATTGTTTAATGTATGGATATGCTAATGACCTAGCTTGTTGATATATACCTAAATCTCTTCTAAAATGTGTTTAGATGATTGAGGGACACTTGATCATAGTGAACTTTTTCTTAGATTTTCAAGTCGGTCTCTACATGATTATGGGTCTAATGAATCTTTCCTAATGATAATTCTCTTGAGTTTTGTTGGCTTGTGACCACACACAAACTGGAGAAGGAGAAAGGAAGGGAAATCCTAACTATCAAAGAGCTTCAAATGGATATATCTTCCTTTTAATTCAACTGAAAGAGGAGAGTGTCGTTGATTAAGTGTGATGGTGAGAAAAATCCATACTGCCCTCATTCATTCCACCTAGCCCCTTCCTACCCTTCATTTACCCTCTTTTTCCATTCATCTTTCCATTTTTATAAAGTCCCATGCGTCATTTCTTTCAAAACCCCTTCTTGAACTATTAAAACTTGATTTTCATAATTGAAGAAACAAGCTCTGAACCCCCATTTTATGCCATTCGATACATATATATCATACTTATCATAAACCACAAAGAACCTTACCCCCTCCTTACATTTTCGAATTCGCACTCTTTACCTTTTTGCAGATAATTTTGCCACTTTAAAACCCTGTCGATGCGATATAGTGGAACCCATTTCCTCGTTTCCTATCGCACTTCGCAATCGAATTTTTTTATGTTTACACTTTAAAGACATCGCAGGTTATGTAATTCAAGTTGTGCTATGATAACCAAAATTCTATGATGTGCGATATATCTTAAATATTGAGATATGTGGTAACTGCTAAAATTTTGCAATGTGCGATAACTTTAAAACCTTGCAATTTGCGATATGAGTAGGGCCCCATCGCATATCGCAGTTCACAAAGTTTAACCCTTAGCTCCAACTTCTCATAAATAAACTCTTGCGATTATGATTTTCGATGAAGCTTGGGCCCTACCTCCATCTACCACGTCACTTCCTCCCATCGCATATTTTATCAGTCACGTCCCGTCGTTTATAAAAAACGCTCCTAATCCACGATTTACGATATGGATTTGTGACCCCACATCTGCGCCACATCATCAAGTCCCTTCCCTAGCCTCTGTTCTGATATTTTCGATGTTAATAAACCCCTCTTACTCCACTTTAATTTTTTCCATCCATGCCCCCCTTCGAAATCCAGTTCCTGGTCTGCAATTTAAAACACAACATGGGCTTTTGGGTGGAGCATACAAGTATGGTTTATTCAATTTCCTCAGGAAACCTCCGCTAAAGAGCGAGGCACGTGAAATACGGCTGGCCACTTCACAATGGACTGAGTGGAAATCATGAGAGTCAGAGAGTGTAGGATGTCGAAAAATAGGTGAAATCATTTGATGAAGGAAAAACCATTAGCCACTTCTCACCACTCCTTTGAAGATTCCAAAATTGGGCCTGCCTGGCCGACTATTTTGTTTCTTTTTATTGATTAGATAGTGATGTTTTTCTGGTGAAATCCCGATTTCACCTGAGTCTTTTTTGATTCTCTATTTATGGGAGTGATTGCTTGATGCATGATCCGCTAGTCATTTAGGATATTCCTATTTCACATGTGTGGAGAGATCATGAGATTTAGATTTGAACGTAAACACTCAAGGAGAACTCTATATGTAGTGAGTTCTAAGATGAAAGATGAGTTGAGGAATTTTGAAGAATTTTTCTGTAGTTTTGTATGATTATTCTCCCTGTGCTCTGAGACACATATTTAGGAGAGTTGTTTAAACTTAATATGTATATAGAGTTGATATTTGGAATCGAGACAGAGTAATGAGAAGTATGTATTTGTTTTTTTTTGTTATCAGTAATCTCCTCTTTATGTGTAATCATCTTTCATGCTATTCTGCTTTGATGGTCCATGTAATGTAGCTACTAGTGGTATGCAATTTTATTCCTAAATTCTAGTATGTATAATGCTCAAGTGTTAATGCTTAGGTATTAAGCTTGTTGCACTTCCGTAATTCGTGCTCCACGAACCTCTATTGTTTTCCATATCTTATTCATATTAATTTCCTATGAGTTCATAGGGGACAAATTATTAAATATCTTAAGCCTGTCTCTCGTGGGGTTACTTCTCTGTTCTCTCTCAACACCTCTACATATTTTAAGATTTCTGTTCATTTTTGTATACTTGGCCCATTTAAAATCCATTAATCTCATAGCCTCTTGATCCCTCTCATAGTATAAGGAATTCACATGAATCGAATCCAAGGTCTTCTCAATCCATGAACCACCAAAACCATTGTTCTCTTATTCCAGATTTTTCCACAGGCATTTTATACAATTGTTCACATTCAACCTCTAATCTTTAAGATGTCCTAGGAACTGGTCTTTTGCAACTCAAGGCTATCTCTAGGAGCTACAACATATTTTTTGCGTCGTTTCTAGGGAAATGAATGAACAAATATTTTCCCTGGGATATGACATTATCTTCACCCTTCAATCAGGTGAGCACGAAGGGTTTAGAGTTGCATATTCCTCACCTTGGCAAATCCACTGTAAAATAGTCCTAATCAAAAGTGGTCCTCGCTTTCACTAGGCCTCACACCAAAATCAGATCCATCATCTTCACCCACCTCTAAATCAAATGGTTGTGCCGAATTTCGTTTTGAAAAAGTATTCCCCCTTCGCCCTCCCTCAGCCTCTAAATGATAAGCCACAAGACTATCTAAAGCAATTTCCTTGATTCACTTGAGAAGATAGTACTTCTGCATGGAGACATATCGAAAAATTATGCACCTTTGATGAGAATGTAAATGTAGATCACTTAGATGTGGTATTAAGGCTTTTCAACTAATCCTTGGAGGGAGAAGCCCCAAAATGGTTCAAGTCTATAGCCAAAAACACAGTCCACACTTGGGAAGAAATGGAAAATTTCTTCACATTGAAATTGGGAGAAAAGAGGGACCATGGATATGTCCTCAAAGAGTTCAATGCTCTCAAGAAAATACAAAATGAGGATATAACATAATTTTAAAAGAGGTTTAATAAGCTCTATAATAATCTCCCTGCCAAGGTAAAGCCTCCCCAAGCAACTGCTAAGGTGGTTTTCATAGGAGCTTTTGAGCCATATTTTGGTTTCACCTTAAGAGAAAGAAGATCCACATCTCTAGATCAGATATAGACTGATGTGTTGGTGGTAGAAGAAAAAATTTCTTCTACTGGTCACTTGAAGGGGAAGACAAAACATGAATCTAGAATAAAAAAGGGGGAGGAGGCTTCTATCTCAAATTAGGAGTTGGAATTACAGGAGCATAGAATTGAAGAGATGAATAAGCTGATCAAAAACCTCTCAAATAACCTGGCTAAGCTTGAAATGGAGGCTAAGAATTCCCCTCCTCATTCCAAAAAAATGATTGCAGCAGGTTGAGGAAGTCATAGATAGCCAAGAAGATCAATTCCTAGCCTACTCTGATGATGAGGAGGGTGAACCCATCATGAAAAGGGAACAAGAAGAAGAAGAAGTCCCTCCAGAGGATTAAGAGATTGAGAGTTACTGAAGACAGTTCATAGATTTCATTCACTCTCAAATCCACAATAAGTATGACCTCAGGTCCTCTAGAAAGAGAACCTGGGGGTAAGAACAAAATGAAGAGTTGATATCAAGAGAAAAAATCCCTCGTAGTCTTGCTAGTAAAGGGAAGAAGCCATTAGAAGAATCAGCCCCTCATACAACCACTGCATCCTCTTCCAAAAAGCAAGAAACTGATCCTCCCAAAGATAAGAAGCCCTCATCTATACCCTTGAAACCCCCTGACACTCCTAAAGAGCAGTTATAAGAATCCATTACCCAAAAAGGGCCCACACCCTTCAATCTCCAAGAAGAACAACCCAGGGTGGTTTTTTGACCAAATATAGAAAACTAGTTTCTAGCCCATGCTGAAGAAGAGGGAGGAGAGATTACCCTCCATGAAGAAGGAGAATATTTGGATTGTTTCCCATGGGACAAAACTAAAATTCAATAGTATTCTGGTGATCTGGGAGCAGGGGCAGCACAGTTTAATTTTCTAGATCCACAGGAGCACCTTCATCCAATAGTGTTGTATTAAGAGACTGAACACCAATCATGTGTGCCCTATGAAAGCCAAGAAAGCTTGCCAAAAGAAGACCAACTAGGTTTGCTGATTGAAGATCACTCGTATATTATTTCTGAGTGTGCAAACTTTGAAGAATATCATAAAGGTTCTTCATCATTAAGTTCTTCATGGGATGCTAAGGAGGAAACACAACATATTGTCATTATTCAAGATCCTTTACCCGAGATTATTGAGAGTTTGGAGCTCCATTGCAAGCCTTCGTATGAAAAATTAAATGATGAAGAACACACAAAGAAATTGATTATGATGAAAAAGGATAAGAAACGAGATTCATCCTTGTTGTTTGAATACAATCAGTGGGAACATAGAAGCAAAGTAGCAGTTTTGAATGAGGTTTTTTTTTTGGTTACAAATCCTCCAAAAAAAACCATATTGCATGTTTACCATGATCCTTTGGTCGGTATATTGTAGCCATAAATGAAGGAATAATTTTTTAGGTTCATCAATGAAGCTATGGAATTCATTGGAAGAGATAATTTTCCACATTTTAAACCCATTTCTCTACCTACAGGAATGGGATGCCAATTTTAGTTATGCACTCATTTTCTTAACTGGTTACATTGGAAGTCTAATTATTATTTGATGGGATAATTTTTTATCAGACTAGGTATAGGTATGAGTGCCAATAAGCTCAGTACCATGAGCATATTTTTATTTTAGTTTCAGATTGCTTTGGATTTTTCAGTTCAATTGTATTTCATTTTCCAGTTTCAGCGTAATTCAGATTTCAGCACTCGAAATTTTCAAAGTGCGGTAGTGATTTATGTTTTATATTGTTGGTAGTGCACAACTCGATTGTAGTTTCATTTCAGGCTTACAGTATGCATTTACGACTCCATAACCCAATAAGGCACAGCAATTCAGGTCTGCAGGTTCTCAACGTACTTAGAACAGCACGTTGTCTCCAAATGGAGCCAATGTTGGCCTGTGACCGTACACAAAGTGGAGAAGGAGAAAGGAAGGGAAATCCTAAGTATCAAAGAGCTTCAAATGAATCTATCTGCCTTTTAATTCAGTTTAAATAGGAAAGTGTCACTAATTAAGTGTGATGGTAAGAAAAATCCATATTGCCCTCATTCTTTCCATCTACCTCCTTCCTACCCTTCATTTACCCTCTTTTTCCCTTCATCTTTCCATTTTTCTAAAGTCCCACACGGAATTTCTTTCAAACCCCCTCCTTGAACTATTAAAAATTGATTTTTATAGTTCAAGAAACAAGCTCCACCACCCCCCCCCCAACTTTAGGTTGCTCGATACATATATATCATACTTATCATAAACTGCAAAGAACCTTGCCCCCTCCTTACCTTTTCAAATTCGCATTCTTTACATTTTCATAGCTAAGTTTGCCACCTTAAAACCCCATCGATGTGATATAGTGGGACACATTTCCTCATCACCCATCGCACTTCACAATCAGTGTTTTTGCGATAACTTTAAAATCTTACGATCTGAGATATGAGTGGGGCCCCATCGCATATTGCACTTCGTGAAGTTTAACCCTTAGCTCCCGCTCCTCATAAATAAACTCTTTCGATTGTGATTTGCGATGAAGGTTGGGCTCTAACTCCATCTGCCACGTAACTTCCGCCCATCGCATATTTTATCAGTCACCTCCTGTCGTTTATAAAAAAGGCTCCCAATCCACGATTTACGATATGTATTTGGGACCCCGCCTCCACGCCACGTCATCAAGTCCCTTCCCTAGCCTCTGCTCCGATATTTTCAGTGTTAATAAGCCCCACTTACTCGACTTTCGATTTCGCCATCCATGCCCCCCTGCGAAATTCGATTCCCGGTTTGCAATTCAAAACACAACATGGGCTTTTGGGTGGAGCATGCAAGTATGGTTTATTTAGTTTGCTCAGGAAACCTCTACTAAAGAGCTAGGCACGTACAGTGCGATTGGCCACTTCACAACAGACTGAGTGGAAATCATGAGAGTAAGAGAGTGTAGGATGTCGAACAGTAGGTGAAATCATATGATGAAGGTCAGACCGTTAGCCACTTCTCACCACTGCTTTGAAGATTCTGAAATTAGGCCTGTCTGGTTAACTGTTTTGTTTCTTTTTAATGATTAGGTAGTGATGTTTTGTTGGTGAAATCTTAATTTCACCCGATTCTGTTTTGATTCTCTGTTTATGGGAGTGATTGCTTGATGCACGCTTCACTAGTGAGTTAGGATATTCTTATTTTTCATGGGTGGAGCAATCATGAGATTTGGATTCGATCGTAAACCCTCAAGGATAAATCTATATGTAGTGAGTTCTAAGATGAAAGATGGGCTATGGAATTTTGAAGAGTTTTGATGTAGTTTTGTATGATTGTGCTCCCTATGCTCTGAGACACATATTTGGGAGAGCTGTTTAAACTCAATATGAATACAGAGCTGATATTTGGAATCCAGACGAAGAAATCAACAGTATGTATTTTTTTTCTTTTGTTATCAGTAATCTCCTCTTTATGTGTAATCATATTTCATGCTATTATGCTTTGATTTTTCATGTAGTGTAGCTGCCGACGGTCTGCAATCTTATTCATGAATTCGTGCTTTTTTAATGCTCAGGTGTTAATGCTCATGTATTAAGCTTGCTACACTCCCTTAAGTCACACTCCATGAATCTTTGTTGCTGTCCATATCTCATTCATATTCATTTCCTCTAATTTCATAGGCGACAGATTCTTATATTTCTTAAGCCTGTCTCTCATGGGTTCCTTATCCATTCTCTTTCAACACCTCTGCATATTTTAAGATTTTTTTTCATTGTTTTATACTTAGCCCATTTAAAAGCCATCAGTCTCAGAGCCTCTTGATCCCTCTCACAGTATAAGGAATTCACATGAATCGACTCCAAGGTCTTCTCAATCCATGAACCACCAAAACCATTGTTCTCTTATTCAATATTTTGTCAGAGGAATTTTATACAACTTTTCACATTCAACTTCTAATTTTTAAGATGTCCTTGGCACTGGTCTTTCACAACTCAAGTTTGTCCCTAGGAGCTACAACAAGTTCCATGCTTTAAATTTCACTTTTCTATTCATGGTGTTTTTCTTGTAGGGTATCCATTAACCATTGAATTTGTCTCGTTCAGTAGTCGTACATTCTCCTAATTGTGAATCCTCTCTCCATCCAAGAAAATTCATATATCTTACCAGCATAATTGAAACCGGGCCCACATATCAGATGGGATCCCTACCACAAATGATGTAGAGTCTAGTTTGGATTTTATACCGGGGAGATCCCCTTACTATTGGAAAGTCACTTTTAGTCATCAACACCATGTTTATTTAACGGTTTATAATATTCTTCTTAGGGTTTACATCCCTTGGATGTATAATATGTATCCTTGGGGTTTGATATTATTCCATAATGTTTATAATCCCTTGGATTTTTAGTGTTAATCGTTTTGGTTTATTAGTTCCTTGTGTTTATAACCAATCCCCTGTGTTTATTAATCTAACAGTTCTTATTCATAGGGTTTAATATTATTCATATGGTTTATAATATTAATCCTTTAGTCTAATATAAATCCTCTCGATTTATAATCATGGTCAACCATGAACCAATGTCAAATTTTGTGAAAAATATTTTCTCAATATGAAAATCAACCATGCTCCAACGTTGCTTTATGGCAAAGATTTTATTCATATGAAAATAAGTTATGTTCAACCATGGTCAACCATGGTGCAATGACACATTGTCACAAATATTGTCTTAATATGAAAATCAACCATGGTCAACAATGATAATTCTAGGTTTTGAAATATTTATCTTAAGTTTTATATAGCTTGGGTTTATAATGTTAATCCCTTGGGTGCAATATTATTCCCTTGGGTTTATAATCCCTTGGGTTTATAAATATGTTACATTCAAACAATGACTATCTCAATAAGAAATATTATTCATAGGGTTTATAATATTAATCTCATGGTTTAATATAAACCCCTTGGTTTTATAATCCTGGTCAACCATGTTCCAATGTTACATTGTGAAAATGATTTTCTCAATATGAAAATCAAGCATTATCAAGCATGGTCAACCATGTTCCAACATTGCATTATGAAAAATTTTGTTTCATTATAAAAATTAACCATGGCCAGCCATGTTCCAATGTCACATTATGACAAAGATTGTTTCAATTTGAAAATCAACCATGCTCAACCATGTTTATTTAAAGTTTATAATATTTATCGTGGGGTTTATATATATTTGGTTTATGATATTTATATTAGGGTTTATATACCTTGGTTTTATAATATGTTGATCCCTTGGGTTTTTTGATTCCTTAGGTTTATAATATTTATCCCATGGGTTTACTAATTCCATGAGTTTATACTATTACTTTTTTGGTTTTATTTGTCACTTGAGTTTATAATATTAATAATTCCTTGGGTTTTCAATTTAATCCCATAGTTTTATAATATTAATAATCCATTGGGTTTATTAATACCTTGAGTTCATACGTTAATTTTTTATACATTCAATTTTTATTCGATAGGGTTTAATATTGTTCCCTTGGGCTAAATATTTTTTTGGTTCGTTTATAATCCATTGAATCTCCAAAATCAATATTTATCTTAGGGTTTATATACCTTGGGTTTATAATCTATTGGGTTTTTAGTATTAATCCCTTTGGGTTTATAATATTAATCCCTTAGCTTTATTAATCGAAGGGTTATTATTCCTAGGGTTTAATATTATTCATAGGTTTTGTAATATTAATCCTTGGGTCTAATATAAATACCCTTGGTTTATAATCATGTCAACCATTGTCCAACGCCATACTGTGGCATATTTTCTCAATATGAAAATCAACAATCGTCCAACGTTGCATTCTGAAAAATATTTTCTGCATATGAAAATAAATAGTGGTCAATCATGGTGCAACGACACATTGTCACAAAGATTGTCTCAATATGAAAATCAACCATGATAATTCTAGGGTTTACAATATTTATCTGAAGGTTTATATAACTTGGGATTATAATATTAGTCCCTTGGGAGTAATATTATTCTCTTGGGTTTATAATCCCTTGGTTTTTTTGTATTAATCCCTTGGGTTTATTATTCCCATGGGTTTCAAACATCAATACCTTGGGTGAAATTAACTAACAACAACTAATATAAATTTAAAAAATTATATATATTTTCTTAATAAATAATAATATTAATTAATTAATTAATTAATTAATTATTAATTAAAAATGAATGAATGAATTATTATTATTGTTTAATTAATTTTTATTATTATTTAATTAGTTATTATTACTTAATAATTATTATTATTATTATTATTATTATTATTATTATTATTATTTTTATTATTAAATAATATATATTATAAGAAAAAAAATGTTTATATTTTTAATAAATAATAATAATAATTATTTAATTGAGAGTGAAAAATTATGTGATCCATATCTATTTTATCAAAAAAAAATTAGAAATCACATTACCATTTTAGAAGCCGATGCGTCATATTATCAATTGATAATGTGATTTTCCGAAAGATTTCTGATCAAATAATTAATTAATGATGATGATGATGGTGGTGGTTAGCGTCCACTGAGACCAATATTTGGTCTATCAGACCTAAAGAAAATATTTATTCAGTTTGATTTGAAATTTTATTCCTATGCTCAAAAAGCTTGGAGAGAAGCCTCCCAAGCTCACTATAATTATGACATCTTAAAAGGATAGGAAGGTCAGTATTGCAACAGAGATTATGAAATTGAGCTCTAATGTGGTTGTAGGCGGGGCACTCTAAAAGGAAGTGATTTTCATCCTCGATGTTCATATTCTCATAGAGATGACAGATAATTTACATCCATGGTGTTTTAGGAGCTATCCAATGACCTGTTTCACTATGGAGCTCATTAGAGTTCGTTCTAATCTTGGCTATATTAATTTTCTTCTTTGAGCTAGTTAAAACAGATAGATATTTATTAATTAATAATGATATTAAATTTAATTAAAAATAAATTTGATAATATTAAATAAAAGTAGTAACATTAATAAATATTAATAAATAATATTAATAATAACTAAAATAATTACTAATAAAAATAATTATTAGTAATGATATTTTTTTTCGGATTAATGATTAACATTTATAGTAATTTATTAACATTATAATTATAATAATTATTATTGATTACAATAATAATAATAATAATAATAATAATAATAATAATAATTTTAATATAATAGTTATTTTTAAATATTATTTTTATTTTTAATATTATATAGTTATCAATATTAATATTAATTATGATTAATATTAGATTTATAACATTACAACCAAATTTATTAATGTGGTTGGGTTTATAATATTAATAATCTCTAGGGTTTATTAATCCCTTGGGTTTTTAATATTTATAATCATGCGGGTTTATCAATCTCTTGGGCTTAAAATATCAAACCCTGAGGTTTAAAACATTAATTCATGGGTTTATAAATCCATTGTGTTTTTAATATTGATCCCTTGAGTTTGTTGATGCTTAGGTTTATAATATTTATCCCTTGGATTTACTAATTCTTTGAGTTCATAATATTTAACTTTTGGGTTTACTAGTCTCGTGGGTTTATAATATTAATAATTCTTTGCATTTATAATTTCATCCCAAGGGTTTATAATATTAATAACCAAATGGGTTTATTAATCCCATGTGTTTTTAATATTTATTTTGTGGGTTTATTGATTCTTTAGGTTTATAATATATATCCATTGGTTTTAATGATTCATTGAGTTTATAATATTAAACCCTTGAGTTTATTAGTTGTTTTGATTTATAATATTAATAATTCCTTAGGTTTATAATTTAATTCCTTCGGTTTATAATTTAATTCCTTTGGTTTATTAATCCATTGGGCTTAAAATATTAATTCGTAAGGGTTATTAGTATCTTGGGATTAACATTTAAAACAAAATGTATTAATAAACTTCGGGAATTAATAAACTCTAGGGTTTAATATATGAACGTTTTAAGCCTTAAGGTTTTTTCTTTACATATGACTTCATAACAAGGTGATCGGCAATTGAGCTACACCCCATGGGCCATATATATATATATATATATATATATATATATATATATATATAAGTTTAATATAAGTCTATATATAGTTAATATTATGATTATACTCCAAGTAAATATAGAAAATATATTAACAATTATATTAATAAATATATAATAATTATTGATGATAACATAATGATAGAAATAAATGCATTTTATTAATAATAACTAAATGTTATTATTATGTTAAATGTGAATTATAGTATAGTTTTAAATATAACTATTAATATATTAGAATTTTTTTATGTAATAACTAATATTATATTAATATACAAAATAATGTTAATATAATATATCAACCTCATTGATAAATGTAGTTGTAGAAGTGTTTCATATACGCTTATCAATGTATATCAACCATATTGGTAAATGTGGCTGTGCTAGTGATAGTTTTTATTGCGAAGCATCACGAAAAGACATATGTTGAGATTTTATAATTTTCAATTTGTTTGTTGATGAATGAAGTCAGTGACAAACACACAAGTCATACTCATCAATTTTTTGCAAAACTAACATACCACATAGGAATGAAAATAAATGAAATAAATGACTATTGAAACAACATAAATCATACAACCAAGTCAAAATAAAGTCCATGAGAGTAACTAAATGTTAAACCAATGAAATTCTAGTAGCTTTGCTTGTTTCTTGAAAATAATTTTTACAAATCCAAGGCTCAATGACACCTAGAAAGCATGCATGGCCTTGAAAAACAAGCCACGATCACCTCTAGAAAAGATGACCGCGTAATATTTCCCTAGAAAAGTTCAGTATACAACATGGAGATACTTTGGTCATGGTTTAATCACCAAAGTAAATAGAGAACCATATCACACTTCCATGTACACAATTTAATTTACAACATGCACAAAATTTTGTTTGTCATCGGGTAGTAAGTCTTTCAAAAATATGTTGATAAGGTTTGCATGCGATGTCAAATGAGATACATATGTTTTCAGTGTTTTAGTAATTACACTGAAGGTGTTCTCTTTGCTGAATTTGGCTGGGAAACACTGTTCATCTCAGCGAATCCCTGTGCTCCACATCTGCTCAAGATTCGCCCTTCTGCCCTATCAAAAATTGACACTTGGCAGCCATACCACCGTGCTGCTGTCAGCTCCTTCCCGCGCATCAGCTCCTTCCCTCATCCGTGATGCTATCCAATCATTCGGGACGACATGCCTTCGGTGTCCCTTTGCTATTTTTAATGAGCAATTACTAGTTTTTATTGCAGGTGGAAAGTATTTTCTGGGCTCCATTCTTTGGCGGAAAAATATATACAGAAAGGACAATATACCAACCATAAACATGCCTTTAGAGTGATTTTACCTCTTTGTACTTTTTTGGGTCCTTTCCCATTGTGGTTGGTGGTGAATCAACAACCATTCCATTCTCTTTATACTTTTTGGATCCTCGCTTGACAGGTTTGGTGATCATTAAATTGAAGATATTAATGATTGAAGATGCCAGTGGGTATTTCGAGATGAGGTCTTTTGTCATATCGTGGAGCCTCTATGGGCAGTTTCGATTTATTACTCTACAACCTGGCAGTTTCGGCACTTGTGGCTTGTATTGGTTACCCGGGATGACGTGGGGGAAGTCTAATCGACTAGTGTCTTTATTGCATGTTTTTCCACATGGGATGGCAGAACTTAATCACTACATTAGAGAATGTGATGAGGCACTTTTGGATGTATCCTTTTTGCATGCCATCAAAGTGGCGGAAGACGTTTTCCCTCCTCAGGCCTGTGGAACATCCAATCCCTTTGATTTCTCTTCTCCTTCTCTCTGTTGGGTTTCTGAGGCTTTGTTCCCTGAAAATAGTTGAACTTTTCCTTTGGCTCCTCCTCCTTATTCATCTTCCAAACCAAAACACGGGGGGTCAAAGCCTTTCAAGACGAATGAGGATTGCGGACTTCTAAGCTTCGGAAGTGATATCATGTGGGAGTGTGTGGAGTTTTTATCAAAGCCAGTGGTGGTGGGAAGGTGGAAGTTCGAAAACCACAGTAACACCAACATGTTGGATTGGCTTTTAAAAGCATGGGAGAACTTGCTGGGTTATATACCTAGGGTAAGTAGATTAGAATATGGGTGGTATTTTTTTCACTTGTTGAAGGATGAGGATGTTGGGGTGGTTCTGTGTCAGACCTTGGTACACGGAAAAAGTTTTCTTTCCCTTCATTGATGGGACGCGAGCTTTCACCTGAGGAATAATTCTCCTGTAAATCATCTCATTTGGGCTAAGCTATATGGCCTTCCTCTGTAATTCTGGAATGCAAGAGTTCTGAGTGCTATTGGCAACAACACTGGAAGGTGTCATTTCGTCGATCTGAAATGTCATGATTTCTTTGACAAACAGGCGGCGTAGGTCCTTATCGAGCCTCCATTTTTTGGGGGTCTGTCGAACCAAATTGAACTATGGTCGGATGGTGTGGTCCATAGGAAGCCCATCGATTACTGGCAAGTTTCCTTTATATGTCATCTTTGTCACGAGACTGGGCATATGATGCAGAAGTGTAACCCATCGCACGAGGATGGCTTGCATCAATGGGTCAAGAAGGCGATAAAGGGGAAGGTGACTCATGCTGCAGTGGTGACCCAATCCTGACTTTAGACCAGTGATGATTCGACAGCTCTCACAGAGTGGTACATCGTTGCGAAAGACGTTGTTGGTCAATCGGGTGGATTAGCTACCTTGTGGGATCCGCACTAGTTTACTTTGAAAAAATTTCGTTTCTTTGGTGGAATCCTGCTCACGGGTTTCTGTCGGGGTTTCTACCAAAGAATTCAGATTATGAATATTTATGCTCCTTATCTTGATAGATTACCCTTCTGGAAAAGGATGGAAAGTTATAGATTTCTCTTGTTATGGAATTTCATTTTTGCAGGTGACTTTAATTGTACTTTTCATGAAAATGAAATCTCGGGTGAGAAGGGAAGTGTCGACCCCCTCACTGCTGAGATTCGGGATATTTTTTCGAATGCTGACTTGATTGACACCGTGATGGTGGTTAACTTCCCAACCTGGTTTAATGGCAGAAAGGGGAAGGAGTTCATTAGAAAGCGCATTGATCATTTTTTTATTAACTCTGGTCTCAGATCTATGATGCAGGGTATTACGACATATGCTGAGGATCTTACTATATCATATCATAGACCGATAACGTTGGTTTGGGATTTTGATGCAAAATAAGATGGATATCCCTTCAAATTCAATAGAATATGACTCAAAGATGAGGATTTCAATACCCTGATTAGAGGTTTTGTTAAAAATCATAAGAGGGGTGATGGGATCTCAGCTACGGCGCACCTTTCCAATCCTTTGAGGTGATTGAAGAAGGTGGTGTGACAATGGGAAAAGGAAAACAAGTAGAAAATTAAGGAAAGGATCATAATTATCCATTTGGAGAGGTCTATGATAGTTAGGGAGGTGGAGGAAGGTAGACAGGCTGTTTATTTCTAGGAAAAAATAAAATTACTAGAAGTTGAATACCGTTCACATTTAATTAGGGAGGAAAAGTCATGGCGGTTAAAGAGCCGTGCCATCTCGCTAGAAGCATGAGACAAAATTTTGCATCTGGCAGGAGGATATCTAATTCAATTTGGGAAATAGAGGAGGCGGGGTCATCTTTATGCTCGAATGAAGACATGAAAAAGGCTACTATGAATTATTTTGGAAACTTATATAAGAGAAGGGAGGACCCACCAACTACTGAAAAATTGGAATTGCTTCAGGGTTACCCTATAATGTTTGAGAATGAAGACTTGCAAAGATTCAATGGGAAGATATATCCTGAGGAGATAAAGTCGGTTTTAAAATCTTTCATTGTTGACAAGAGTCCGGGGTCGGATGGTTGGACCTCGGACTTCTTCCTTCACTTCTATGAAGAATTCATCTTGGACCTGAAAAACATGGTTGAAGCTCGATTGAATGGGAGGATTCATGGGGCCATTAATTCAACCTTAATAGCTTTAATTCCTAAGAAAAAAGGGAAGCTATCTTTCAATGACTATAGGCCAATATCATTGTGTATACACCGTATAAAATCATATCCAAAGTCATTATGGAAATATTGAAGGGGGTCCTATAAAAATATATCACGCCTGAACAATCTAGTTTTTTAAAACATAGAAGCATTCATGATGTTGTGGAAATGACACAAGAAATCATTCATACCATCCAATCTAAGAAGAAGGAAGTTGTGGTGATGAAGATAGATTTAAATAAGGCATATGATAGAGTTGATTGGGTTTTTATGAGACTTTTGTTATACAAAATTGGTCTAGACAGAGATGCTATAGTGTGGGTAATGGATTGTATCACCAACACATCCATGGTCATTATTATTAATGGTTATGTAACAAAGTTTTTCCACTCGAGCATAGGGCTTCACCAGGAATGCGCCCTTTCCCCTCTCTTATTTATCTTGATGATGGACACTTTAAGCATAAAGATCAAAAGGGCAATTGAACTGGGCATTTTTAGGGGTATTTATATAGGTACAAGGAAAGTGGCATCTCATAGTTTATTTGTAGACGACATACTAATATTTGGTATGTTGGTAAGAGAAAGTTGGGAAGTACTTCAGGTCAATTTAAATTTTTTTTTTGCTGCCACAGGGATGATTACAAATGAAGGAAAATCATGTTTATTTTATGCAGCTGGAGAGGAAGGGAACTATCATGAATTATCAACCATGTTTAATTTCAATAAGGCTCCATTGAAGGATGGTCTGACTTTCCTGGGTTTTAGGATGAAAGCCTTGAACTACACCACGGAGGAATGGATCATCATCAAATATCAGAAAAAATTAAATGTGTGGTCAGATAAATGGTTATCCATGGGAGGTAGATTGATTTTGACATAGGCTGTATTTCAACAATACACTGTTTATTGGGCTCACCTTTATATTATCCCAAACAAGATCTTGAATGAAATAAAACATATTATGTGTAGATTCATTTAGGACGAGGGGCGTGATCAAAGATCTATACATTTAACAAGGTGGGAAAGTATTGCAATTCCAAAAGAAAAAGGGGGTTGGAGAATTCTTGATCTTGATGTGTTTGGAAAATCTCTCATCATCAAATCGCTTTTGAGATGATTTCATTTCAAATGCACATGGCATGAGATAATAAAGCATAAATACCTTGGATAGGAGGTAATGGAGGATCTAGTCATCTCGGGATGGAAGGATGGAAGCAATAGATCAAACATATGGAAGGGATTTGGAAAAATATGGATTTTAATACATGAAAATTTGAAGTGGCACTTTGGGAATGGACACAAAATCCTCATTGGCTGTCGACAACTGTCGGGGATTAACAACCTCCATAATTTAAATGAAGAGTTTGCTTATTAATTAAATCATTGGGGTTTCTTCTATTTGCACTAGATTATTGAATGATGGGATTATGAGGCCCCAAGATGGAAAACATATATAGCTTTGGGTTTTAATGGGAGGTGGGAAATGGAATGATGCTGGTTCACAAACTCTTTAAGATCTTTATGACTGAGAAGGTCAAATGTGGGAGATACACTAACATGGGGAGTCATATCAACAAATGAAGGGCTGAAAGCAAAGTATATATATACTATTTTGATAAACACAAAGTTGAATCATGAACCAGATAGCAGGTTTAAGGTATTGTGCAAGGTCAAAGTACAAGTGTAAATGGTCATCTTCATATGGTTAGTTTGGAGAGATAAGAATATAACATGGAAAAACCTGCAAAGAAAATGTTGGCAAGGACCGGGCTTCTGCATATTATGTGGTGAAAAGATCGAAGATAATTCCCACCTATTCTATCAATGTAATTTTTCAAAGGATACTCTGGCACTTCTATGCGCACAATTGCAAATACAATCTCCAGAATATAGGAATATAGAGGACTGCATTAGATGGTGGTTAAAAATAGGTAAGAATTTCAAATCTATTCCCATTCTATTCCATTGGTATATTTGGTGCAATCGGAAAAGGAAACTATTTGAGTGGCAGCCATGCTCTTCTGCAAAAACTTGTTTTCATATTTATAGTTCTTGGGAAAGTCTAAAAATTAGTCAGAAGCCACCAATTAACTTATAAAAAATATTACGCCCACATGAAGTACATTATCCTGTTGGTTATTTTGATGGGGCATCACAAAATTCTAAGTGTGGTTGTGGTTCCTGGCTTATGATTTCATCCTCTTGCCATTATGAAATTTACTGGAATGGGGGGACAAGAACGAATACGAGGGCAGAGTGTTTGGCACTATGGGGATTATTATGGTTTTCCAGTCAGTTATATTTGCAAACATTAATCCTTATTGACCACATGAACTTCAAATCTTCTTTAAATCCGGGCTTGCTATCTTACTGGCTTGAGAGAATACATGCATTAAAGAGGACTTTCACTTCCATTTCTTTTTTTCATGTCTACAGGGAGAAAAAAATGAAGCTGATCAACTATCAAAAAGAGGATTGGACAGAACTTTTGGTGAAATTCATTATGATTTATTCAACTCATATGAACTGGGAGCAATGGGGAAGGTTAATTTCATTTAATGCTGGTATGAAGCCTCACAGTTTTTGCATTGGAACGGACTTGTTTAACCTCTAAAAAAGAAATGCGAGAGGGGGATTACTGACTTCATTTTCATTTCTAGAGACTCTGATCCTGTGTTTTATTATATAAATTCAGATACATAGTTTAATGTTATTGTGCAGATGGGAAAGTAAATGATGTTAACAGTTATGGGACGTGTATTTTTTTCTCTTTTTGTTATGGCTCATCTGTAGGAAAGCCTCTACATTACAAAACAATCGAATGTATGTCTAAACATGTGGCTTTGATAATTATTATCCTGGTACAATATATAGACCAAAGTATTTTTCATGTTGAAAAAAAACATCTTATTATACAGTTATCGCGTACTTGGTGATAGTAGGATTCTAAATTCTTATTTGGAATAATTTGGAAAATACAATACCGAAAGAGTAGGAAATATAAAACATATTCTCTTATCCCTATTTCCTCTCGCTACCCATTGGAATCTATGAGTGTTCAATCTGAAGAAAAGATCTAATTGAGAACGATAGTCAAACCCATAGCTAAAGCTTCAGTGTAGCCAGGTCACACTGTCATATTGAACACATCTTCTCCTAGACTTATATCTGATCACATTCTTTGGCTTCACCTGCAAAATCCCAAATATCTTCGAAATTTGGAAGGAAACGAGTTTAATAAATTAGTGTGAATATTAATATACAAGGTAAAAAAGACCTCCAATGACATATAGACCTCTGAAATGAATTCATTAAATGGAAATTTTAACCCAACCAAACTTGCTTGTCAACCAAACCATTTTTAATAATCATTAACCTGACTTCCTTATCGACTAGATATCTATTAATGAAATTTTACTGATATATCATACATGGAATCAATCTCAATCCTTTGTTATGATAGGCCATCAAAAATATGTAAACATTTAGACAACCATTTTATTCAAAACTTATTAGACTAAGGAAATCGTAGTCCATAAAATTTTAGCCATAAACATCTAATAGGGATACATTAAATTGTTCATAGCTTTGCAACTCAGGAAAGTATCAACAACCACAGGGATCTACAAATCCATCAAAACCATAAAAACATTCTCATAAGCATTTCACTGTAGACAAATAGGAATAACACATTCCTTCATTAACAATGTTGATATGTACATTGTTATAAAACATAACAAACTCAACTGAGGGAGGGACTTCAACTCTCCACCCAACGATAGGCCAACTACACTACAATATTTCTTACAACTATCCACGCTCAGTCCTGATTTAGAGACTAAGGATTTAAGTTCTGAAGGGAACTCAAACCAATGCTAGTCAACCAGAAGAGAGAGATTACATTATTTAGGTGCTTTATCAACTACCTCTAGCAATAAGCACCATAGTGACTATGTTTCCTCTCAAAACAAATCATACGGATTCACCCTTGCAACAATAAACATATTGTTAGTTCGAGGAGCATGTTTTCACTCTCAAACTGGCTTATTAGCTATATTTTCAAGAAAATAACTACATGAATCCATAACAAACTATCTAGTTAGTTTATCAACTACCTCCAGTAGTAAGTACCGCAGTGTCTCCACCTACTAATGGTTTTTTCAACCTTCCAAAAAGCACCCTAGTGGGTTGGTTTCCCTTCAAGAAACTCTAAGTGGTTTATCATCCCTAAGCAAATAACTTAGAGGATTATTAATTGAGACATATTTAGCACTAGTGAGTCAAAATCTCCACTAAGACTTAATTGGACCATCACAAAACCAATATAGAACATTGGTCATACACCAAAAACTACATGAAACATCATCCTACCTTCTCTTCTCTTCACACCATGGTCCTTAGCGTGCTCCCCACATTAATTAAACATATGAGCATACCATGTTTATTATTTTCCTTAGAAATATCCTTTTTTTTTTTTGTTGACCTAGTTTCCTGCCTCTTACATGTTAACCAAGAAAACACACCCTATGAGGATAAGGATATTATGGTTTCATCCTTCACTTAGGTGTCCCGTGAAAAACTTTAATCCTAGCACTATCATGGGCATCAATTCATCGAGAAGATAGGTGTCGAAATAAATAAAGGCTTGGGTTTACACTCATCACAAGAAAATCATGTCTCATCAGATCTGTGAATATGTGTCCACTCCCCCAACCCAATCATGATTTACATTTCCAAATTATGTACATGAATTAAAATTGATATTTCCATTTACAAGAGGGGTATGCAAAAGGGTTGCCATATACCCCACCCCCTTAGAGGAACACCACCCAAGGGGTTCTATACATAGAGAAAAAAAATAAACAATGAGCTTTATATACACCTATGTCTTTTTACGTATAATTTTTTATGAAATAAATAAAAATGGGTATGATCATCTCATTTGATCAACCATTTCCTTGGTGGCTTCATCTAGTTCAAAATGCTTCCATTGCACCTTGACTTGCTCGATTACAAGATTTCATAGTGTGTTCTACTTGTAATCCATAATGTACTATGGGTTTGGCTGTAATTATCCCTAAATTCCACTTGTATCACACACTAATCAACAACATCATTAGCATCATGCACATACTTAAAAAAAAATATGGAAAACATAATGTGCTTTAACTATGGGTGGAAAGGCTAGTCTCTAAGCCACTAGCCCTAGTCTTTGAAAGATATGAAATGGTACACACAACCTTGGTGCCAACTTGGCCCAAGATCCTATTCTTAGTGAACTATTCCTTGGTATGACTTGGCGGTAAACATGTTCCCTATGTGGAATTCCTTGTTCATTCTGTGACACTTCTGCAAGTAGGTTCATTCATTAGACAAGTTATGCTTACCAAGTTGACATGGATGCCAACAAGTTAAGGATTTAAATTAGTTCCAAAAAGCTTTATACTCAACCTTAGACATATTCACAACCTTCAACACCTCTGAACAACTTTGTAGCACTCATTTAAAAATTCCAAATAGATTAGAACATCAATTGATCAACTAGGTCACCTCAAAGTTTTTATCAATGTCTACAATACTATTCTATTTGAAATAGGTTGACATCAATGCACTGTATATATCATCATAAGGTTGACATCAATGCCAATAAAAACCAACTACAACCATGAAAGCCATAATTCCAATAGAGGGGAAAACAATTAAAATAGATTCAATCTAGTGAATTGGAGAATAATGCATTTGCCCAAATTATTTGGTAGACTAGCTACCAAAGATCCTGAGCTCATGAATTTGGATCTGGGAATAAATATATTTTGGTGTCTCCTCTCAAATCCTTAGAATGGTGGAAGGATGCATATTTTCACAAATAATTCCGCAAGAGTAGGCTCATAAGAGCCTAAAATGAAACATTGCCAAACCAGGGATCTAAAATATGGAAATTATGCAAAGTAGTGGCCCCTATCATCCTTGATCATTTGGGATGAAAATATGGGAATGGAGTGTGCATCGACCTATGGAAGGATAAAATTCCATCAACAACTCCGTTCAATAAAAATTAACGAGTTAAAGAACTATTTAGATGTAAGAAAATGGGTATAATAAGCTCACTGCCATTTTTGAGTGGGGCAGTAATGGTCATTGGGTTGGTTGGAAATGCCTATATATTCCCCATAACCTCCATACTAAATGGACTACGTTAGTTAATCCATTAATGTGCTTTGCTTGAATAGTTACTACAAGTTTGGATTTACGAAGATGGATGGGTATTAAGAAGAAATTGTATTTGGTTAGGGCGAGATATGGAGTGTGAATTCAAAAACTTGTGTGTCCTCCTCCACACAAATTATGCGAAGGAATTTGGAATTTGAAAATTAACATATTTTTTTCGGAACTGGTTTGTGGAAAGGTGATGGGAGATGAAACTATATAAAAAAATGAATATACAAGGTCCATCCCAATGTGCCCTATGGGAGAAGACAAAATAGGATGTCCCTCATGTATTTAAACAATGCATTTTTTTTTTTATGTTTGGAAAATTGCAATGGAAAAGGTCATAGATATTTCCATCATCCTTGAGAAATGGTAATAAATGCTTGAGAAATGGAAACACTAAACCCCTTAGGGCATGGTTACATAGAAGCGAGTGATGGAAATCGAGGAGATGAGTGTGGATATGGATTTTGTTCCTTTCACGCCATTGGATGAAAGAAATGAAATTGCAGGAACTGTAGTTCCCACAACAAGTGTTGAAGAATATTTTATCTTTCAATTTTAATCAAAGTTTTGTAAGTATGTAGTAAAGTTAGGCATCTTTTGGAAAATATATAAGAAAATTCACATTATAATCTCATATGTAGTCGATCATTTGGAGTTTCAAGTATTTTTTGGACGCTTTTGAATCCAATGAATGAAGATCTTGTAGTACACATAAAAGGTTATGTTATCACTCCCCCTACTTCCCAAGGCTGGGAATGGAACTGAAGGAAGGTAACCACAAACAAACCTTTAGGTCAAGTAGCTAGCCCTACCAAGACCAGTGATGGATCTCTTAATGTCACTTTGCAACCAAAAGGGATGACTAGATATAATGTTTTAGGCTAGTTATAATGCTCAGTATATTAGGGTTTTTGTTTGTTTGGATTTTTGTTGTATATAAATGACACTTAAGAAACTAGGCCTAGGGTTTAGGTCTGAATTCAAAGGTTTATTTGCAAAGGCAAGGATGAGGCCAAGTAGGTAATTGTAGAAGCATATTTAATTTTTAATTTTTTTATAGGGTGAACAGAGAGAGAGTCAGAATGAGCATTAAACTGAATTCATTCATGAGAAGAGCATATACATGTTCATGTAAATATTAATAAAGTTGAGCATGGAAAGCATGATTTTTTTCTATATACTGATAATATTTAACATAAAGAAGCATATATGTTAAATAAGGATAACATAACATTCAAATTGATAAGGTTAAAAAGAAAAACGAACGCTGAAAGGCATACTAATGGAGTCTCAGCACTTTGTCTGCAACACTATCCTTGATTTCATTAAAAACAAAAAATTGTACAATAGCTCCACTAAATATAAAAATTATCCAACCTATAAAATTACTTGAGGTGGACTACTTATAGAAAATAGAGTTCATGAAACCTCATAGGGTCGAAATCCTATCCAAAAGGCATCATAATTAAATCAAATGATTCACTTCCTATAATCTAGGGAAGTTATAAACTAATCCGTGAAATTTAGCTAAAGAACAAGAGTGTGTGTCTCCTTCATTAAATTACATGTTTCCTCATCATAAGAGGAAAAAAAAAACTAAAAAAAATCCAATGACACCTCATGGGAAAAATAGCATCTAATTCTGCAGTCTTCCTGGCATGATAGTTGTCTGAAAGGAATCCAATGCATAAATGTAGCGCCATTAGCAGAAGCGTCACGCCTGTCTCGCAGAAACGCCACGCCTATAGCTTGTATAACTACTTTTACATTCTCATTATTATATGTAAATAATTAATAAGGCTCAGAGGTTTAGAAGCTGAGCTCCTTGGTAAACAGAGTGAGGATCAGGGTCGTTTGGCCACTGAATCCTCAAGTATATAATGAACCATCTTTAACAAAGGAGGCAACAAGATATGTTGCTGAAAAAATTATCAATTTCAGAAAACACATTAACCTAGAAGCTCGAATTTCGACTTATAGACTCAAAAGCTATCATGAGATTATACATTATAGAAAACGGAAAAAAACCAGAATAGAAACTTCTCTCATAGCAATAGCGCTAAGCATTTGGCTAGCAATATAAATTACAATAGACATTACCAGTGCAGGGATACACATTAACAACCATCCAAACTAAATATTTTGGGTATGAAAACAACATCCGGAGAATTAACCTTTAAGGAATATTTATATAGAGCCAAACAGAAAAATGTTACACGGTCATCCTCATAACCTGAATACAACAGTTGTGATGAGGAACTAACAATTAACATTTAAACTCTCGAAAGTTTATTCTATGCCCAAACCCTTCACACTTTGAGAATCGCATGAAGCTCACTCATGCAAGGAGACTCAGGGCTAGATTCCGATTCCTGTTCATGGAGAGGGTTCTACCATCAGTAATCACACAAGAAGATCACTTGAAATTAAAGTAAATGTAGGAGATGGGTTTGGCTTACCTGTGGTAGCCATCCATGGAAACAAAATGCAGAGCTCGGGAGGACACCCCATTCCTCAGGACCCCAGCACCCAGCAATAACTTGTAAAAAAATGAAACAAACAAAAGACAATGAGTAAATCTAAATAAACAAAGAAGCTCTTATAATATTCATTGCATTAACAGGGGTTAAAACAAGAAACCAAGTCATTACCTGAAGCCTTCGTTCTCAGTGTGCTAGGAAGGCTACACCCTGCAACTTGTTCAAAGGAAGGGAAAATGAAATTTTGGCTGGTTAAGAAACCCTCAGCCACATCGGGGTTACCATTATGAACAAGATTTAGCTAAGAACACAGGGGATTAAAAGATATTTCTCTCACAGATGTAATTAACTAGGCAATAGTTCCATATACTAAGCAAAGAGAAATGAACAACAAATACTTTGGAAGTGATACTTTCCTGTTTAGCAGAGTACTCTGAGAGGAACGTCAAGAACACATTATGTAAAATAGAGATAAAACAATTCTATGAAATTAAACGTAACAGAGCTGCAAATCCAAACCAAACTACTAGAGCGAAAGACATGTACCGAGACTAAGCAGAACCACAAGCGATTCCGCATTCACTGACAAAATAAGAACACCTTAGCTACCGAAGGAAGGGCTATGAAGGGCGTAATAAGTTGTAGAGCGGAGCCACAATGGTGTTAGAAGCGAATGAGCTCTGTGTGTGGTGCTTGGGTCGGGTATTTACCTTAATCCCACCTGCATAAACCTCCACCGTAAGATCTAGGTTTTACCAAATCGACGGTCAACACACTTACCAACTAATCATAGTGGATGGCAGCTTCCAAGCAACCTTATGGACCGGACCATTTATATGAACAAATCTCATAAATAATACATTAATCATAGAATTCAGATCCCGATGGAATATGTGCACTCGTGGCTATTTTCCAACACTATAGTGTTATAAAGTATATTAGATCAATGATACTATTAATGTAAAGTTGTTGCAGTGTTAAGGTAAGAATAAGCATCATTTGAATTCCAAAGTAATGTTTATTTACTGGAATAAAAGTTATATGTATAATGTACTAGTTCATAATGATATAGTTGACATATGTAAATATTAAATGTGCTAATCTCCTTTAGTGTGGTAATAATTTTTTTTATGTATTGTAAGTAGTGATAGTAAGTATTTGATAGTGGTGACATAACTAGATTTAAAATTACTAAACCCTATTCTAAAATAAACACACCTATCATGATAATTTAAAAAACAATAATTAAGTATTCATTCAATTTTACTTTTTAGAACATTCAAACCTTGAATTTCGAATAGAAAATCACCAATTTAAAATCAATCTCATAACCATGACAATGAGTAATGAGCACATGGAAGTTCAATCAATCTATATTTACTTAGAAATATTTTTACCAACTATGGACATTCCACCATGCATTAACATTTCTCTCAACAAGTTTGAACCAATTATTTTTTTCTTATTTCCTAATTATACTTATAAGAATATATATTTTGGAATAGGGCTTCTACTAATTATTATTAATTGTTAGATAAATGGTATGGATTTAATCTAAGAAAAATATTTTTAGTAGTATACACAAATTCTTTATTTACCAAAAATAAATATCATGTGTTCAAATTTCTTCTTACTTTTGTTCTATTTATTATAATTTGTACTAATGGTTTTAATAATGTTAATAGAAATATATATATTCATAATTCTTTAATTTTTAATAATATATTTATTTTTATTAATTAATTTCTTTTCATTATTTTTATTAAAATTTTCATAATTAATATATAGTAAATTAATTTTTATTTAATTATTTATTAATTTTTTTAATAACTAGTAATATAGAAATTATTTATTTATTTATTTATTTTTGTTAGATTAACCTTCTAGACGTTGAACATTACATTTTATTGTTTACCTAATATTTTAGTGATGCCTCATTAAACTGCAATTATTGAATAAAATAAATTTAATTGTTTACATAATATTTTAATGATCGGCTCCTTAAAGTGCGGTTAGTATAAAATTATAATTTTTTTAAGTTCTTTCTTATTACAATTTATTTTATTATTCATTTAAACAATATAGTTATTTATGTATATATCAGCAGGTTTGGTGAAATGGTTTTTCCCTTTTAAATTTCATATAATTTTATTTATTGAGTTCTTTTTTTTCTTTCTTCATTTATTATAAATTAAGATTTTGATTAATTAATACCTTTTGGACAGCTTTGGTCTAGTCTTTTAGTAAATGATCTTTCAACCACTATAATTTTATTTTTCTTATTAAAATATATATACTTTAATATTGGTATTTTAATATTAGTTTTTTATAAATTATTTTATGTTTTATTATTATTATTATTATTATATTTTTTTTTTTTATATTGATTTTTAATCAATTTAGGATTCAGTTTTTTTTTTTTTTTTTTTTGTTGTTGTTGTTGTTGTTGTTGAGTCTTGTAGTTTGGAACATCTCAACACTATTTATTTCTTTTGTTAAATCATGTCTTCCATACTTGTAGTGATGATGGGTTTAAAATGTTAACACACAAAAAATATATGTAATTATTTTAAAAAAAACCTTTACCAAAACCTAATTTTTATTTATTAATTACATTTATTTATATTTATTAATTACTATTAATTTTTTATCAGAATTTTTATTCTCATACAATTACATATTTCATTTTGCATTCAAAATTAAAACTCATAAAATCAATAACCAGGACAAAGCTCTTTATTATGGTTCACTGTAAATTAGTTTAACCAAAATTAATAAACTAATAATGCTAATGGTTATATTATAAAAATAAATGAATAAGTATGATTAAATGGTTATTAAAATGTTAGTAAAATAAAGATAAATTCAAGGTTATAAAATGATTTATAATTAAAAAAACATTGTTTAATGGAATATTTAGTCAATTAAATTTAGGGAAAAGATATATTATATAATTGATTATGAGATTTATGCTTTTATTTCATGTAATTATGAAGATAGGTTTTTATTTAATTACGTTGATAGGCGTTTCCTTCTTGAAAATGGTCACGCCAACCATTTTCTATGCTTGTGCTCTTGTGTTGACATATGTCCTATTGTATACAAATGCCATCTGTCCTTTTTCAAGATCTCATGACCTCACATGTAAACCTCAATGGTCACGCCAACCATTTTCTATGCTTGTGCTCTTGTGTTGACATATGTCCTATTGTATACAAATGCCATCTGTCCTTTTTCAAGATCTCATGACCTCACATGTAAACCTCTCAATTTTTTACTCTCAACTCAATCTAACATGTCAGCCTCTTAATGTTTACTCTCAACTCTGATGAACACTTTACTCTCAATTGTTTCTTGTGAACTGAATTATTAAACAATATATGAATTATTAAACAATATATTTTAATTCTAATGTTGCATCTTACCGTCAAGTTGTTGCTAAGACCTCATGATACCTCCTGTAAGATGCCTTGAACTTGTCTATTCTATATGTTTTGATAGATTTAGGTGTTGTGATTTTGCATGCTATGTTTTGATGCTTGTGTTTTTTGTTAACAAAAAAGGTGATGTTTTTTTGTCTGTCCATGGTGTACAGTGAGATTGAGGAAAATTTGTAACTAAGTTTCCCTATACAACGAAATAGGGCTGTGTTTGTGTTGCATTTTCCCCTAACAACGATTTTTTACTTTGTTGCAGGTTAAGTTTTCATAGGGGAATTTTCATTTTCTAAAGCGCATGCCTTCGTTTCATTCGTTTATGTTGTGAGGAGTTCTGGTTTGAGTTGAGTGTTAGGTTTGAGTGTTAGGTTTGAGTGTAAGTTCAAGTTGTTAAAGTTCTATGGGAGCTATGACCCCTTTTTTTATGTTTCATTTACCTTAGCTAGCTCGGAAGTAGATTTATATTTCTGCACATGAAGTCTTTCGTTTCGCTTAAAAAATGTTGCAGTACTACTAAATGAACAAGTCCTTGGCTTTCACTGACATACTATAAATAATTACAACAAGGAATAAACAAATGGATTTACTAGCACCAAATTTATGTTCATGACTTGTAGATCCCTTCTTTTACTTCTTAACATTATTTGGATGAATAATTATCTTTTCACTAGGCACTAGTTTATTTTATGTTCCATTGAAGCCAAAATCATAGTCCTAGAGTATCGAGCTTGTATCAGTGGTTGCAACATTTCACTTAAAAAAATCATTACCAGTGTGCAATGCAATAATCCTTGTTTTGTAAGTTGAAATGTTGTATGCAAGTCAATGGAAACTCTTTTGTTGTTAAAAAAATGGTGAATAGGAATTTGTTAAATTAAAAAATATTATCACATGACATGCTAAAGGAAATGCTGGAGATCATGATCAAGGTATTAATCTACCCATTGATATGTCAACAAGAAGCTATTGAGAGTCCGAGCACTAGAATTTACTAACAATGTGAGCAGTCCTAAAATCAACAATTTGTTGGTTTACGTTGCAAAAGCCTTCGCTCCTTGAATGAAAATTATTTAGTGGTGCAGTGAAGCTAAAACATGAGCAAGGAAAAAGTAAACAAACAACAAGAACTAGAGACAAAAACTATCATAGAAGAAAGCGAACAAGTGGAAACAAATGTGAAAAGCAGGGGATCTAAATAAGTTTGTCTTTATAACTCTTCATCTGTTTTTCTATCTAACTCTTTAGATCATCCTCTAAATCTATCTTCAGATCCTCCCCATGCACAATTCTACCATGGTGCAGATACCTAGATATGAAGATTGAAGGAATTCCATAGCAATGAGTTTTTTCGTGGTGTCACCTTAAGAACACAAATTTTATGGCATTTGTATTATTTCGAGGGTTATGTGAGGTTTTATGGATGAAAAATGATATGTAATTGTTTTTGCTTGGACTTTGGTGATTTATGGTGATAACCGTATCTTTGATAGAATAGATATCATGTGCATTCACGTTATTTGGATAAATTCATGAAAGTTCCCTACGCTTTAGTGAGCTTATTCTTTATATTTTAAAGAGATATTTTCACAACCATCTATTGTGGATAGCTTTAATATTATAATATGAGTTAAGCTTACGTACAAATATTTGATTTTTGGTGGGTTTTTATAGAATATGAATTTATGGTGATCAATTCGGTGTTTTTTATTATTATTAATTATTTTGTATTATATATTTGTTATGTTTATAAGTTGTTTGTATGTTTAGTTGGAATAGATTGTAGATTATATAATAGTTATTATATATTTTATAATTAATTTTGTTGTTTATTAAAAAATATTAAAAAGTTTTATTTTTTAATTTTATTTAAAAAAGAATATGTTATTAATTTTATTATTCTACCTACACATAATTTTAATATCTAATTAATGATTATTTATCAGTTTTTTAATCGCGTTTTAATGTTTTTCAAGGCATTTGGATCATTTTAATATTGTTTGTAATATTTATTAAAGAGGTTTTGTTTATGATTTTGTGATTTGGGTGATTGGTGAGTTGCATTTTGTTTGGTAAAGTTCTTTAGTCTGTTTAATAGTTTTTTAATTAAAGTGATTGGGATATATGTTTTGGATATTTATGAAAAACTTTAATTAAACTCATTGGAATGGAATGTTTGTTTTTTATTATTTATGAAAATTGTATGAAAGAATTTTTTAATGATATTATGGTTTGGGAGTTTGATGAGTTGTCAAGGCATTTTCGTATGCTATGATATATGTTTTTTCTAATATTTTGTGAATCTGTAAGCTTGCCTCTTGTCCTTACTCCTGAATTTGATTTCTTAATACAAGAGGTTGCATAGATATTATATATCTCAATCTCGTTATACTCCTCAAACACCCTTGTCAAGGATCTCAAATTGGTACCACCAGGTAATAACCCACACCTTCCTCTACCCAGTGACAACTCGAAATTCTACTGGATCCATTGGTAAAGTAGTTTCCATTCTTTGTCGTAAGGAAAACTCTATTTTTTCCATAATTATAGAAGCACTACCTCTAAAGAATAATCTATATAGTGCATCTGTTGAATCCTTTGATGCAGAACCTTGGTATCCTTGTTGAAAGAATTCTAATTTTCAATTCTACAAGCTTTAATTTAGCATTGTATTTCATGCTTCACTTGTATAACTTATAGTTATATGTTTTAATATCTCTTCCAATGAATTAAATATAATTATAACCTTGGCTTCAAAAAAAAATATTGTAACATGCTAAAATAATGGAGATGACCTTGACTAGAAATGCCATTCTATGTTGTTGAATGGCTCTACAGAAATTCAACTACTAGCCAAAATAATTGACATAGGCTTTGTTACCACATTAAGAACTACATCCCCACTCTTCCACATTACCCTCTCTGATGGAACACATTAGCACCAGACTTTGCTACTAGTTGCATATACTCGAAAGGTGGCATCTGAAGACATACAAGTTTGCTCGATCGTTCTTCTTAAAAAACTAGCTTGCATGGTCTTTCAACACTCTTCGAAGGCATAAAATCTACCTTCAATTTCCTTGGTACATCTGTCTCTTTTTTCTCTTGCTACATCAGCCTAAAAAACTAATGAATATTAAATTAAATTCTTTTTTTTCCATTTTCACAAGGCCCATAAGAGTTCTTGAGATTGAGGTTGTAAGACGTAGAGAAACACTGACTAAAGACCCATAAACACTACTACATGCAAAGGCAAGCACATCCCAAACTAGATCTTAATTATCACAAGAAGGTCTGACCTCTACATAACTCCAATGAATACGTCCACACCTACAATTATCTCATTCAAGGTATTGAACCCATATCAGAGATATTGGTCGATACAAGGTAGAGCAACTGAGTAGAAAACATTGAGGACTTACAACAACACACGTGGCTCAAGAAAAGTATTTTTCTTTGACCTCATTGATTGGGATAGAGATGAAATCCACCTTTCTGCATTTCCCGAGTTGGCTGAATCCTTTTATAATCTAATCAAAGTTTGAAAACTATACATTGTTTCAAATGGCACAGTAAAAGAAACTAACCCAAACTAAAACCAT
This sequence comes from Pinus albicaulis, assembly GCA_034641835.2. Taxonomy (NCBI): domain Eukaryota; kingdom Viridiplantae; phylum Streptophyta; class Pinopsida; order Pinales; family Pinaceae; genus Pinus; species Pinus albicaulis. The sequence goes on along the minus strand of CM076580.1, from coordinate 583,862,250 downwards.
CTAAAGAACAAATGGGAGATTTTTTTGTTTTATGCATCCACTATCAAGTTATGTACGCATGATGATCCAAATTTTCCTTATCAATGCTTCCATTTCAAAACCATTAATGAAATAAAGTCCACAATTTCAAATACAAATGTTGTTGTTATTGGTATTGTGATTTTCACTTCACGTGTTAGACAATCCGACGAAGGGATGGAACTGAAACACCTAGGAAAACCTTCACATGAAAGGACATGTCGGGATTTACCATTCATGTAAAATTATGGGGAGATCATTGTGACTTTGAAGGGAATAAAATCACTAACTTTCACTCCTTTGACAACCCACTAGTACTTGCAATCAAAGGAGGTTGTGTTTCTAAATTCAACATAATTACCATAGGGACTGTCTCCAACAACAATCTTATCATAAATATAAACATTAAAGAAACTCAAGAACTTCAAACATGTTTCTGTGAAACAGACTTCAATTCTTCCTCTCCATCTTATAGTAGAAACTACAACACTGCTACTAGTCGATCCTGAGAACAAAAGACAATTCACGACATTTCTTGCATGGAAATTTATGAGAAAGCAATATGGGTTTCTGTTCATGCAACTATTGCTCTTCACATGGATGATTTCTACTTGATTGCATGCCCATTAATTTTCAATGGAAAGTGATGCATGAAAAAAGTGACGCACCATTCTAACAATATGTGGCACTATACAAAATGTAACAGTGACTTCCTAGAATGTGACTATCATTACAAAATCAAAATTGAATTACATGACCACACCCGGCACTTAGACAATTTGATAGTTTTCAATGATGCCGAAAATGAGCTCATGGGTGTGACAAAAATAAGTTTTTTTCTTATTTCCCTTGAACCATTTGATCTCCAAGAAATTTGTGGGATAATTCCAGGTCATCTTTTCCTGCTAAAAATTTCCATAAAAAAATACCTTTTCAATGGTGTTGAGCGTTTACAAACAATTTTGGTTAACTCAAAAGAACTTCATTATGACTCTTCATGCAAATATATCCTCCAAGACATACAAGCAATGTCTAATGCACAATTATCTACTATATGTCACCTTTCAGATCTTTTCATTCCACAAAGTAGCACTACCATTTTGTACATGGAGTATCCATGCTTTTGTAATAGACCAGTTCTTCGATTTAATAGAAAATACATTGCAAGATATGTAAAATGTCTACATGTCTATACATTGAATATTTGTTTTTATAAATATTCATGTTATCTTTCAAACATGTTCAATTAAAAGAAAACAGAGTTTCATTATCGAGCATGTCATCGACACACTCTTTTCCTAGCAATTCCAACTTTTTCCCTTTATTATATAAACTATTTTCAAAATGTAAAAATTCATGATTTATTTTCTATGCATGTAAACTTCATTTATACTTCTCTATAATCTACTTATACCTACATTATAAAAATAAATTATTTATACTTTATTATATATGCCATCCAATAGTGAAAATAAATATAGAAATGCACGAAGATGCCTCCCTTACGCACATAACTGAGACACAATAAATGTGCAACGCTGAATACTTTATAAAAAATGAAAAAACCCTTCTATCCCACCTATTTCCACTCCCACTATGTATGATTCCAAAACGTGCAAGCGAGCTCACCTCACATTTTTCAAACCCAAAAAATCTCCCACCTCAATGATGAGCATCATCGATTTTGATAAAGGATAGATAAAATTTCTCCCTTACATGTTTGCACGATATGCAAAGAATCATACCCATGCATGAAAAGATGACTTCTGCATGGTAATATTTATTTTTGTTATTGTGCCTCATCTACGCATCCATATTTGTTTTCGCATTCAAACAACATGGGCCCCTACAAACAACCACTTGTGCTTTCTAATATAACACAAGTTGAGGAAATGCTTGTGGCATGTGTCAACCTCATTCTACAAGTTACTCATGATCATGGTGGGAAATACAAATACTACATATATACAATCAACTTCACCCAAGACATCTCTTCAATTTCCAATGACTTACCTCATATGGTTTCCAAATTAGACATCCTCATTTTCAAAATACATGGTACTTCTGAAAAGGCTTATGAATTCCTTGCTTGTAAATCACGAGTAATGGTGACGCTTGAATCCAAACTAATAAATTATCCCTATTACAAGGATGTTCAACTCAACTCATTTGCAATTAACGTTTTTGTAGATCAACCTACAAATATATATTTTCTCCTTCATAGTGTAACCACCTCCTCAACCGAACCTGATGTAACTGTAATTGATTCTGATTATGACCCTGATCTTATCCTCACTCCGTTAGATACCCAACCTTCATATTTCATTTCAAATCTCCCAAATTCATATATTGAACTTGAACACATTCAACAAAATAAAAAAACTCTCTTGATTAGCCTGCAATATCCCTATCACCTGTAAATGAATACACCATCGAAGGCATTTTTTCCATGTCATTCCCCACACTCTTCCCTATAGGCAATGCGACGATTTCACAACAAATAATTACAAAAGTTGAGATGCATGAATATTCTTTGCATTTAATGCGCTATCATGATAACCGATTTGGCCAACATCCAAGATTCCATTGCTACGTATATAAAATTCTAACGTTCCATCGTAGCGAGGAAATTACTGCCATATTTGTAGAAAAACACATTGAAAATAACTTACCAACAATTGTTTCAAATCTTCGACAATGTCTTCGTGATTTTCCTGATTCAAAATTCTGAGAACAAGTTATGTGTTTTGGCACAAGTCTTCAAGTAACACACTCTTACTGGAACAAAAGATGGTGTGAACTTATTTATATGATTGCACAAATAGGAAGCCCAACATTTTTATTCAACCTTACTTTAGCTAATACTAAGTGGCCTCACTTATACATGCTCATTCCTGATAGTGTTCCCTCAAATTCGAGAAATCTCTACCAATGGAGAATTCAAAATGTAATAAAAAACCCACACATTACATTCCAATATATGCATTACAGATGTACAATTTTCCTTTAAGAGGTTCTACAAAAGGGCTTCCACACAGTTCACTACTAGTGCGGGTTTTTATCTAACCCTTTTCTCCTCCATCATTTTATACGTTTTTTATATCCTTGTTTTAAAATTGTTACTTTTTTAATTTTTTCTAGATATTAATGGAAACATAGAGGATCCACACACATACATGGCTTCATTTCACTACAAGATGCACCAAATATGGACACTCTTGACTGGAACAATGAAACAGACGTCGCTGATGCTAAGAGTTATTCGATCGGTTTTTAATAACTTGGAATCTGTGTCATCTCCAGCATCACAATCATGTACTTCATCAATAAGAATCCATGATCCATGTCTTCTCAACACAACATTGATCTTCGCATCGTCTTCGTCTAAAGATTAGAGGAGATTTTCAATTGTGTTCAATGACACACAAAGTTTCATGAATCTTCCTTCCTTCGTAAAAAGGACAACGTCTTGAGATTCCGATATGGAGTACCATGGGAATTACACTACACATCTTCAAAATTCATTGATGATAAAGTATATAAAATTTACATCCCCGCTCGCAATGACGATAGAATGAACATCCACAATATTGATCTGCTCTCCATTTGGAGAGAAAATGTGTATTGCCAACTTTTTCTATGATGCCATGTTGTGTTAAAATACTTTTCAAAATATGCAACAAAAGCAGTAACAAGATCAGAAAGCTATTGTAAAATATTATCACGCCTCTCACAAAATGTGCCTCCTGAAGCACCTATCATTAATGTCATCCAAAAAGTCCTAACAAAAACTATTGTAGAAATAAATATTAGGGCACAAGAAATATACCATATGCTACAAAAACTAGGACTTTCACTTTGCAGTCACCCATCCGTTTATTTGAATGTTAACAAACTATTTTTAGATGCATTTCCCTTGATTCTGAAAACTCCCTCTCAACATAAAATTTAATTCCTGCATACATGAATACACTTGTTTCATTATAATCATTAACTCTCCTAGAATATGCACATTCTTGTTCATTTTCTTCTCGTCGAAAGAAAAACCCATGGAAAGATGTATTCCCTCTATTCATTGTTCATGTCTTACCACAATACACAGCCATTCCTTCTCCTCATGATTGTTTTTATGGTTCTTTATGTTGGATTGAATTCATGGTATATTTTCCTTTCTGCACACTCCCTACTTACATTGGTTGCACTATTGAAGAAATGATTCCACATTGGGAACAACAAAAATGGATATATATACACAATGGCATTTTCATCCAGAATGTGAAACCGCATAATACACAAGCCACAAAGATCCATTCACTCCTTTGGTCCCCACCGCCCCCCTCCCCCCTCCCCTAACTCCATTGACATAGATGAATGGAAAATACTTTCTCAGCTCCACCCTGGATACAAAATTGAAGTTGACGAACTGGGAATGCTTGGCCATCGCGACTTCAATACTAGCCATAATTAGTCACATACTACTATTCTTCTCCACTTTCAAGAATCTTCCATACATTTCATTGAAATCAACTGCTTAGATACCCAAACAAAACACCATCACTTTTGAGACTGACACCAAAATTACTCATTCTCTCCTAGCCAAATAATATATTTTGACACTGTTTTTACTCACTTCAGAAACACTAGGACCCTCCACTCAAAATTATCATCCAAGGAACAACTAGGACAAGAAAATATCATTTACTTAATAGGCTACAAAGAGAATTTTTCGAAAAATCTCCACCAGAAAAAAACCCCTTGCTACTACTTGCACTTACTCGATTTGCATCTTTAAACATAAATGACCTTACAATCCATTCTATACTTTCATCCATCCCCAAACAATGAATCCTCTTGAAGGACAAGAACTCCTAAATTTTTGAGAACAGCTTCGCCATATAAATTTCATTCTAATTGATGAAACGAGTTTCATCTAAAAAAAAATGCTTTGTCATTTTGATGAATGCCTAAGAGAAGCATTCCCTTATGAGCGAAATATAACAATCGTCAATCGCTCCATTATCCTTGCTGGAAATTTAGGTTATCTACCACCTGTACAAGACATTCCTCCCTATGTTGGAAAATCACATGGAAATGCACTATGGCGCAATTTGAAAACATTCATTACACTTTCAACTATTTTTCATTAACAAAGTGAAATAAATTCACAAGTTTCTTTCCATCAACTCCTCACAAATCTCAGAAATGGAACTCCTACTCAAGAAAAATGGAATATTCTAATGTCGAGGAAAAACTCATATCTCACGCATGAAGAGCATCAAGTGTTCCAAAATTCCATGCACCTATATGCAACAAACCATTCAGTGACTTTTCATAGAAAAATAATGTTAGAAAAAGTTGAACATGACAATTGCAATATGCTACATAGAGCATCGAAAACAAAAAACTTCTATTGCAATAGAAGATGAAAATTTAGATAAATAAGTCCTCTTATGAAATGAACAAAAAATTATACTTACCAGCAATTTATGGGTCAATGTAGGCCTTGTTAATGGTGCACTTGGAAAATTCATTTCAATTTTTTATACATCTGATTCAAAGCCTCCATCGTTTCCATGTTTCGTGGTAGTTTGTAACGATCCTAGTGAAAATTCCATGTAATAAAAGTTAAAAATAATAACCACAGTTGATGGGAGACTTATTCCAAGCTTAATGTTGCGCAAAACATCCTAGGGGGGTGTTAATTAGGTTTAATATGGCTAAGGAAAATAGAAAAGGCTATGGCTAAGGCATTAAGGAGGAAAAATATTATTTTTGGCACATTTATTTATGAAAATAATGGAAATTAGGAGAAAAGGGAAATGAAAGGTCACATGTTGCATGTGAGGAGGAAGTTGAAAGAAAATAATGGAAAATGAAGAAAATAGGGGTGTCCTCGATAAAAAGGCTTCCAAGGATTAATTGGTACCTTTTTTAAGTGCATTTTTGGAGCTCTCTCATTATTCTCTCCCTTTCTCTCTCTCACTAGACTTGGATAGTTAGAGTTTTTGGAGCATTTTGGCATTGGATCAAGAAAGGAAAGAAAGCGGGAAAAACGAGGAAGAAAATAAGGAGGAGCGGGAATCAAGCAGTTACAGTGGGATTCTCTGCAAGTATTTATTTTCATGTAGGATTTCCTTGCTATATTTGGCATGCATGGTATTGCATGTGGTTTCTTGCTATGGTTTTTTCTAGGTATGATCGTGTTTTCAACCTAGCCTTTCCATTTCTGGATAGCCATGGTGCTGTGGAATTCTTATGTTTTGATTTAGCTAGATTACCAGATGGATTCAAAGCTAAGTGGGATGGATCTCCAAATTGATATAACACATGGCCTAGTAACCCCTGAACCTGACTGTGGGTTGTGGTAAATCTGGATAGTGTGCTTCCTCGGTATGCCTAGGAATCCTCGACTAGTGAATGGCAGGATATACAGTAAATCCTGTAGGTGGTTTTCTCTCCATTTAGGCCTAGGAATCCAAGGTTTAGGATTTTGGTAAAGCCTAGAGTGTATGTCTCAGTTTAAGGCCTAGTGACCTCTCATTTAGACTGCGGGTTGCAGTAAAGCCTCAGAGGCTAGGAGACCGGAAAATTCCTCAAAGTTTAGGTAGAGACAATCCAAAGATATACATGCTTATGTTAGCCTAGTGATTGGGTGTAGACCATGATAAAAAACGGTTTATTATTGATGAGGGTGAGGTGGTTTAGCCTCTGGATGCGTTTTTTAGTTTTTCATTTGAGTCCCACATTCATGGTTGGAATATGGCATGGGGGTGATTGGTTGAAGAGAGATTTGGCTCAGCCAATCTATGGTCAGGTGGAACGTGGAAGTCCCATATCCAGTTGGTTTTTACGCTCGTTAATGAGAATATCATTCCTTTGGTATTTGTTATGAAAATGTACTGGTTATTATGTGGATTTCATCGATGTTGTGCCCATGGTATTTCTCATGCTATTATGCTAGTTATAAGCATGTATTTCATCAGTGATGATGTATGGATCTATCCAAGTTTTTTTCTTGTAAATGAATATAAAATGTATCTATGGTCAAATATATTTTATTGCAACTTCTAAGCAATGCTTCTTAGCAACTCCTAGATAATTATTATACCCCTGTCTTTAATTTTGTTGTTTACATATGTAGATGCAATGTTTGTGACATGTTTGACGAAATTCCTGTCATGGCTGGGTGGGGTCAATTGAGTTCCTAATGATTTGATTTCTTCCATGTTTTATTTTTATTTTTATTTATCCTCTCCTAAAGTCACAAGAAGTTTTGGCCAGTGACCTGGATTGAGGGGCTAAAAATGTGGCATAAATCTTCGAGTCATAGGCAAAAAATTAATTGTTTGGGGCCCTAGCCCCTACCTTTCCAAGGTTAGTGCATGGCTAAGGGTCTATAGATGATACCTTGCCCTTACATGCCCACGAATAAGGCTTAAGAGGGTAAAAATTTAGTCCCCCTTCAAGTTTCTGGGATCTAGGAGGGTTTTTCACCTCCTGCAGGTGTTGATGATATTGTGTAAGGTGTGTCTTTTTTGTTTCTATAGGTTCCACTTCCTTAAGGTCATATAGGAGGTTGAGTCTCATATTAGTAGTTTCTCCTCACATGTTTACCGCAGTTGGCTGGTTACTTGGGTATATGTGGGAAGAGGGTGTTATAGAGTGGTATCAGAGCATAGTTCAACCCTCATACTAGATGGGTAGTGTGTTGATCAAGCGTTATGTTGATTTCCTATGTGTTTATCATAACCTATGTTGTATGTGCTTGTTGTGTCTGTGTTGTCTTGGCCATGGTGGCAGTGGTTTTGCCATGGAAGTGTTGATGATGTTGTTGTCGAAATGATGTTATGAATGTATCATTGCTTGTGTATTGTGCGTGCACACTAGTTTACATATTTTTACATGTTCTATATGCATTTCTTGGTTATGTTAAGTCACATTTGGGTCATTCTTGTGTATTAGTTGTGTATGTTTGCTTATGTAATGTTATATGCTGAATATGCATTGATCGGTTATGTTGGGTTACATGTTGCTTATAATTTTTTATGGTTTGTGCTTATGGTTGTGTGTGGTCAATCTTGTGTTGTGTGTGGTCAAGCTTGCATTTTCTATGGTCATGGATGGATGATTGGACTCCAATTAGAATGTCATTTATATGTTTATGTGCCTAGACATTATATTTTTATATGCTGTCATGATTATATCTATACATGTATTATGCTCATTGATTGATCTTACAAGAAGTATCCTCCCCAAAGTACACTAAGGTACGTTGGATTGTTATTTGGATTAGCTGACATATTACACTTTGTAGGAGAAAGATAAACATGGATAGAAATATGGTAGACTATAATGACTTCCCCCAGGAATCATATGAGTAGCATGGTGGGCACTCTTCTAATTTGGCAGACACATTGAGAAGCCTATAGGAAGAAATAAGGATTTGTAAGGTAGAAAATGAAAAGCTCATATAGGCACAAGAGAAACAAGCAAAGGTGAATGCAATAATTCTTCAGAGCTTGTCATATTTTCTGAAACAAGGGCCATTACGGATCAATTATGGACATGAGGAAAAAAATAATGGGGGATATGGGAGTTGGTCTACTACTACACATGGGTTAGATAGAGCAGATACAATGAGAGATGGTAGGTTGTTGGACAATTCCAATAGGTAGGGTGATGAGTACATGTATCATTCCAGTTTGGGTTCTGATATAAATCATGATCATCATCAGTATCATCCTTACAAGAGGAATGACAAGGGGTACTATCCAAATGAGTTTAAGAAATCTAAATCACCTACTTTTGATGGATACTTGGAGAAACCAAAAGATGCAGAGGCTTGGATAGTTGGAATGAAAAAATTCTTTGAGTTGCATGAGTACTCAGATAACATGAAGGCCAGAATTTCTATGTTCATTTTGAAAGGTAAATAAAACATATGGTAGGAATATGTGACGCGGGTCAAATACATCCTAACAAAGGACTTGAGTTGGCATGAGTTCAAGAAGCTTTTCCGGAAGAATTAATTTTCAAAGAGGTAGTATGAAAACAAGGCTAAAGAGTTCTATGAGATAAGAATGATATCTATGACAGATGAAGAGTACACGGCCAAGTTCTTGGAACTATTGAGGTATGTGCCATATCTTATCGATGAGAATGCTAAAGTTCAACGATTTGTTAGTGGTTTGCTAATAGCATTCAAAGATTGGATTGAGTATGATGAGCATTAGTCACTTGAGGAAGTCATTGGGAAGTTGAAGAATTGATATGAATAATCAAAGTTCAATGATGAGTCTCAGCAAGGATGGAAAAGGAAATACCAAGGTAAAGGTAAGTTTCAGCCTAAGAGAGTAAGGCCTCAAAATGTAGATGAAAGAGAAAATGTGGCACCATAAAAGAATTTTAATCCAGCTGGATATGGACATAGGCCACAACAATAACATGGAGGTAATGGTATGGGATGGTTGGAGTGTTGGACATGCGGTGAGGAGCATCTTAATGAGATTTTCCACAAAATCACGGAGGTGGGCCTAGGATATACAATGCACAGGAGGCACATATTATTGGGGATGTTGGGCAAAGCATTCCTCGTATTTATGCAGCAGTGGAAAAAAAGCAGGCATATCACTAGGCTTGTATCATTTAGATGGATGATAATATTTTTGATCAAGTTATTTCTATTTTGATTGACCTTGGATATAATTATAGCTATGTTAGTCTTGCCTTGGTGAATAAGCGTGGTGTGAGTAAGAAAATGCATGTAGAATCTTGGTTAGTGCAGTTGGCCACATGTACAAAGAAAATAGTTCACCATTGGCTAAGAACTTGTACATATGAGTTAAATGGCATGCTTACAGCAACACAATTGAACATATTTCCACTGGGTTCCTATAGTATTCTATTAGTTACTGATTGGTTATATATTCACAGGACCAAGGCAGATTGTTATTACAAAACCATTGAACTCTTGGATGAAAATGGGAACCAAAATTCTTACAGGGAAAGAAGAAGGCCACATTAGTTATGATGGTGACAACCATGCTGGCCAAGCGTATTTATAGGAAAGGATGTGTGCTATTTTCATTTAATATATCTAGTGAAAAAGGTAAAGAAGTTGAGGATATAGATGTGTTGAACATGTATCCAGCTTTGCAAAAGTTTCAGGATGTATTTCTAGTAGATATTTCAGAGTTACCATTGTATAGGGAGCTAGAATTTTCTGTTGAGTTGGTAACAGGGGCTATTCCAACATCAAAATAACCTTACATGATGAGTACACTCGAGCTGGTAGAGTTAAAATTAAAGTTGAAGGAAATGTTGGACAAGGTGTACATTAGACTAAGTGTATCGCCATGCAGTGCACCAATATTTTTCGTGAAGAAGAAGGATGGCACTCTTAGAATATGCATTGACTACAGGTAGTTGGACATAGTGACCATCAAGAACATGTACCCATTACCCAGGATTAATTATTTGTTTGATCAACTGAAGGGAGAATCGATGTTATCTAAGATCGACTTGAGATCGGGATATCGTGAGGTACACATCAAAGATCCAGACATCTAAAAGACCGCATTCAGGATGAGGTGTGGGCATTATGAGTTTGCTATATTTCCATTCAGTTTTACTAATTCCCCAGCTACATTTATGTGTTTGATGAAAAATTTGTTGCGTACTTATTTGGAAAAGTTTGTGGTTCTATTTATTTACGACATATTGGTATATTCTAAAAATTAGGAATAGCATGTTGATCGTTTGGCATCGGTGTTGAGGTTATTGAGAGAGCATCAGTTGTATGCTAAGCTCAACAATGCAGTTTCTTCTAGCCTGAGGTACACTACCTAGGACATGTTGTTTCCAAGGAGGGAATTGTTGTAGATTTAGAGAAGGCAAGGGCCATCATTGAGTGGGTAGCTCCTAACAATTTAGATGAGGTGAGATCATTCATGGGATTTGCAGTTTACTACAGGAGGTTCATCAGGAAATTCTCACAGTTTTCTTTTCCTATTACATATAATTGCAGAGGAAATTTAATAAGTTTGATTGGACAAAAGAGTATGAGGCTAGTTTTAAGTAGCTTAAGTAGTTGCTGAAACATGATCCAGTTCTAAATATTGTAGATCCAGACAAGGAGTTTGTAGTGTGTACATATGCTTGCAATAGAGGACTTGGTGGGGTCCTTATGCAGGATGGATAGATGGTATAATATGAGTCACGAAAGCTAATTGAACATGAGAAGAACTACCCAACACATAATCTTGAGCTAATGATTGATCATAAATGCATTGAATATGTGGACGAACTATCTTCTTGGTAGGTAGTTTGTATTGATGAGTGACCACATTGGGTTGAGGTACTTGTTGACCAGCCGAATTTGAATGCCATCCAAGCTAGATGGTTGGGAACTATCAACGAGTTTGACTTTGAGATCAGGTACATCAAAGGAAAGGATAATATGGTAGAAGATGCTCTTAGCAGATGAAAACAAGTAAATAAATTATCAAGGATGAGCTCCTATGGGACATAATTACATGATAAGATCTTGTAGGAAATTCAGCAGTATCATAGGTATATGTTTATTGTGCACAAGTTGTAACATAGTACAGGTGTAGGCATCGATGTTGTTACAATTACAGGTGTTGGCACAATTACAAGTACATGTAGTATAGGTACATGTATAGGTATAGGTACACATGTACAGGACTTGGATTACTATCTCACAATAAATGGATTGGTTAGATTTATAGATAGGATATATGTACCAGAAAATAGTGAGCTCAAGAAGGTGACCTTGAGGGAGTTTCATGCGAAACCATATTCGATTCACCCAAGCTACCAAAATAATTTGACTACAGTGGAGAGATTCTATTATTGGTTGAATCTAAAGAGGGATGTAGCAGATTTTGTAGCCAGATGTTTGGATTGTGAGATGGTTAAGGTAGATTGTAAACATCCAGGTGGACTGCTATATTCGATTGTGATACTAGAGTGGAAATGGGAAGTTATTTACATGGAATTCATCACAGAATTTCCCAAGACATCTAGACAACATGACTCCATCATGGTTGTGGTGGACAGGTTGACAAAGGTTGCACATTTCATACCAGTGAATATTACATACTCAACTAGCGATGTAGCACAGACATTTATCAGAGAAATAGTTAGATTCCATGGTGTTCCAACGAATATTGTGTCCTACAGGGATGCAAAGTTCACTTCCAAGTTTTGGAAGGATTTGTTTGCAGGTTTTGGCACTGATTTTTCCTTCAACACATATTATTATCCGCAGATAGATGGACAGACAAAGAGGGTCAACAAGATACTAGAGGATATGTTGAGGATGTATGAGATGCATAAGCAACACAAGTGGGAATAATATCTTCCATTTGTATAGTTCTCCTACAACAATGATTATTAGGATTCATTGAGGATGATTCCATTTGAGGCTATGTAAAGGAAGAGTTTCAACATTCCTATCAGGTGGACTGACCTGGTTAACAGGATACTGATTGGACCAAAGATGTTGGCAGAAATGGAACGAGAAATGCAGATGATCAAGAAAATATTGAAGGCAAAACATGATAGGAAAAAGAGTTATGCAGACAAGAACATGTTGTTCAAGGAGTTTTAGGTTGGGGATCAGGTGTACTTGCATATCAAGCCCAAAAAGAGCTACTTGCAGATTGGATCATGTGCCAAGATGACACCATGATTTTGTGGACCCTTCAGGATCATTAAGGGGATCAGAGCAGTGGCCTATCGAGTTTCACTTCCTTCCACTATGAAATTACATGATGTTTCTCATATATCTTAGCTTAAAAAGTATGTTAAAGATGTTGATCATGTAATTGACTAGTCTGTATTGCAGCTAGAACCCGTTGAATAATTCCTCTCAGAGGCTCAGTGTATATTACAGAAAAAGGTTCGCATGCTACAGAGTCAAGAAGTAGAGAAATTTTAAGTGCAATGGAAGCACTTTCGGCCTGATGAGGCTACATGGGAGATGGTGGATCAGATACAGACCATGTATGCTTCCTTGTTTTCCTGTTGAAGCAAATCAGTTTTAGTGTGATGTTGGTTTTTGTTTAGCACATGTTTTGGTGATGCTTTGGTATGTTTTGGTGTGATGGTTGGATGTATGTACATATCTATATGAATGTAAATATTGCCATGGGATATATTATAAAACTCCAATAAGCGGTATGGTCTCATCTCATTATAGTTGTCATGTTGTTATGATGTCATGTTGGTTTTTTTTTAGGAGGGTAATCATTATAAATATGGCATCGAGCTATGTTATAAAGCTCCATGGGAAGTATGGTTGCTTTTCAATAATTTTTCTAAGGTATATGTGTGGTTGAACACGAAGGATGGTGTCTCCCAAGGGAGAGGATCTTGTAACAACCCTGGTCAAAATTCCATGTAATAAAAGTAAAAAAAAATAACCACGGTTGATGGGACACTTATTCCAAGCCGAGTGTTGGGAAAAACATCCTAGGGGGTGTTAATTTGGTTTAATATGGCTAAAGAAATTGGAAAAGGCTATGGCTAACGCATTAAGGAGGCACAAATTTTGTTTTTGGCACATTTATTTATGAAAATAATGAAAATTAGGAGAAAAGAGAGAAGAAAGGTCACACGTTGCATGTGAGGAGGAAATTGAAGAAAAATAATGGAAAATGAAGAAAATAGGGGCCTCTTCAATAAAAAGGATTATAAGGATCAGTTGGTACCTTTTTTCAGTGCATTTTTGGATCTCTCTCATTATTCTCTCTATCTCTCTCTCTCACACTCTTGGACAATTAGATTTTTAAAAGAATTTTGGCATTGGAGTAAGAAAGGCAAGAAAACGGGAAAATGAAGGAAGAAAGTAGGGAGGAGAAAGAATCAAATAGCTACAACAAGATTCTTTGCACATATTGATTTTCATGTATGATTTCTTTGCTAGATTTGGCATGCATGGTATTGCATGTAGTTTCTTTATGTATTGGCATGGGTTTTTCCAAGTGTGACAATGTTTTCAGCCTAGCCTTGCCATTTTCGGATAACCATGTTGTTGTGGAATTCTCAGGTTATGGTTTAGCTCGATTATTGGATGGATTCAAATTTGAGTGGGGTGGATCTCTGAATTGATATAACACATTTCCTAATAACCCTTGAACCGAACTGTGGGTTGCGATAAATATAGATAGTGTGTTACATCAGTAGGCCTAAGAATCCTCGACCGATGAATGGTGTGATATACAGTAAAGCTTAGAGGTGGTTTTCTCTCCATTTAGGCCTAGGAATATCAGGTTTTGGATTGTGGTAAATCTTAGCGAGTATGTCTCAGTTTAGGGCCTATTGAGCCCTAATTCAAACTACGGGTTGTGGTAAATACTAAAGGCTAGGAGACAAGAAAATTCCTCATAGTTTAGGAAGAGAGAATCCAGTGATATAAATCCTTGGGTTGGCCTAGATATCGAGTGTAGATTGTGGTAAAACGTGGTTTATTATTGATGAGGGTGAGGTCGTTTAGCCCCAGGATGCCCTGGTTGGTTTTTGGTTTGGGTCCCACATTCATGCTTGGAATATGGAACGGGGGTGGTTGGACGAAAAGAGATTTGGCTCAGCCAATCTATGCTAGGGTGGAAATGTACCGGTTATTATGTGGATTTCATTGATGTTATATCCATGGTATTTTTTTTTGTTATTATGCTAGCTATAAGTATGTATTTCGTTAGTGATGACGTATGGCTCTATCTATGTTTTTTCTTGTAAATGAATATACAATTTATCTATGGTAAAATAGATTTTATTTCATATTAGGATGTAAGGGAGCAATTATTCTTACCGATTCTCAGGTAAGTATTAGACTCATATGTTTAATTATGTTGTTTACACCTCTAGATGCAATGTTTGTGAGATGTTTGACGAAATTCCTGTCATGGCTGGGTGGGGTGAGATGAGTTCCTAATGATGTGATTTCTTTCATATATTTTTTTAAATTTTATTTATCCTCTCTTGAAGTTACAAGAAGTTCTGGGCAATGAGCTGAGCTCAGGGGCTAAAAATGTGGCAAAAATCCTAGAGTTGCAGGCGTAAAATTGAAATTTGGGCCATAACCTCTATCTTTCCAAGGCTAGCCTACGGCTAAGAGTCTATAAATTCTCACTTTCCCTTACATGCCCATGGCTAAGGCTCAAGAGGGTCAAAATTCAGTCTCCCTTCAAGTTTTAGGGGCCTCAGAGGGTGGTTCACTTCTTGGAGGTGTTGTTGATGTTGTGTAAGGTGTGTTTCTCATGTTTCCATTGGTTCCACTTCATTAAGTTAATATAGGAGGTTGAATCTCATATTAGTAGCCTTTCGTCATATGTTTTCCCCAGTTGACTAGTTACTTGAGAAGATGTGCGAAGGGGGTGTTACATGGTTGAATTCCATGAATACAAAGGGACACCATGGCACCCTTCACATCCAACATATGTATCCATTCCCCCATTACAAGAGGTTCATGTTGGAAATTTCCTCTTCGAATGAAATGGGATTTAACATTACATAAATCACAGGGTATGACATTAGACGAAGCAACTATAGACATTAGCAAAAAATAATGACAAGGATTAACATCTACTACCATATTAAGAGTCAAATAATTGTTGGACATCTGAATCAGACCAACATTTCCATTCTCTCACTTCTCACGTATGTAAAATAATCCATATCTCAAGCGGAGAAAAAAAGAAGAATCACTTATCGCATCAAAATCTCCACAAGAAAAAATACTTCAATCACCCATATACCATATCCTCTAAATTTACCCATGGTAATCATCTCTTGTTACTTAACCGCCTTTAACATACATTTACCTATTATTGCATGTATCCACACATTGTTCTATTACTTTTCAAGAATTTTTTTCTTTTCATAATTTCTTACTTCGTTAAAAAAATTACTATTTATATAAATTTCCACTAAAAATTATTATTTCTCTTTATGTTCATGAACAACAGATATGGATACAAGCTACCTGTCCACACTATATGAATACTGCCAACAAATTCAACAACATGAGCTTACTTTACTTGATATACAAAGTAGGATGATCCCACCACAATCCCTCCCTATTTACCATCTAGGACAAACTATTATCTTTCTTCAGAAGATAAGAAGACTCCTGGAAAAAATTATTCACATCTATGAAAGAGACACACACAAGAAAATACAAGATGAATGGAAAGAACACATTTTACATATTAACATCACAATAGATATCAATTGGTGTTGTCTATGCCATGCATCATTTTGTATATATGATTAGTTCCTCACTATCAACTACACCAGTATATATCTAATCTTGTACATATAACTTTCATGCTTAGTTTTGGCACCGATTTATTGTTTTGCAAATATTTGAAACAATTTTGGAGTCATCATGTTCATGTGCTAAAAACTGTAAATGTGTTTTTCTGTTATACAAAATTAAATATAGAAAATATTTTTCAAAACATAGATAATTACCACCACACAAATTAGCACTATTATGACTATATTTTATTATTCATGGCATCCATTTCTGTTCATTATTTGCAAACATTTGAAACAATTTTGGAGTCATCATGTTCTTGTCCTAAAAACTGTTAATATGTTTTTCTATTATAAAAAATTAAATAAAGAAAATATTTTTCGAAACAGAGATAATTACCACCACACAAATTAGCATTATTCTGACTGTATTTGATTATTCATGGCATCCATTTCTATTCAGAGTCTTTATCTATTGGTATGGTAGTCTACAATGAAGTATGATTTTATATTTTTTGAGCCATCATGTTCATAGTAAACTTGTAACTATCAAGCACTCTAACCCTAATCAAGCTCCAACGGATCTACTCCATGAATCTTGGTCGACACCTTTTAACGCCCTGTCGATGTCCCTTTAAACCTTTTGGGTCAATTTCTAGTTGTATTTAAAGGAAAATGTATATTATATAGTTGAGCATGAAGTTGGTTTTTATTGATTTATTACAAAAATTTATAATCAATTTAATTGATATAATAATATTTCTCTCACTTGAATTATAATGAACTTTTTCTTTTCAATTCATCACATGAGAAGCTTTACCACCACAACTTTTTATATAATAATTTAAAAATAGAATAATAATGAATTTGAAATAAATATTATTTTAATAAATTAAAATGTTTTGAAAATTAAATATTAAAAATGAATGAAAAGATACCTACGTTGAAAGGTGTGTTTATTTTGGAATAGAGTTTTTCGATTTTTAATTTGATTTTAGGTAGATGGTAAGGAATTAGTTTTCATAAAATATTTTACAATATTTTTAATAATAGTCACACATCAAAGTAGTTATTCCTTTTTTTCCTTTTTTTTTATCAAAAGTGTTCTATTATGTTGTCAAAACATTACATAGAGTATGGCCATTCAACTATGTTCTTCCAGTCTCAGTCCAATAAAATTTGTTGGCTGGAAGAACAACTCAAAAACTAGATGCAAAATGTCTAAACTTCCTTACTACAGAAAACTCGAAATCCCAATATTACCAAAATACCCCCAAGATATACATATATCCTACTATCATTAGTGCATTGGTGGACAACCCACATCATTTTCGGGAGGATCTGGACACTCAAGATCTCCATGAACATGGAACTTGACATGAGCTAGGCGCCCCTCGATCTACTCCATACACTTGAAAAGCCTACTTTGGCCTCTATGAAGTGATGGCTACCTTTCTAGTATAGGGTGAATGCTTGAAGATGGGTTACACTTTTGGGCTAAATGTGAAGATGAAATTTCAAGATTTTCCTCTTTTATCAAATTGAAGCCATCAAAATTCATATAAGAATTGTGAATTTTTATTCAAAGTAGAAAGACAATATGTGGAGAATTATGTTTTTGTCTTAATGATAGTTTTTGCAAAAAAAAATTAGGTCTCTTAACTTTCCATTAAATGCAATACTTGTCCGTGCAATTTTTCGCATAACTTAAGAGGTATGTGTGTGTTCACACAACATAAATTAGTCTAAAATGTGTAATTATATATATATATATATATATATATATATATATATATATATATATATATATATATATATATATATATATATATATATATATATATATGAGCATGATCTACATAGAGAGAACTAAGTTTTTCATATTAATTTTTTTTTAATGCAAAATTATATATTTTTTTTATTAATTTTCAAAGTTGACGAAGTAATATTTCAATTGTATTTGAAGACACATGTTCATGTAATATTTGTTCAACTCTTTAAATAAATTGAAAAACCAAGACTAACCTTTTGAAGAGGACTCATAAACGAATATAGTGGTATTTTTCAAAAAAAAATTGTTGTGTATATTTTATGTTATTGATTTTTTATTCAGCCCATTTGAAAATGTCCAAAACAAATTCAAGCATTATGTCTAAAAAAATTAGATGAAAAATACCATATGAATTCAAAAGTGTCAAACTCATCTGCCAATGCATAAAGGATTTTTTCACAAATCCAATATGATCAACTTCGTAACTTAAGGAAAAATTCTTCCCTAAATTTGTTAGGGTAAAAATAAGGTTGCAAAGAAATCTACAGAAAAGGTGCTAAAGGTGTGATTTTTAAGACCCCACAAGCTTGATCGCGCGCTTAAAACACTCGATCAAGTGACTTATTTCGAAATTCAAATAACTCAAACAAGGGTTTAAGAAACCTTCCATCTATCTTTTAACATGGTTAAATAAAAGGCTCAATCTAGCCTATAGCTTGAACTAGCTTTAAAGCTAAATCTAGCCTATAACTGATCTAACTTTAAAACTCAATCAAACCATTTTTTTTTTCATGCTTGAGTTATATTAGCGAGAAATTTAAAAAAAAATGGCTCGACCAACCACCTCTACTCCATTGATTATGTTGAATATTGTTCATGAAATTTGTGATTTCATTTTGATCCTCATGTCTATCGAGACTCAACTACTCCAAGAGCACAGTGACATGGCTCAATTTTGTTAAGGGACGTGGGGATAAGAACATGGCGGGGTGAGGAATCCAGATTATTAGCCACCACGTCATCTAGGTCGGTGTCGTGAACATATCCTTCTTTCGCTGCTTCCTCTCGTCTCTCGTGCTTTGCTCCTAGACCGCACAGGTCCACTCCTCGCCATGCTCTAACCTTCTGCTTCATCATTTTCACCACAACTCCACTCCAATATACTCAACACTCCTCATCCGTCACTGTACCCGAAGCCCTAGATTCCATTAACACTTAACCACTCACTTCCTCAAGCGTAGACATAGGGAGCCACTCTGCTTTAGTGGGAAGCCAAATCCTTCCAAGGTTGTCTCCACCAGATTCCACTCGATGGCTCCTACGCCAAAGATTAGCAATACAGACCCCGGGATACCCCTTTCAAGCCTTAATTGGGAAAAATGAAAGCGAGACGCCCTATCTACTTGGCCAGATCAAGGTCAAGCTTCTCCTTTGAACGGTTATTGGGTTTGAGAGGTTCAACTAAAACAAAATTAGATCAGCCCCGCTAGATTTCACACCCTCCACTACCACTTGACTGTACAGAATTACGTTTGAGACTCAAATTATTCTACCACGCAAGAGTCACCAACTTTAGCTTCAACGAATAAATGAGTAACCCACCCGCTTCACCACTATGAACCAAGTATGCTCAAGAGCCTAAGCTTTGTTTAGCCAGAGACTGCAAATTCCAGAGACCAACTCTACTAAGACCATGAACAAAAACACTATAAAGACTATCGGAGTCGATTTGGAAGCTTGCTAATGTAAATAAAACCAAGCGGCGATGCAAAATAATTGTTCTGGTATGCTAGTTTTGTGAGCTCGCCAAGCTAAAACAAAGGCATTGGTTACACTCCTCTCTAGGGCCCCAAATCAGGTGATGATGATCTCATTTGGAATACCACTCTATTTTCTCGAACCATTTGTTGTGGAAGTTGTCTACTCACTTAGTGGAATAGTTTGGACGACAGTTTTTCGTCGGAATCCGGTCAACTAAAATTCAAAAAATCAGGTAGTTGGAGTGTTTGGAATGCATTTTTTATAGTGGAAATGGATTCAGCACTATCAAAGACTCTTAAGGCACTCAAAATACTAAATTTTAACAACTGTAAACAAGATTCTGATAAAATCTTTGCCGGATTTTTTCAAAATCTTTACCAAATTCTGGGCGAAAATGCTGCTATTTTAGAGTACGCGTTTTTTGTGTCACTTCATGTATACCCACATGCCATTTGTACTATGCTCATTTCTCGAGGAGGCAACAACTCATACTTTCGTGCCCCTCATTTTGCCTATCTGCGACCCCATCCACTTTATTAATTTTTTTGTCTTTTTAATTAAATGAATTAATTGAAAAAACAAATTATGAACATATTTTATTGGAGAGTGAGTTATCATTTTTTAATAAAAAATTTTATAGTTAAAAATCTTGTCACATTGTTTTTAAATGTATATATATTTAACTTATATATTAATTACTTTTATAATTGATAATAACAATAATGATAACTATATTGTTAATAGGTGTGTATAATTGAATAAAGACTTATATAATTTTAATTTAATTATCAATAATAATTAAGTAGATGGTAGAGATTAAACCTCCACTAAATATTTTAGAATATTTTTAATAATGATATATCAAAAAATGAAATTTATCTTAAAAATAGTTATTTTATTTATTTAATTAAATTAATTAATTAAAAAATATATTATATAATCATAAATTAAATTTATTTTTGAACCTAAAGCATTAGTAAATCATAATATTTACCTATAATTTATAACAAAAAAATATTGTTTTTTAATATATATATATATATATATATATATATATATATATATATATATAGCTATACTGGTATATCTTCACTTGTGCACAAAAATGACTACACCATGTTCCTCAGTTTGAAAACTACTACCACTATGAAGGTCAGATTTTATATTTGATGCTTTAGAACTGATATGAATATGTATACTTTTAAAGTAGCGCTACTGTGCCATAAATACATGTTAAAAAAACCAAACCGTAACGCACTTCCGTTGGAAATGGAAGGAATGAATAAATGATACAAGATCTCCAAATTTATGCCACTAATACATACTTTATTTTATATAAGAAGTGGTGATCACCTGCGTGGAAAGTTGATACTTCGTTAATTTCTTGAATTTATGGATTCCACTATATATATATAGTGACTAGGGCCATCCACTGTTATTGTCATTACATGGATTACAATTTTCCAAAGCAACGTCACTTATATGAAACCAGAATCATAAACACCCCCTGATTTCCAGTAGGGAAGCACCGCGTTTTTGGCCCACAACCATTTCCCATCGTACCCGCTGGTTACCACGAATCGGAACTGGAGAGCACCTCTTGGTGGCTTCTGTATCTCCCACATTGAGCCATTGTTGCGTGTCATATAATAACGCCACAGAGAAGTGTCTAGCTACAAACACATTACAAGTGACAAACTAATTAGCATATCAGTTTTCTAAATGCAATTTCACAAATTAATAGCATCGACTAATCTACCTGAACAACATCCACGGACACTACGTGTGTCTGGCCTTCTTGGTACAGAAATTGCATAGCAAGATAGTAAGTATACTTGCTTGCTACTTTCGTCTACTCTAACTACCATTTTCTGGCCTTGTACTGGCAATGGACCCTGTTCATAGTACCCAATCAAGTTTCTCATGAATATGTTTTATTTGTAAGATACAGATGATTTTTTTGCTGATAAGATGCATGTAAAAATTTAGTAGAATTTCTGAAAAATTGTCAAATTTTATAGCAATAGAGCCTAGGCTTTCTATCCAATGTTTTCAGAATCTGCATAAAGCCTGACTTTCTCTCTTATTTCAAAATATTTTCAAATCTACAATTAATTAAATTCAAAGTAAGTAAATTCAAATGGTTTAAATTCTCTGTATGCCTTTTATACTCTATATCTATAATCCCACCCTTCATAAGCTGGGAGCCCTTATCTGCGATTGCCAGGCTTCATAATGTGCTCCAAGATACTACAAAATCTGTTTTATTGTTCTGTGTGAAGTCCGCAACCACTATCGTCGTCCCTGACTTGCTGCATAATTTGGGGTCTGTGCATCTTATTTGCAAATTCCATCATAAAAACATTATTTTCGTTTTCCTGATGAAGAAATATGGTATTAACTTTTAAATCTGCAATATGTCAATAAGCACTGCCGTATTTGTAAGGCTTGCCTGATAGCATGAGCTACACCCAACGCCATTACTATAGAGATCGGAACTAACAGCTCCTACATTGCCACCATAGAGTTTTGCTGATCCGTATCCACACGCCCCAACTGCAATAATACCAAACAAAGTAATTACACCATCGAAAATATATATTTATTACCACTGTCAAATAGTGTTCCCATATAGTCTGAGTGATTGTACAATACCATTGACAGCCCAAGAGTAAGCGTAATAGGCGACTTTAGATTGATGGACGCAGTTGCGGCAACTTAACACTGCACTTGGGACTGTAGCGATGAGCAACATGTGACAAAAACTGCAAAAAAGGAAGAAATTTGGTGTTCTGGTGGCCAATGATACAACATTTCTTTCCAGGGAGAAAGAATTGAAATGGCATGTTGCCCCACTTATGATTTGCCCTGCTTTCATATTTATAGTGATCTAATTGGTATACAACTGTTACCTGGTACTATACAGCTGATCAAAAGTAATTTGATTCGTCTGTATGGTCTAGCAGGGAATATGACTTGGAAATTAAATAAATGGGATCCCTACTGAGAACCTACGTGTCAAACACCCAATTATAAAAGTTAATATCTTATCCCTAATTCACTGATGCTCTGTATTTTATCTTGCAAATTTCTAATTTGATTTGGCAGGGGAGAAAGTGGACATCCAGGTGCACGTGGCGATAAGTGTATATAAGTCAAACTGTGAAGAGCATCAATTTTGCGTGGTCCACATTATAAAAACGCTTAGTCTAAAAAAAGCAGTAGAATGGCTTAGAATTTGGTAAAGATTTTGAAAAAATCTCCCAAAAATTTGTTCAGAATTTTGTTTATAATTGTTGAATTTTAGTATTTTGAATATTCTAAGAGTTTTTGATAGTGCTGAATCCATTTCCATTATCAAAAATGGATTCCAAACACTCCAACTACCTAATTTTTTGAATTTTAGTTTAACAGATTCCGACCAAAAAACTGTTGGAATATAATTTCCACTGCACAAGTAAATGCAGCGAAGAAACAAGGCGGCAGGTTAACTTCCGCGGGGGTCCAGCAGGCAGAGCAGATGGAGGGGTTTACCCCCTCGGAGCTGGGCCCACACCATACAGCCACAAAGCCATTCCGCAGGGGTTGATAAACTCTTGTGGGAGGAGGTATGAACCCCCTCAGACCTGCTGACGTAAGTAGGGGCCCACACATATGCATTAACAAAATATTGCAGGGTTTTAATGTTTTAATGTTTAAATGTTTTAACGTTGTTTTTGTTTTTAATATATGTGAAACATATATTAAAAGGCCCGTAAAGTGAATATGAGAGTGTTGTTTTATTTCAATACACAGTGAATGTTTTTTTTAATATACAGCAAATTTTTATAAAAGGCACAGCAGTGCAGAAGTGAAAAAAAGGAAGACAACAGAACTGGTTTTATTACACAGGATTGTGCACAGCAGTGCGGGATGAAAAATCAAAGTGCCAGCAAGTAAAATCTGTTATCAATGCACTTATCAAGTGGTGCTGACAGAAGTAATGAGCCATTTATATTTCTGAAGCGGTGAATTTAGTGGTTATATGTCAGTTAATGGCATTAATTCAACCTGAGATCTTTTGGGATATTTCTGTTTTGTAATATGTAGAGACAGAGTCATTCTGTTAATTGTAATGTTTTATATACACAACAGCATATTTTAAAATAGAGATAGAGAATAGTTTTTATGCACAACAGAGTGCATTTTGAAAAACAGAGTATTCACAGCAGTGAATGTTTTTAGTGAGACAGAGTGTCATTTGTAAATGACAGAGTGATAATTGTTGAACTGTGTTTGCAACAGTCAAAATTATTTTGTAATCCCTCTCTTGAGGAAGAATTGTAACAACAATTTTTTTTTATATGAAATAGAAATTTTTTCTGAGTTGAACTCTGTCACTGTATATGAAATTTTAAATATTTCTCTGTGTTAAGGAAGGCAGTTTTATTGTTTTGGAATTCTGAAAATTCCAACATGGTATCAGAGCTAATCCAGGCTATTTGAAGATCAAATAAGCTGAAGGAAAGGAGTTCTTTGTTGCAGCAGCTTCTCCAGCAGTGTGAAGGTTCAGATAAGAAGAATTCGAAGGTATTTCTCTATATAGTTTTGTGTTACTATTGTAGTACAGTTGATTAGTTTTAAACAAACAGTCAAGTGTTTTTGAGATCATAGTTAAGAGTGCAGAATGGCTGGAGCCAGCACAGGTATGAGTTTGGGAAATACTCATCTCCCACAATTCAATGGAAAAAATTATGACTACTGGTCAATAACTATGATAGCTTTATTTACCTCACAAGAATTATGGGAATTAGTTGAGGATCGCTTTGAAGAGCCAACAAATGAAGCATAGTTTTTTCTTTTAACTCAGGCAGAAAGGGAGTCACTGAAGAACAATAAGAAGAGAGATTCCAAGGCTCTTTTCTTCTTGTATCAAGCAGTGCATGAGAGTGTGTTTCCAAGGATAGCAGCAGCTAAGAAATCCAGTGAAGCATGGGAAACTCTCAAGACAGCTTATCAGGGAATGGAGAGAGTGAAGATAGCAAAACTTCAGTTGCTGAGGAGAGACTTTGAGACTCCACGTATGAAGGAGTCAGATAACATTGACTCATTCTTCACTCATGTGATTGGAATGGTCACACAGATAAGATCTCATGGAGAGACTCTTGAGGACAAGAGAATTGTTGAAAAACTCTTGAGAAGTTTACCCTCAAGATTTGATGTGATTGTCACCACCATAGAGGAGAATAAAGATCTCACAAAGTTTTCAGTGGATGAGCTACATGCATCACTGATGACCCATGAATAGAGATTGGGTAGGAGTGAAAGCTCATCTCTAGAACATGCTTTTAAGTCCCAGATGTCTTTCGGAAGAAGAAGAGCGCAAGGCAAAGGAAGAGGAAGAGGCAGAAGCCAAAACAGAGGTGGAAGGAACAGTCCAGCAAATGCTCAAGGAAGGGGCAGCAATCCAAATCAACATCAAGGCCAAGGCAGCAGCCAACAGAATGGTCAGCAGGATGCACAAGGACAAAGGTATGAAAAATCCAATGTCCAATGTTACCATTGCAAAAAATATGGTCATTATGCTAATGAATGTAGAAAGAAGAAGCAGAATGATATGAGAAGTGAAACTAGTGCCAATTTTACAAAAGAAAATAGCAGTCAAAGTAATTTGTTTTTAGCTTGTAATATGGCTGAAGAAAAGAGTGAAGACTTATGGTTTCTAGACTCCGGTTGTAGTAACCATATGACAGGAAACATAACAATGTTTTCTATGTTAGATGAAAGTGTGCAGTCACAAGTCACACTAGGAACTGATAGCAAAGTTTCTGTTATGGGAAAAGGAGATGTAAATGTTTTAACAAGATTAGGTGCAAGGAAAACCATAGCAGATGTTTATTATGTTCCAGGAATGAAGTGTAACCTCTTAAGTGTAGGACAACTTGTCCATAAGGGGTATAATGTTTTCTTTGATAATGATGTTTGTACCATCATGGATAAACCACCCAGCAAGCAGTGTATTGCTGAAGTGAAGATGACAAGGAACAGGATGTTCCCTCTTAGAATGAGAGCAGATTTGAAGAATGGTGAAGAAAAAGCAGCAGTTGCACATGAAACTTTCCAAAGCGAACCAAAGGATGATAATTGGTTATGGCACTTGAGATTTGGACATCTCAACTTTGGAGGTCTTAATTTATTGAACAGAAAAGGAATGGTAAGCGGTTTACCATTGATAGAGAAACCGGACAACCTTTTTGAAGGTTGTATTCTTGGGAAACAACACAGAGAAAGTTTTCCTTTCGGGAAAAGCATAAGGGCAAAAGCACCCTTACATATTGTCCACTCAGATGTGTGTGGACCGATGCAAACTCCATCGCTTGCAAGCAGCCACTATGTACTAACATTCATAGATGATTTCACAAGAAAAACTTGGGTTTACTTTTTGAAAAACAAAAGTGAAGTGTTTGAAAATTTTTGCAATTTCAAAGCACTTGTGGAAAACCAGAGTGGGCTGCATATCAAAGTCCTTAGGACTGATAGAAGAGGTGAGTATATATCTAAAGATTTTCTACGTTTTTGTAGAGAAAATGGTATTCATAAACAGTTTAAATTTTCATGACAAAATGGAGTAGCCGAAAGGAAGCAGAACCATAATGGACATGGCGAGGAGCATCTTAACCTCGCCGACCACACGACGCACGCCATGTGGCTGGGCGAGGAAAGCGAACTCGACCTCCGTATATTTTTGAAACAGTGCCCACAAAAGCGATTTATGAACAAAGTCTTTGAAGAGGCATGGTGGCACAAAATGAATCTCCCGCACATATATAGAAGGTTTTTGGATGTGTAAACTATATAAGATCAGCTAAGGAAGAAGTTGGACAACCAGGGGGAGAAATGTATTTTCATTGGATACAGTGATGAATCCAAAGCTTATAGGTTGTATAACCCATCCACCAAGAATTTTATTGTGAGCAGAGATGTTTAGTTCATTGAAGAGGAAGCTTGGGATGGAAGCATAGAGAAAACAGTGAATATTAAAAACTGTTTGTCTCGTGATGAAGATGATGATGAGTTGGCTGAAATACAATCCCAAACAGCAGCACCAACACAAGGGCAGCAAGAGAGACCCTTGAGGAGAAATGAAAGTGCTTCTCCAAGCACACCACAATTCAAAGTGGTAACTTCTTCAAGTACTTGTACACCTACTGAAAGAGGTAAGAAATTCAGAAGTTTGAAAGATATTTATGAACAAGATATAGCTAATGAAGGTATCAATTCTTTGTTTGCTTTATATTGTCATGTTGATGATCCTGTTCATTTTGAAGAAGCTATCAAGGATAGGAAATGGATAGAAGCTATGGATGAGGAAATAAATGCCATAGAGAGGAACAAAACTTGGGATTTGGTTGAACTCCCAAAAGGTAAAGATGTCATTGGTGTTAAATGGGTCTACAAGACCAAGAGTAATGCTGAAGGCAAGATAGAGAGACACAAGGCAAGGCTTGTTGTCAAAGGCTATAAGTAGAAGCATGGCATTGATTATGAGGAAACTTTCGCACCGGTTGCCAGAATGGAAACCGTGAGAGCAGTGTTGTCCATAGCAGCACAAAACAAATGGAAAGTTTACCAAATGGACGTGAAGTCAGCATTCTTGAATGGAGTGTTAATGGAAGAGGTTTACATTGATCAACCTCTCGGCTATGAGAAGAAAGGCCAAGAGCATAAGGTATGCAAGTTGAAGAAAGCTCTTTATGGGCTGAAGCAAGCGCCAAGAGCGTGGTACAGTAGGATAGATTCATATCTACTGGAAAATGGTTTTGAGAAATGTGAGGGAGAACCCACCCTCTACATCAAAGAACAAGATGGTAAAATTTTAATTGTAGTCTTGTATGTTGATGATGTTATTTTTACAGGTAATGATGATTGCCTTATTGAACATTTTAAAACAGTCATGAAAGAAGAATTTGAAATGACTGATATGGGTTTGTTGAGATACTTCTTGGGAATAGAAGTAGAAAAAGATAAAAATGGGATTTTTATCTCACAGGCAAAGTATGTTAATGAAGTTCTTGAAAGATTTAACATGCAGGAAAGCAAAGCAGCAATCACTCCCACAGTGATGGGATTAAAACTCAGCAGAGAGGACAGCAGCAAGGATTTTGATCCTAGTTTATACAAGAGCATAGTTGGCAGCCTCATGTATTTGACTGCAACTAGGCCGGACATAATGCATGCTGTTAGTTTGATTTCCAAGTTCATGGAAAAGCCAAAGGATGCACATTGGCAAGCAGCAAAAAGAATTTTGAGGTATGTTAAAGGTACTAAAAGGTTTGGTATTTTTTATACTACTTCAGAACATTCAGATTTAGTTGGATACACTGACAGTGATTGGGCTGGAAGTGTGGATGATCGGAAGAGCACTTCCGGTTATGTTTTTCACATGGGTTCAGGAGACATTTCATGGGCTTCTAAGAAACAACCCGTTGTAGCATTATCTACAGCAGAAGCGGAATATGTGGCAGCTACAGCAGCAGCGTGTCAAGTAGTTTGGACGTGGAAAATGTTGAGAAGTTTAGGCAAAGAACAGGTAAAAGGGACAGTGATTTATTGTGACAATAGCTCAGCTATTGCATTGTCTAAAAATTATTTTTTTCATAAGAGGACAAAGCACATTGACACCAAATTTCATTTCATACGGGAATTGGTTAGCAATGGCGAGATTGTTTTGCAGCATTGCAGAACGGAGGATCAATTTTCAGATATCCTCACAAAGCCACTACAGCAGAAAAGCTTTGAACATTTCAGGAAATGCTTGGGTATGCAAGAAAACCCAGCAGTTGAAATTAAGGGGGAGTGTTGGAATATAATTTCCACTGCACGTGTAAATGCAGCGAAGAAACAAGGCGGCAGGTTAACTTCCGCGGGGGTCCAGTAGGCAGAGAAGATGGAGGAGTTTACCCCCTCGGAGCTGGGCCCACACCATACAGCCGCAAATCCATTCCGTAGGGGTTGATAAACGCTTGTGGGCGGAGGTATGAACCCCCTCGGACCTCCTGACGTAAGCAGGGGCCCACACATATGCATTAACAAAAGATTGCGGGGTTTTAATGTTTTAATGTTTAAATGTTTTAACGTTGTTTTCGTTTTTAATATATGTGAAACATATATTAAAAGGCCCGTAAAGTGAATATGAGAGTGCTGCTGTATTTCAATACACAGTGAATGTTTTTTTTTAATACACAGAAAATTTTTATAAAAGGCACAGCAGTGCAGAAGTAAAAAAAAGGAAGACAACAGAACTGGTTTTATTACACAGGATTGTGCACAGCAGTGCGGGATGAAAAATCAAAGTGCCAGCAAGTAAAATCTGTCATCAATGCACTTATCAAGCAGTGCTGACAGAAGTAATGAGCCATAAATATTTATGAAGCAATGAATTTAGTGGTTGTATGTCAGTTAATGGCATTAATTCAACCTGAGATCTTTTGGGATATTTCTGTTTTGTAATATGTAGAGACAGAGTCGTTCCGTTAATTGTAATGTTTTATATACACAGCAGCGTATTTTAAAATAGAGACAGAGAATAGTTTTTATGCACAGCAGAGTGCATTTTGAAAAACAGAGTATTCACAGCAGTGAATGTTTTTAGTGAGACAGAGTGTCATTTTTAAATGACAGAGTGATAATTGTTGAACTGTGTTTGCAGCAGTCAAAATTATTTTGTAATCCCTCTCTTGAGGAAGAATTGTAACAACAGTTTTTTTTATATGAAATAGAAATTTTTTGTGAGTTGAACTCTGTCACTGTATATGAAATTTTAAATATTTCTCTGTGTTAAGGAAGGCAGTTTTATTGTTTTGGAATTCTGAAAATTCCAACAAAAACTACCATCAAAACTATTCCACATAAGTAAAACAACTTCTTAGAAAAATATCTGCCAACCCTGTACTTATAATAATATTGGTTTTCGTGTGACAAACAATATTCCTTCGAAATTGTCGCAGGTTTAGTTTGGCACTAAAACCCTAAGTAGGATTCGAAGTAGCAAGCAGACACATTCCCAACCATAAATCTAAGTTTAAAGGTATACTGACTTATAAACGACCACAATTGGCCCATAATGAATTACAGAGACACAAATGGAGAATACTCCCATGGAATAACTCTCTCTTCTGACATTGACTTCTATTACACTCCTTCCACTTAGACCTGACTTATGATGGCTTCCCTTTACAGCTGACCTATAAAACACATTGCTTTGTATATTGTAATATATTTTTAGTTTCCTTAACGTTTAAAAATTCTATATCTCAAAATTGAGTCTTTATTAAAAATTACTGGTTTGAACCATTGGCGTTACACCTTAAAGGAACATAGGCCAAAACAAGAAATTTGACTTCCTGTGCAAGATTTGCCACGGCAAACCTGGGGCCACCTGATGCACCTACCTTGCAACCATTAGGGTAGTGGACTCTCCACAACGATCTGTAATGCCTCATTTATCATTGGAAAGTTGAGGCCCAGGGCTATTTATCTATAAAAGGTTCTTCCATTGGCGTTACCCAACCTCACCTTTCCCAAGATGAACCTTATCATGAGGATATTTTATTAAGAGGAAGGTTTTTTATTATGGGGTTTATAGTCGGGACATTGTTCATATTCGTCATAGAATATGAACCAATGTCCTAAAACGTATTTTGACTGGCCATATTTATTTCAAAACGTCATTACTATCAGAAGGATAGGTTCCATCCGCATTGACATTAATATCATGTTGAATGACATGTCCATCTACGGTGACAGGTAGATGAGGTCATCTTGCACTAATTGCCAGTGAAGAACAACCAAAATATTACCTCTCCAAAATATTTTTAGACACCATTGTGGGAAAATCCAACCTACTTACAAGATATGCACGAAAATCCGATCTACTTACAAGATATGCACTGAACTACTGAACGAGTTCTATCCCAATTCCAAATCCACGATCTGAGTGGAATTTCAAACACAAACCCACATTAAAGCACAGATTTGGGGTCAAAGTGTAACTACTACACAGATATTACCAATTACAGTTATTGCATTCTTAGTGGTTAGTTGTTTGTATCGGAGAAATCATAATTATAAGCATGGGCTAACAATGATTTCAACATTCTCACCGTTGGTGGTGTGTGTTTTGTTAAATAATTTTATTGAGATGCAGTTTCTATAGTCCATTTCAGGAATAATTTATTTTCCATTCACGATGTGCTTCAGTTTGTTAGATTTGTCGATAGCAAGCCGAATTCGGCAAACACGTCCAATTCTATGAAAATTTTTCTTAAAATATTGCAGAAGATCCTCGAGAATGGGGAGGAGCTTGTTGACTAATAAAAGAAGACCGTCGAGGATGTGGAGGAGCTTGCTAAGAAATAAAATTTTAGGGAAATTACTTTTCACAACTTTATACAACGCTATCGATTAGCTCCAAGAACCAAAGGCCTTATGAAAAGGATCAAAGAAGGACGCATCTGCTGTGAGTTTATTGTGTCAAATGAGTTGAATGAATGGACCTGAACGAACTTTGCATCTGTTGTGAGTTTATTGTGTCAAATGAGTCGAATGAATGGCCCTGAACCAACTTCACATCTGTTGTGAGTTTATTATGTCAAATGAGTCAAATGAATGGACCTGAACAACTTCAAACCTCAAGTGCATACCAACTAACACCATTCGCGGGACCCACAAAATTTGGCTCGTCATGATAATTTACAAAACCAAATCCCAAGACCTGTAAAATTTTTCTCGAGATAAGTTTTTCCTAAATTACCTTTTTTAGTGATTGAACTATTTGTTTCTATGGCTATGGTGACGCATGGTGTCCTTCTCTGAATCGGGACAACTACGGTAACTGTAAAAAGGAATAAGGTACGGATTTTGTCTGCACAACAGATATTAGAAAGTCATTTTTATGAATTTTAAAATAAAACTGAGACATATATGCGACGCTGCAATTTGTTGATTAGTTGTATTCTATGCAATTTTTCGATAAAGTTCAACATGATTTTATGTGGATGCTGAGACACATTCAATTTTGTAGTGGAAATATGTAGTCTGTCAGTTATAGTTGTTAGAATTTCCATCACATTTTGTGTAAATTTTAAAGATACTGTCAAAATATAAATGTAAAGTGTTACAGGAAGAATATGGCGTAATTGTATTCGAAATATTTGGAACTTTCAAAAGAATTCTCAAACCTTGCGTGTGTGGCTCAAATAAGTAGAATATTTTATCTTGCAAAAGTGAAACCGTCCAAGCTCCGTGGGATAAGGATAAGTTTTTATGCCAACAATCTTGGGTCTATATTCAACAATGGTAGTTCCCATCTCATAGAGACTTACTATTGTGATCCTTACTCTAGACCTATGTTGTACTATTTACATTTGATTCATGCTAATTCAATTCCCTTGTAATTGTATTTGTGTGGTCTATCTTTGACCCATGCGACTATTGTCTTGAACCACTACTATGAAAATTATATCTTTTTACCTTCTCAAGTCTAGGGTCAATTCTCTCTATTATCATCCTACATTAGTTTCTTTATGCATTCTCCTTTCATCTTTCTCTTTTTCCTTCTTCTTTCATGGAGTCTTATTCTTTATGATCCTTCATTTATCAATATATTCTACTTCATTTATCTGCTATATTCTACTTTGTCATGAAGTCAATCTCTTCATTCTTAATTAGTATTTCGTCATCTGAATATTATATTGCACTTGCATAAATTCGACAATTCCACATTGGGACACAAACTATTCAAAAGAATTAATCACCTCTTTATTCTCACAAATATTTTTAAGACTATTTTACCATGGCTTTTAGTCCCTTGGTGATTTCTTTTCCATTGCATTTATTGGATTCGTTGCCTCAGTAATTGCCTTTTCTTTCAAACCTTCATGTGATTTCCTTTTCTTATTAATATCTTCCACACCATGCCATATGCCATTTCATAATCATTTTTATAGACTACAGTCAACACTTCACTCTTTGATTTGGATGCCACACAAATTCAACTCACAAATTTTTCAAAAACAAATGAAATTCTTGTAATATTGGCATGCAATAAAGCCCTCATTCCTTCTTGTTTAAACAAGCATGCTAGCTCGGATACAAAGGAAACTAAAAAAAGTTGTAACAAGAAGCTTAATAGGTAGCAACAACTCATATAATCCCTTGAGTCAATGTCACCACTTTTCTGAATAGTGCTCCTTACTCTAGAACCTATGCTCTATGATTTACTTCTGATCCATGCTAACTCAATTATTGATCCATTTATCTGGAAATTGTATCTATGTGGTATCCTTCGACGTATCTTTGCACCTCTAAGGGGAAAATGCTAGTCTAATATGGTTGATTATGTCCCTTTGTAACAGGTGGATTTTTGGAAATTTCAAATATTAAACTTGTTAAAGAATAAGAAAGGACTTGAAACTTTTATGATATTGTAAAATAAAAAAATCGTTAAAAAGACATCACTACATATGGCCTAATGTAATTTTGTTATTAATCATTTCTCCATTGTTCTTAGCCTTATTAGTCTGTGCCGTAGACACTTGGACTATAATAATCGAATACTAATAGAAACAATTTTTTTAGCATTAATCTGTCTCTGGTACCCTAAGTTTTGAGGCACTCAAATTTTATCAACAAATAAAATTTATGGAATAATTTCGGAGACCAATAACGTTATTCTTCATATTATTGGTCTCTTCCGAGTCACGGATGCCAAAAGCATGGATAATATGTTATATTTTTTATTTATGTTTGCGGCTTTGAAACAACTGAGAACTAACTCTAACATTAATTCCCCAATATTAAATGTTATATATAGGTCTTTTTTACTTACCGAACTTTCAATTCTATATTACTTACCAACCTTTCACTTGTAACTAAGGCTAGATCACAACACTGTGCATGTTAACCACACAGACTTGTCAATTTAAGCACTCGTGTAGCAGCAGATTCTGCTCTTAACTTCGTTGGTTATGCAGTAGATTGAAGTCACAGTGGAGTCGGTGGAACTAATAGGTAAGGTGGCAAAGCAAGCATCCTGATCATTCATTCATCTAATTCCATATATAGTCAGATCCAGTGTACCAAATGTTTACAGAGCCATGGCGTAGAATATGAATTCATCTCATCAAACGCACTCACCAGCTACTCCAGGCACTTGACGTTTTGTATTGCACGTCTAGTTCGTAGGTATCTGGGTCAATCAATCTCTCAATCCATCCATCTGTACCCATTTGTACACTTACGTAGTAGGGATTGTTGTAAAATATGGCAATATAACGTTGAACCTGTAACAATTATGAATCTACAACAATGCTGGCGAGAAATGTTGGTGGGAAGCTCTGACTAGTTCAATAAGTAAGGAACCCAAGCCAGATTCTTTTCTTCTGTCATACGACGACTGAAGCCAGGTTTTTTTAATGCTCCACATATCCTTCCTAAGAATGAATACCATAGGTTATGTTGAAGTAGTATTAATAGTATATCTTCATGTGCAATGAATATATGCACTTTTCTTAAATATAAAATTTGCAGCGATACCGAGAATAAATATTTTATTTTCTTCAAATTTTTTTCTCTGAATATTTGCTCCAAGATTCTATGTTTTTCCATTTGGACAACATTTTCTCCACGGTTTTCCAAGCTTATCTGATTTTTGTTTCGACAATTTGTTTGGACAAGCTTTGCTCCATTGTTCGGTACAGAGTTGCATCATCAGAAAGCAAGTTCTGCTATCAAACATCATCAGAAGGCCAAATTTTCATCATAAGGCCAAGCCTTCTCACATACATTTAGAGACTCTGTAAAAACGAAATCATCTAGCATCTACAATATATAGACTTCTGTAAAAATGAAAGCATCACAAATACTTCATTGGTATTTTATTTATTTATTATAAACAAACAGTGTTGATAATTCTCTATAAAAATGAAATCATATGCAATACAATTGGTATACTTCGTTAGTATTTTTTATTCATTATAAAAAATCTATGTAGACAATTTCAATAAATTTGAAAAAATTCAGGTTATCTTTCTAGTGACAAGAATGGAATGGAATGGCTTGATACAACAGCTTTCCCAGCGCTGGGAGCTCTGGGAACTTATTCGATTTCACTCAGCACCCAAAAAAAAAATTAGGTGTATTTATGGTTCTTTCCTTTTCTTTGAATGGAGACTGAATGGAAATAAAGGTTTGTTGGAGCGAAATGGGTACATTTAGAAAATGATATTGATTAAAGCAGTTCAATTAGAGCCTTTTGAAAGTAATGGGTATGGCTTCTTCGCTAGAGCTCAGGGGAAAAAAGTGGAAAGAAATTCTCTCACTAACGAGGAATTGCATTTCAAGGACTTATTTTTCCAAATAAGACCTAAAATCCCAAACAATTTGCACTCTTTTTGCAAAGCAATTAAGTCTGTTCTGTCTTGCCCCACTCTAAGCTTGTTACTTAAGCTCAATTGCAATTATTTTTTTTGTATGTTCCCTACTTCTACCATGTAACTAAATCTCAATTGTAACACAAAATAATCTTTCACTAACTTTCTCCACTCCAAGCTTGTTACTTAATCTCAACTGCAATTAATTTTTTTATATCTTCCCTACTCCTACCTTGTAACTAAATCTCAATTGTAACACAAAATAATCTTTCATTGTTATAGATAATAAAAGTTGCAACATTTGATCTTGACACCTACTCTCCAATCAAATGATTTACGTTGGTCTGTCAATAGCAGCAAAGACGAACCATTCTACTATTAACATAGCATGTAATGCAGAGTTCAAAAGGAAGAAACAAAAATAACTTACTCTAATGTTGGTTCCTCCAACATGTTGAATTAACCATTCAAAAGGCATTCATTTGCATCATACAAGTCTGCAGTCGACGAAAACAGTTAGAAATAGGCAGGAATTCATACCATTTCTAAAAATAGAGGAGTAATTGTCTGAAATTTGTGCATCAAAGTTGCATGTGATAGATTTTTGAAATTTTCCTAATTTACACGATATCAATTAGGAAAATTGACATGGTGTAAATTAGGAAAATTATGAAAATCTATCACATGGAACTTTGATGCACAAATTTTAGACAGTTACTCCTCTATTTTCAAAAATAGTATGAGTTCCTGCCTATTTCTATCTGTTTTCGTCAACTGCAAACTTGTATGATGCAAACTAATGCGTCATACAATTTTGCATTTCTAAAAACGAATGCATCACACAAGTTTTCATTTCTAAAATATATTTTAAATTTTAGAAATGCAAACTTGTATGATGCATTCGTTTGCATCATACAAATTTGCAGTCGACGAAAACAGTTAGAAATAGGTAGGAACTCATACCATCTCTAAAAATAGAGGAGTAAATATCTGAAATTTGTGCATCAAAGTTGCATGTGACAAATTTTCGAAAATTTCCTAATTTACACAATGTCAATCTATTTGAAGCTAACCGATATGCTTTTTTATACCTTCATTAAATTAAGGGATTTTCTACATAGCGGAGCTTGCTCCAAGGGTTGATGTTGCTTTGACAGAGGGAACCAAAAAAAACATTCATCTAAGAAGCTAAAGAAGGATTGAGTAAAGAAGGAATTTGATCGGTCCTTTGAGTGAGAGAAGCCCCTCCCTCGTCGATGTTGGCTAGTCTCGCACACCCCTTTACCCCTTTTGAAGCATGGGAGAAGAATAAAAATGGAATATTTATTGAATGAGGCACTGCTTTAGGTATACCCCCATTCGATACCACTCTACCTACAGAGGAGCCAAGATCCAAGTGCCCAAATGGGTGCTACTTCACCATATGTGCTTGCTTCAAACACATTTAATGCTGATATAATATTGTTTTCTCATAAATACTCCTATCTCATAAACATTTCAGAAATGGTTGTTGAATTTAAGGTATAACAAAGAAAAACAAAGCTTGATATTGTTGATTTTCTCATTGAAACCCGCCAACACTAATTCTGCAACATTATAATGGACATTGAAACCATGAATACATGGTTCAGTAAACATAAACATTGTATGTAAGGTCAGGTGGTCATTTGGATGAGGAGAATGTTGAGAATTTTATGTCAGGAACAGGTGAAGGACACAGTAATTTATTGTGACAACAACTCAGCTATAACATTGTCAAATAATTCTGTGTTTCACAAGAGAATGAAACACATAGATGTCAAGTTTCACTACATCAGGGAGCTAGTGAACAATGGAGAAATTGTTATAAAACATTGCGGAGCAGAGGAGCAATTTGCAGACATTCTGACAAAGCCATTGGGTCAAAAGAGTTTTAATTATTTGAGGAAATGTCTGGGTATGGTAGAAAACCCAGCAGTTGAATTTAAGGGGGAGTGTTGAAGTATTAACTTAAACTGCAGTACCAGAGGAAAATAGCTCAGGTAATCATTTTTCTTGCACACCATCCAGCAATTAAATTCTACGTTTAATAACATTTACTGCAAGTTTATATCATTGGATAAGGCCATAGCCTATATGGTATGGTGAAGTCGTGGATTGACCACGAAACCTGCAATTTTTTAAAAAGCTCTCCATACCACCTCTTTAATACCTCACCAACCAAATTTTTTACCGCACGTTAAATTTTTTAAATGGGCCAAGTCAAAGAAGCAACCAATCAGATTTTATTGCATAGAAATGAGGCTTACGTCATGAAGCCCATTTGGTATGCGAACTTTTTATCAATTCCAGCATATAATTTGTTTGATGTCCGCGAGGCCCAGCAAGCAGCCAATCACAAGCCTATCGCG
This sequence comes from Pinus albicaulis, assembly GCA_034641835.2. NCBI lineage: Eukaryota > Viridiplantae > Streptophyta > Pinopsida > Pinales > Pinaceae > Pinus > Pinus albicaulis. Next base: position 583,824,616 of record CM076580.1, on the reverse strand, counting down.
CTCAAAAAGGGCTTGCTGACGTATGGGGAATTTAGTATGCGAAAAACTTTGCAATATGATTTAATTTCCTGTTTTTGAAATCCGCAAAGTTTTTTACCTTAGGTTAAAAAAAAAGGTTAATATATTTTTTTTTCTTATTTTAAAAAGGCCACGGTGATATGAGTTTTTCAACTCATAAAGTTTTTTTTACATTGGGTTATACATATATAAGGTTGCATTATATATATATATATATATATATATATATATATAATAAACAAAATGTGCATTGTAATAAAAAGTAAAATCTGTGAGCAAAAATAGTATGTAATTTTTTTTTACTATGTATTTTTTTAAAACAAAAAAAACAAGTGTGTATTGTTTTTATTTTGTAGTGAGCCCAAAGGAAAAAATAGAGCATGTAAATAGAGTGTGACTCTGTATGAAAGAACAGAGAGAGAGAGAGAATTTTTAAATGTAGTGACTGTGTGTATTTTCAATGTAATGCCAGAAGGCAGATTGCACTGTGTGTGCATTTTTTTTGTAAGAGACAGAGAACAAATTTATACTGTGTGTGAAACAGTTGTATCTTTTTGTAAATGCCAGAACAACAGTTCTATGGCATATTTTGTAATAGTTTTTCATTTTACTGAAATAGAACTAGTTTTCCATTTCTGTCCAGAAAATTTTAATTGAATCTTTGTGTTGAAGTTGGGGAATTTTCTAGTCCTCTGTGTGTTTTGGAATACTCAGAAATTCCAACATGGTATTAGAACTAGTCCAGGCTATTTGAAGGTGTCAAAGAAGCTGAAGGAAGAATTTTGTTGTAGCATTTCTCTAGCAGAGTGAAGGCTCAGCAAAAGTCGAAGGTATTTCTCAAAAAATAGAATTTTGTTTTGTATTTAAAAAGTGCAGTGCAAAGAAGTCATTTTAAAGACAGAGTTTGTCTCTTAAGCAGAGAGAGACATTTTGTTTAAAAAACACATTCAAGTTATTTGAGCATAGTTCAGAGTGCTAGCCATGGCAGGAGTTAGCACAAGCATGAGTATTGGAAATACTCAGCTCCCACAGTTCAATGGGAAGAACTATGATTATTGGGAAATCACCATGAGAGCCCTATTTGAGTCTCAAGACTTATGGGAGCTTGTTGAAGATGGTTTTGAAGAACCAACAGATGAAAATGCCTTTAATGCCTTGACACAGCCAGAGAAGGATTTGTTGAAGAGAAATAGGAAGAAGGACTCGAAAGCCCTCTTCTATCTCTATCAAGCAGTGCATGAAAGTGTGTTTCCAAGTATAGAAGCAACTAAGAGATCCAAGGATGCATGGGATACCCTCCAGATTTCCTATAAAGGTGTGGAGAAGGTGAAGACAACAAAGCTACAATTGCTGAGGAGATATTTTGAAAGTCTCTGTATGAAAGAGTCTGATAACATAGACTCATTCTTCACACATGTGATTGGCTTGGTCACCCAGATAAGGTCTGATGGAGAGACACTTGAAGAAAGAAGGATTGTGGAGAAAGTATTGAGGAGCTTACCCTCAAGGTTTTATGTTATAGTCACAACCATTGAAGAGACAAAGGTTCTCACAAAGTTTACAGTTGATGAGCTTCATGCATCACTGATGACTCATGAACAAAGATTGGGTAGAAATGAAAAATCATCTTTGGAGCATGCCTTCAAGACCCAAATGTCATTTGAAAGAGGAAGAGGTCAAGGCAAAGGAAGCTACAGAGGAAAAGGAAGAGGCAAAAGCCAAAATAGAGGAGGAAAAAATAGCCCTGCAAGTGGAAGGGGCAGCGATCAAAATTAGAAACAAGGCCAAGGTAGCAGCCCGCAAGGTGGAGAAAATCAAGCACATGGAAAAAGGTATGACAAATCCCAAGTCCAATGTCATTACCGTAAAAAGTATGAGCATTCTACCAATGAATGTAGGAAGAAACATAGTGACATTGGTAATAGACCCAGTGCTAATTTTACAAAACAAAATATCAGTCAAGATAATTTTTTTTTAGCATGTAATATGGCTGAAGAAAAGAATGAGGATATATGGTTTCTAGATTCAAGATGTAGCAAAAATATGACTGGAAACATTGCCATGGTTTCCATGTTAGATGAAAATGTAAAGTCTCAAGTTACATTGGGGATAGACAGTAAGGTCTCTGTCATGGGAAAAGGCAGAGTAGGTGTCTTGACAAAGAGAGGAGAAAAGAAGAGCATATTTGATGCTTATTATGTAGCAAGTATGAAATGTAATTTGTTAAGCATTGGACAGCTCATTCAAAAGGGCTACAATGTTTTCTTTGAAGATGATGTGTGCACCATCATGGATAAACTACCAAGCAAGCAATGCATTGCACAAGTGAAGATGACAAAGAACAGAATTTGCCCTCTCAAGATGAGAGGAGATTTGAAGAAAGGAGTTGAAATGGAAGTAGTGACACAAGCAACATTCCAAACAGAAGAAAAAGATGAAAATTGGTTATGGCACTTGAGATTTGGGCATCTCAACTTTGGAGGACTAAATTTGTTGCATAGGAAAGGAATGTTAAAGGGATTACCATTGATTGAAAAACCAGACAGCCTATGTGAAGGCTGCATATTGAGAAAACAACACGGAGAAAGATTTCCATCAAGAAAGAGCATAAGGGCAAAGGCACCCTTAGAAATTGTCCATTCAAAATTTTGTGGACCAATAAAAACACCACCACTAGCAAGCAGCCATTATATGCTGACTTTTATTGATGATTTCATAAGGAAAACTTGGGTTTATTTCTTGAAATATAAAAGTGAAGTGTTTGAAAAATTCTGCCACTTTAAAGCAATTGTTGAGAACCAAAGTGGGCAGCACATAAAAGTTTTAAGAACTGATAAAGGAGGTGATTATATCTCAAAATAATTTCTGCGTTTTTGCAGAGAAAATGGTATACACAAGCAATTTACAGTAAGGTACACACCACAGCAAAATGAAGTTGCTGAAAGGAAAAATAGAAGAATCATGGATATGGTAAAAAGTATGTTGAAGGCAAAACATTTGCCAAATGATTATTGGGCTGAAACTCTACATTGTGCAGCATAAATTTTGAATAAATTCCCAACCAAAGCAGTAATGAATAGATTTCCTGAAGAAGCATGGAGTGGCATAAAACAATGTGTCACCCACATGAAATTTTTTGGTTGTGTAGCTTATGCACACATTCTGGATCAGCTAAGGAAGAAGTTGGACAGTAAGGGGGAGAAGTGCATTTTTATTGAATACAATAAAGAATCCAAGGAATATTGGTTGTATAACCCATTCACCAAGAAGTTTGTTATAAGTAGAGATGTTCAATTCATGGAAGAAGAAGCTTGGGATGGAAGCATTAAGAAAATAGTCAATGTGAAGAGCTATTTGTCTCATGATGATGATGAGGAAGAAATGGCTAAAAGGAACACCTCATTAACAACACCACCTCCACCAACACAAGGATATCAAGGGACACCAGAAGCAGGAATGAGGACACCCTTGAGATGTAATGATAGTGCTTCTTCAAGCACACCACAAGGAGCAGATTTGAGTGCTTCTACAATCACAAGTATACCAAGTGAAAGAGGAACCAAATTCAGAAATTTGAATGATATTTATGAGCAAGAGGCGGCAAATGAAGGTATGAATTCTTTATTTGCATTATATTGTCATGTTGATGATCCTATTCATTTTGAAGAAGCTATAAAAGATAAGAAATATATAGATGCTATGGTTGAAGAAATGAATGCAATAGAGAAAAATGAAACATGAGAATTGGTTGATCTCCCAAAAGGTATGGAAGTCACTGGAGTGAAATGGGTTTATAAAACCAAAAGAAATGCTAAAGGTAAGATTGAAAGGTACAAGGCTAGACTTGTTGTCAAAGGCTATAAGCAACAACATGGAAGAGATTAGAAGAAAATTTTGGACCGGTTGCGAGAATGGAAATAGTGAGAGCAGTGTTGTCCATAGTAGCACAATACAAGTGAAAATTTTACCACATGGATATGAAATCGACATCCCTAAATGGAGTATTGATGGAAGAGGTTTATGTTGAACAACCTCTGGGCTATGAGAAAGAAGGCCAAGAGCACAAAGTTTGCAGATTGAAGAAAGCTCTTTATGGGATGAAACAAGCACCAAGAGCATGGTACAATAGGATAGATGCCTATCTACTGGAAAATGGGTTTGAAAAATGTGAAGGAGAACCCACATTATACATCAAGGAGAAAGATGATAAGATGTTGATTATTGTTTTATATGTTGATGTTGTAATATTTACAGGTAATGATGATTACCTCATTGAGAATTTTAAATCAATGATGAAGGATGAATTTGAGATGACTGATATGGGATTGCTGAAATACTTCTTACGAATAGAAGTAGAGAAAAATAAAAATAAAATTTTTATTTCTCAAGCTAAATATGTGAATGAAGTTTTGGAAAGATTTAACATGCAGGATTGCAAGGCAGAAATTACTCCCACAGTGATGGGATTGAAACTTAGCAAAGAGGACAACAACAAGGATTTTGATCCTAGTTTGTACAAGAGCATAGTTGGCAGCCTCATGTTTTTTACTGCAACTAGGCTTGATATTATGCATGTTGTGAGTTTAATTTCCACATTTATGGAAAGGCCAAAGGAGGCACATTGGCAAGCAGCAAAAAGAATTCTGAGGTATGTGAAAGGAACTAAAAGGTATGGAAGTCTATATACCACTTCAGAAAATTCTGAATTGATTGGATATACTGACAATGATTGGGATGGAAGTATAGATGACTAGAAAATCACATCTGGTTATGTTTTTCATATGGGTTCAGGAGCCATTTCATGGGCTTCTAAAAAAGGGCCAATTGTGGCATTGTTTACAGCAGAAGTACGATATGTGGTAGCTACAGCAGCAGCATGTCAAGCAGTTTGGATGAGGAGAATGTTGAGAAGTTTATGTCAGGAGTAGGTAAAGGGCACAATAATTTATTGTGACAACAGCTCAGCTATAACATTGTCAAAGAATTATGTGTTTCACAAGAGAGCGGAACACATAGATGCCAAGTTTCACTACATCAGGGAGCTAGTGAACAATGGAGAAATTGTTCTAAAAGATTGCAGAACAAAGGAGCAGTTTGCAGACATTCTGACAAAGCCATTAGGGCAAAAGAGTTTTAATTATTTGAGAAAATGTTTGAGAATGGTAGAAAAACCAACATTTGAATTTAAGGGGGAGTGTTGAAGTATTAACTTCAACTGCAGTACCAGAGGAAAACAACTCAAGTTTTTTTTGTTTGCTTGCACACCATCCAACAATTAAATTCTCTGTTTAATAACATTTCCTGCAAGTTTATTTTCTTGGATAAGGCCGTAGCGTGTATGGTATGGTGAAGACGTGGATAGACCATGAAACCTGCATTTTTTTAAAAAGCTCTCCATACTGCCTCTTTAATACCTCACCAACCAAAGTTTTTACTACGTATTAAATTTTTTAAGTGGGCCAAGTCAAAGCAGCAGCCAATCAAATTTTATTGCGTAGAAATGAGGCTTACGTCATGAAGCCCATTTGGTATGCGAACTTTTTATCAAATCCGGCATATAATTTGTTTGATGTCCGCAGGGCCTTACATTGGGTTATACATATATAAGGTTGTATTATATATATATATATATATATATATATATAAAATAAAAAAAATGTGCATTGTAATAAAAAGTAAAAGTAGTGAACAAAAATAGTATGTAATTTTTTTTCACTGTGTATTTTTTTTAAACAAAAAAGACAGAGGGTGTGTATTGTTTTTATTTTACGGCGAACCCGAAGGAGAAAATAGAGCATGTAAAAACAGAGTGTGACTCTGTATGAAAGAACAAAGAGAGAGAGCATTTTTAAATGCTGTGACTGTGTGTATTTTGAATGTAATGCTAGAAGGCAGATTGCACTGTATGTGTGCATTTTCTTTGTAAGAGACACATAGTAGATTTATATTGTGTGTGAAGCAGTTGTATCTTTTTGTAAATGCCAGAACAACAATTCTGTGGCATATTTTGTAATAGTTTTTCATTTTAATGAAATATTCTAGCAAATTTTAATTGAATCTCTGTATTGAAGTTGGGGAATTTTCTATTCCTCTATGTGTTCTGGAAGACTCAGAAATTCCAATAACGATGATAACAATGTGCAATTGAAAAGCCCTGTGGAAACCCAATTCCAGATGACAACAATACCCAATTGAAAAGCCTGGTGGAACTCAATTCCAAATGCATAATATTCCATATGCATTGAGTGTGGGTCCTCTTTTGGACGACCAGATGGCATTGGACCTTGGGGGTTTGGATGTGAACATATTACTGTCTCTACGCGACGTCATGTGTCATGTTATGATTTTTTAATTGGATGGAATTATAATTTAAAAAGTTTCAAAGGCTTCACGGAGATTATTAAACATCACATGGAATATATCATAGGGAGAATAAAACTTATTATAACTTTCTCTTTAGTGCCTTTGTCAAACGGGTTCCTTGTATCAAAGACCCCTTGAATCTCTTGTCAAGAGGATACGTTTGTTTGAGATTCGTATACATGGAGCATGTACAAGCTATCCATGGCGGACAACGTGGTCAAAAGTACAAGCGGCCTTTGCCCACCATACCATGAGTGAGCCCTCTACTATCGTGACACCAACCAATCGTTAAATTCATTCAAGGTCTGAGTTGCACAAGGGGCTATTTTTCATTTATATTGACCTACCAAACATTCTTTTTTTTCCTATGCTTTCTTGAATGGAATACTTACCACTTTAAAATCCATTACAATCTAGACATTCTAAATATCAAAACAAGCTATCATATAACATGTTAGCAACTTCCAAGATAACTAAGAACATAATTTAATAGGTCACTGCAGAATTAACCACAATGTGGTCCGTTCAGCAACTTGTAATCTTCACCATAGCAAATGTCTATAACAGGTTTCTCAGATAATTAATAACATAATTTTATATTTTTCCTCTAAAATTCACCAAATTACCCCTTTTTAGCCGGTTAAATTACCACCTCTGCCCCATCAATTCACCAAAACGATTTTATCAATTTTGCCACAATTGTTTCTTATTATTTCAAGCCACTCTTTAATATCTGGTGATTCCTTGTTCTCGCCAAGGGGGAGAGTAGCTGCTATGCAGCCTCCATTGTTTTTAATTTAAAGAATTATCACCAGTTGCAGTTTTATTGTTAGAGATGTATTTTCATTTTGATGCCATTCTTTGAAATAATGTATAATATTCATTTGAATGTATGGATTTTAAGTGTATAATTTTTTAATTATTATTTTTGTAATCTTAAAGTGTAAGATATAATTTCTTTCTAAGTACAAATGTGAGATAAGCTTTGTTTTTTGGTTTAATATTAAGTGTTTTCTATATATTATAATGTGAAGTATTTTTTTTTAAACAAAGATTATATAAATAATCAATAACAATCAAATTTAATAAGAGAAATATATATTACGTTACTCTCCTCCTATTATTATTATTATTATTTTAAGTTTGCAATGTTTAAAAAATTAAAAATATTATTATGAAACTCTCAAATATGAGATACATAATCATTCTGTTTCTACTTCTCAAATACCTTGGTGTGACGTAACACTTCTATGTTATTTCTTGAACACCACAAAGTCCAGAATCCACTAGAATGGAAGTATCTAAACTCTCAACAACATTGTTGACAAGTAGTTAAGATAACTTATTCTAGACTTACACATATGATGTGATATTTTCATAAATAAAAAGGTGCATTAACCATGCATATTACTAATCAATATTTATACCTAATTCTCATCACGGTCTTTTACAAAAATCCAAAAATCCAAAGTTCTTAACATGTCGTCAATCTTTTCATAAAAATATTCATTGGTGATTATTTGAAACATGAATTGAAACACCTTAGAAAGGTATCCAAGGACAAAAAAAAAATATATGGACTCGAGATAGATACTGCTTTTTGTGTGGTGAGTTGAACAAAATTTGAAACATGGAAGATTTATGGTTAACAAAAGAGGTTTTGGGTGGATATATCATTGACAATATTGCAAAAGGGGAAAGAAAATAAAAGTAAGTTGTATCCTCTAAACACTAGTAAAAGGACTTTAAGATCTCTAAAGGAACCAATCGATCCTAAGAAATACAAGGGATTTTACAAGATCCCCTAATCATGTGCCAAATCTTACATTGGTAAGATAATGCTCGCAATTCAAATTAAGATATCATGAAAGCACACATGTATAACGTTTGACATAATCACATTTATTCTTCATCCTTTGAAAAATACTTTGTGGTGTACCTTGACAACTAAAGCAAAAAATTCAATGAAATTCTACTTCAATAGGAAAATCTTTATTGGTACTCTAAATGTTAGGCAATGTTCACTTGCCTCTTTGAGGGGGAAACTTTTAATCAAGTAGAAATCCTATACAATAATAATTAATTAGCAATTGATAACATAATTTCTACAATTATAAATAGTTTATATCTATCATAAGGGCTTCACTGGGGGAGAAATATCATACCACTTGCATTCATATTGCGGGATATACATTGAGGAAAAAATGGAATAATATACTAAACACATAATAGGGGGTAAAGGGGTTTATATTGGAAGGTATAAAATATGGAGCTCAAAGTTAATGAAAAAATATAAAGGGATATAAAAAAAAATAATGAAAAATGGATACCTATAGTATCTAATGAAAGTACAGGTTTTTCAAATTGGGAATGTGTATTCGGTTTGTATTGGTAGGGGGATAAATAATGTGTTTTTTAGAGATATTTTCAAATATGTAGTCAATTGAAGGGTATTGTTTAGTATGCCATGAATGTACGTGTTATCTCAGAGGTTCATTGACTGAAGTGCCCATGATATATATTGCAAATCCTAATAATTTAGTGTTCCTTCATGAATCAATTTACATAAATTTCCCAGAAAACCTTGTCTAAAACATTAGTATTATACATTAAGTAACAACCTATTCCCCTAACTATAGGAACTATGGTGGGATCCTACCATGCTCTCCCCATTGAAATGTAATCAGGCCTCAAGGCTAGAGTTTCAAAAACTTATGTAAGAACAAAAATGATTCCCAAGTTGCATATTCAAGTCACATATCCTTCCACTAGATCAAGACTTCCTAGATAATATGTTGACATAGAAAATGCACTCTTTCCTCTACAAATGTGTCCTATTGTAGCCAAATGGAACCATCTTTATCGAGTTCTAGGAGGAAAATTTTGAAATTAACAATTCAAACATGCCATTTTCTTCAATCATGTCTCCTGAAATATTTGGTAGATCTTAGAGTGCATTAAGAGAAAAAAATTGTAAGCAACATGTCCAATACATTTGAGAACTCGATAGGGTCCATAAGTGAAAAAAAAAATTCACTCTTATCTTTGAGTGATTTTTTCTTATAATTCTATAGAAAAAGGAACACATGGTCCCAATTGGCTCTATGATAGACCTTGAGTATGTATAAGATGTCCAACAATGCCCCACACTGGTCTAGTTTGTTGACATATTCAACCTTCTAGAGGAAGAAGGTCTCGCCTAACTATTTTGTCCATTAACTGATGTATAGAATGTTGGATATTATTGAAAGTGTAAAATCCAAATTAATTAAAATTTAATTAAATTCATCTAAGAAAACAAAAAATTAGTTAATTTTCAAGAAATACTATGTTGTATATATCAATTTTACACATCACGATAAGAAATAAATCAATAGAAGAATCTTCCATTATATCAACTAGAATAATGATTACATCTCATATTTATAATGTAATAAACATTGAGCATTCATAAGACCAATAAATATCATGGTTAATTAACATAATAAATGAATTAGGCTATTTACACACACATATGCTAAATATTATAAATATTGAGCATATCTATATAAATTAAATGGTTGGTAAATATTGATAGGCATAAATCCATAAGAAGCATCAAAACACTTACTTCATTCTACAACTCAAATTGCAAAAAAAAAACCCAAATTATCACGTGATTATCATTCTTATTATTATTATTATTATCATCCATAAAAATAATTAATATATAAGTTAAATATATATACATCTTGACTTTATCCTGGATATTTTTAATCTATAAATATTCCTTGTTATAATACAATGAGAAAATATCATATCTTATCAATACCACATGCCTAAAAAACCATAAATCATTTCATATCACACTTGTTCATATGAGATTTTTTCTAAATTAACAAATTTAATTAAAAGAGCAAAAAAATGTATAAATACTTTGAAAATTAATCTCAACCTATGATTTGTATACACTACTAAGAATTATAGAATATTATATGGAAATTAAATCTCTACCATCCACCCAATAATTATTCATAATTAAATTAAAATTATGGAAGCCCTATTCCAAAATAAATATTCCTATTAACACAATTGTCAATATTTAGATTTAAAATTATTTAAATTTAATTTAAATTTAATCTTAACAGAAATTTAAAATTTCACAATCAATTAAAAACTATATATATATATATATATATATATATATATATATATATATATATATATATATATATTCTCTAGTAAAATTATATATATCTAATTTTTACAATTTTAGTTTTAAATGAATAAAATAAAAATAATAGTGAATGTGTAAAGAAATTCATAAATGACCTAAGCATGATTTGAATCTTGAATCTCATGGTTTTATATAAAAGTTCCTAACACAATAGGCTCCTTTAAAAGTAGATTTGGAGTTATGATGATTTAAATTTATAAGAGTTTTTAACATTAAAAAAAGTGAACTTATTATACATATTAGTGCATGTAAATTAAAAAGCCCTTAAAATTCAATAGGGATCAAATCATAGTAGACACAAAAACAATTACTTCATAATACATCTAACATCCACATAATTTAAAACAATCATAAATATTAATTAAATTATAGCTTTATTTTAAATTATTATTATTATTATTATTATTGAAAAATTTAATAAATGAGCTAAACATATATATATATATTAAAAAACATGTAATAAGAATAACATAGTAAAGTAACAATAAATGATAATAATTCAATGCTATAAATAAAGTCCTAATCTAATGCTTGTAAATATGACACTTTAAAACAAAAGATAAAATGCCTAAATAATTTTTGAGATAAATCTCAATACTTTATCTCAACTACTAAAAAAATATTCTATAGATATTTTTTGTAGGCCCTCCATACCATTCATTTAATAATTATTAATAACTAAATTTAAAATTTTCAAACCATATTCTTTTTATTTTTTGTAAATTTGGTGGAATCTTTCTATTTTCTATTATTCAAAATGAGCGTTGCTATACAATTAGTGATGCTTGACATAGCCTCAACCCGCCCATACTAAAGCAGGTCTATTGGCCACCTAAGGGAATTAAATGCCAACTAGTATTGGTATTGTTTTTTCCTTCCACTTGCCGCTATAACTACTTTACTATGTCCATAAAAACTACATTTTAAACAACAACTATTAAATATTTTCCGCAAAAATCATTTAAAATTTAGAAAACATTAATATCATCCATCAGAAGAATCTATTAGAGCTGGGTCCTTTGCAGCAGAACCTGGCTTCTCAACTTGCTGCATCCCTTGGAGCTGACGTTCGATCCTTCCAATCCTTGCCGCCGCTTGGTACTGAGACATGGCCATTTCTATAATATCCTTCTTAATCTCCTAAGGTTTTGATACCTGTGATGGGTTACTTCGAGTTTCCTACATGCTTGCCATGGCTTTTGCCAAGAAATATTTGAATTTCCAGTAAGTGTTCACGGATTGGTGGAACGAAGATACCCTTCCTCTAGTATTCCCTGGGTCACAAAGGAGATCCAAGGCGACCTCTTGTTTTTTAATGTCTTCTCCTTAATAGGAACTTTCCCTTTCCCATCCATCAATGGTGTTACGGATTTGAGCATGGTTGCCAGCTTCATAGAGGTCAGAAATATTTTTTAGAACTTCTTTATGAGTTTTCCTGCCTCCCTTACTTGGGCTCTCTTTCTGGATTGTTTGTTTCTGCTTTCCCTTGCCTGTTCCTTTACATTTCCTAGGTTGACCTATTTCCATGATAACTTGATAGAATGATCTCCGTGTAAGAATGTAAGATAATCCTGTCTTCAGAAGAATGAAATTAATGAAATAGTTCTGGAAGACCTCTACTAGAATAGTAAATGGTGAAGACTCATTCTTTGCCGAGCTACCAGAATGGTGAATGGTAAGAGTGACCACTACAGATTCCTTGAAAAAGACCTTTTTATTGACAGGAAATTGCAATTTTCCATTATAGCTGAAGCTGGATATAAAATGCCAATTACGACTAAGACAATACTGCAAACAAAGAAAGACTTGATCGCGACATCCCAAATTATAGGCGGATCAATTTTGACAGAGAGGGAAGAGGCTCAATTGACACTTTTCATAGATGGTAACCCAGGTTTCTGGTCCTATAAGATGAATTTCCATGCAATGTAAACAAAAGAAAATTATACTCAAACCTTTTGATCTTGCCTCAAAGCAAGTTTTAAAAATTTTGCAGACAATTTCCACAGAACCAGTCTTAAAACTGTTGGGGAGAGCTACTAAGTAAGACTTATAGAAAAACAGAGAGGTTTCGATACTCAGACCATACAAATTAACCACATTACCGATTTTAAAACCTTTGCAGACATGCAAGCCGATATGAGCTTCAAATTTGGACATAGAACAAAACAAAGAGTTTCCTATGGAGGGACCTCGAAAGCAAGGTACAATTTCCTTAAAATGAATAATGTTCAACCCTTCAATGCCTTTAATACCAAAAGAGCTACAGACTCTACCCGACTGATAGAATAACCCATTATAGAAACAAACCAGATTACAACAGTCAATGCTACCATCACCTTTGTCTTCAATGGTTAGGACAGAGAATTGGTATACCAGGGTATCAAAGGCCATTACATACCACTTAATTGGACAACAGAATTGCTCCACAACCTCCTCCGCTTCATCTCGAAAATATTCAAACTGTCAACTATTCACCTTCCCTTTCCTTCTATGCCTTCTAGTTTTATGCATTAGCTTTCTCCGCTCTCGGCGTGGTTCCCTAGTCCTTTCTGACATGAACAAGCATAACTGCCATTATAACCAAGCATGCCAAGTACTTACATGCTGCAGCTCTTTTATTAGGTATGATGGATGGTCAGGTGCTCGCCCCCACATGGCACCGACCTCCTATCATTCATCCGTCCGTGGCACCCCGATTGGGGGTTGTTGGCCCTGTATTTATATATTTCTAGGATAATCTGTAATGAATATAGCTCCAAATTTTATTCCAGATGGTGTTGATTGATGTCCAGTTTTCGACCTTCATTCTTGCAGCTCCAGTTGGCTATGTAATCCGCAGCCTCATTCCCTCCTCTGCAGACATGCAAGGGGATCATATAACCAATTTCGTGGATAATTTGGCCAATATCTTGAATTAATATTGTTGCGCGCCAACTCTTTCTGATCTTATCCCATGGGGTTCCTTGTTGAATCTTTTGCAATACCCCTGTTACCATTTTTGAGTCTCCTTCAACGATAACTCTTTGGTGGTTTTCCCAGAATGAAATTGTTAGTCCTTGTTTAACTGCCATTAGTTCCACTTCATTATTCATTGCAAATCCAACCTCCATTTCAAACAACCTGCAAAGTAAGCCTCGAGAGTTTCTAAATATCGCCCCTATTCCTACTTTCCCTGGATTTCCTTTTGAGGCTCCATCATAATTTAATTTCAGAAATCCTACTTGTGGGAACTGAAAGCTGTCTAAAGGGTTTTGCCTTTAAGGTTTGAATTTCCATAATGATTTTGCTAGCATTTGGAGTTTTAAGTTGAGCCTAGCCAAAATTTTACTCTCATTACTAGTCACCTTCCAATCTTCATCTGACCATTGTTCTGATAAGACTATTTCCCGAATGTTTTCCATTATCACTTTCCATACTTGGGTTACTTCCTTCTCTTCATCTTTAAAAATTCAGTGGTTTCTTTCTTTCCATATTCCCCACAGAAGAAATCCAACAATAGCCTCCAGGCTCGATTCAAGACTTCACTCTTATATCCCCCTTTTGTCCATTTCCTAATAGTCTCATTGATTCTTGTCATATCTCTATCCATTTGTTGAAAGATCACAACATTGTTATGCCATAGAGTCTCTAACAAAGGACAGGTGTTAAATAAATGTTCTATACTTTCCACCTCCCTCTTACACATTTTACAAATTCATGGGCCCTAAACTCTATTCTGGAGTTGATCCCAGGTTAAGGTCTTCCAGTGGCTTAGAAACTAGAGGAAGTATTCCACTTTCCTCCAGAATTTTTCTCCCCATATTTTTTGCCATATTGGGACTGTTATATTCTGATGACTATTTGATTTAAGAATATGGCCTTCTTCTATGGTGAAAATTCCTTTATTTCGATGGCCCTATCTCACAATATCTTCCCCATTTGTTGAAACCAGTCTCCTGGATTTTATTTCCTTCTCAAAATTATTCTATTGTGTTGTTTCTCGGGCATTCCTCCATTTCCATTTCCCCTTCCAATTCTGCCATTGTCTATTCTCTTCACAACACCAGTAATTAGCTACTGATCTTTGGTTAGGTAATTTGTGAAAAGAAACATTTCTCCCAAATTTAAGTGGCTGAATATTTTCTCTCTCTGTTGTCATGAATCCTCCTAGAACAGTGGTGTTCTCCCTCCTCGTACTTCCCAAAATCTATGTTGTCTTATTAAATCTCTGTTTATTGCCGCTAGATTCTAGATATTTGAGCCCTTTGGAATAACATCAGCTTTCAATTTCCCCATAATTATTGCAGGCATTTCATATTTTCTTTCACAAATGAGTTTCCAAAGATCGGTTCCCCCTTGGAGCCATCACCAACATAACTTAGCGCCCATTATTTGATTCAGCACATAGGGGTCTTGAAGGCCCAGGCCGCCCGATTTTTTTGTTTTAATGATTTTTTCCCACGAAAGGAGAGCCCATTTTCTACTGTCTTGTGCTCCTTTCCATAGAAAGTTTTTAAAGATCTTCACCATGTTATTGCAGACTGTTTTCGGTGTTGATCTTCGGTATGGCTTGAAGAACATATCAGAGCAGGACTATCCGACTGGGTGCATTTAGTGTTCGAAAGGCCCAGTGCTGAAAGCATTTCTAGAGGTTAGTAAGAAGATCCTTCCAACTTGCTACCCTGAGGGAGGACAGGTTGAGCGGGAAGCCTAAATATTTCATTGGGAAGGTTCCAATTTTAAAGCCCAAATATATGGCTAAAAAGCGTTGGGTAGCATTATTGACATTGAAAAAATAAACATTTGATTTTATATTATTTATCAAAGTTCCTGAGGCATCCATGAAAACTTTGAGAATTTCCAGAATAGCATTTACTTCCCTTAGGTAAGTCTGGCAAAATAACGTAATATCATCTACAAACTACTGGTGTGAGAGAGTAAGATCTAGTCCCCACAAGTTCAGACCTTTTAGGCATTCTGTTGCTATTTGAGATTTGATGAGGCAGCCTAGACCTTTCGCTGCTATAATGAACAGAAATGGTGAGATAGGATCTCCTTGACATAGTTCTCTAGTTGCATTAAAAGGTTGGGATGGTGCGCCACTAGTAAGTAAAATAGAGAAGTTGGGGGAGGAAATGCATGATATCAACCATTGTATCCATCTTGAGTCAAATCCAAAAGCAGAGAGTACTGCCTTCAGATAGGACCAGTTTAGGCGACCATACGATTTTGATAAGTCCATTTTGATCAGCATACCTTTAATATTTTGAGTTCTAAGCGAGTGCATTGCTTCCTGAACTGTAACTATCCCATCCAGAATTTTTCCTCCCTTCACAAATACTGTTTTCTCAGGGGATATAATTTTGAGGAGAATTGGTTTAAGATGATTGACCATGATTGTTGACAAAATCTTGTAAATTACATTAGATAATGCGATTGGTCTAAACCCTGGAGGAGTCTCTGTATTATCTTTCTTTGGGATAACTGAGATAAGCGTTAAATTTAGTGTCGGGTACACATTTCTTGTTCGCCTGGATTCCTCTACTATTTCCCAAATCTCCTTTCCCATGAACTGCCAGGTTTCTTGATAAAATTCTATTGTAAATCCATCGGGCCCTAGTGCCTTGTTTTTGGGGATATGTTTAACAACTTCTTCCACTTCTTCCAGGGTGATCTCTCTCAATAACGCTAGGTTCTGTTCTCTGCTTACATTAGAAGGAATGTGACGAGTTACTCTATCTATAGCTACTTCTGTATCAAAATCTGGCTCCGTAAGCATGTCCTTGAAATGATTTACTAGTAGTACTTCCATTTTTGTATATTGATAAATTCTATTACTGTTTGTATCCTTCAAGGAGAGGATCCTAGTATGTTTCCTTCTTTGTATCAAAGAGTTATGGAAAAAGTTTGTGCTTTTTTCCCCTTCCTTAATCCACTCCACCCATGATTTTTGTTTCCATAGTATCTCCTCTTGCTTTCTCTTCTCCTCCAATTGACTTAAAACATTCCCTTCTTCTAAGGCTAGTGCTTCCGTGCGTCCATGTAAAATCATTTTTTGTTGATTTCATTTCATATCTTCCTGCAATTGGTGCATAGTTGAATGGATGTTTCCAAATTCTATTTTGTTCCACTTACTAATTTATTTTTTTTAGGTTCTGCAACCCCAACTAAAATGAATGCATTTTGTTCCTTCCCTAAATGTTCCTGGATTCCCACCATTCTTTCACTGTTTCCACGAAGGTAGGATCCCTTAACCAAAATAATTCAAATTGGAATGGTCAATTCTTAGGGCTTTCTTTGATATCTATTTCCAGTCGTATTGGCCAATGGTCTGATCCTAAAGAAGGTATAATTGCAGCTTCATAATAAACTTCAAGGCTAACAAGTTCCTCATAAACTACTAATCTATCTAATCCAGATGCTATTTGGTGTGCCTCTCCTCTTCGATTATTCCAAGTGAATACTCCATTGACAGTTGGTATATCTACTAATTTAAGATCTGTGAGGAGGTCTCGAAATAACTCCATTTCCAGTTCTTCTCTTCTAATTCCGCCTTTCTTTTATGTGAGATTCATGATCATGTTAAAATTTCCACCTATTAACCAGTATTTTTCTTGATGCAGAGTTCTCAGAGATTTGATACTGGTTAAAAATTCTTCTCGTTCTCCTTGGATATGAGGTCCATAAACTACCGAAATCACCAAATGTTCTTTAGTTCCCACTTGTCTGAAGCATCATGTTAAACTACGTGATAAGCCAATCCAACTATCAGTTGTTACCTTAGCATGGTTCCATAATATGGCTATTCCCACTACGGTTCCTCAAGCATTTATGGCCATTACCTCATAATGAGGTTTAAATAATTGTAGTATTGTTGCTATTTTTTCCATAGAAACTTCTATTCCTTGAATTAACATGACTTCGGGTTTCTCAACTTTTAACTTATCCTTTAAATATCTTTTCTTTCCTTTTCTATTCAAGTCTATTATATTCCAATAGATTACTTTCATTGGTAAACTTTTGGAGTTTTTTGGAATACCGTTGTTAACGGTATTATCTTTCCAGTATTTACTAACATTTCTCCCACCAATTGGATTGAGTCATGAAGTGTTCTTCTTCCCTTTTTCTTTCCCAGTTATTTTCGAATATTTGAATCTTTAGATGGATTGGTTTCTTGGGTACTTACTTGTTTTCTGGCTTGAGCAGTTAGGTAATGCTCGAATGTCTCTTTTTATAGCTTCTTTTGATCTTCCGGGATAAATATATCATCCAAGTTTCTCCATTCATACAATAGGCACTTCAATACCTCTTCTTTTGCACTTAGGTCTTCTTTCTGTTGTTCAATTACCATAGGCATTTGGTCCACTCCTATAATTTCCTCAGTTTCTGACTTTTCTTGGGGTGCTTTTCTTTCTGTTGCTTGCTTTTTCTGTTTCACTGTTTCCTGACTTAGGACTGGAGGTTCTTCTATTTATTTAGATGTTTCTCCTTCTTCTTGCAGGATTTCATATCGATTTTGGCTATTCTTTTGTTTTAAAGTTGTATTCGTACTCACTTGTTGCCTGCTATTATTTTTTTTACTGGTGACAGTTACAAATCCTTCATAATTTTCTTGAGGCACTTCATTACTCATAGATGATTTTCCTCCTTGATTTTCGGGGACATTCTGAGGACAGGCTTTGTAGAGGTGGCTATACTCGTGGCACCATCGACAACGAAAAGGGATATGTTCGTAATCAAGAGTTTGCTGCCAGGTATTTCCTTCATATTCTAATTCTATTGATTCTGGAAGTGGATCAGAAATATTCATATAAACACAGATTCGAGCAAAGGAGGTATACCTACCACGACAAGTTTTTTCTGTAATTTTCACGAAACTCCCTAACGAATTACCTATTCCTTCTATTATATTTGGGTCCCAAAAATCCATTGGAAGAACAAATAATCTTACCCACATAGGTGCAGCCAGGAATTGTTCTTCATCTGGGTAAAAAATTCTTTCCATTGCCAAAGGAAGAGTGGACTAACATTGTTGTAGAAGTATGGCCCTCCTTCAAATATTCATTCTTTATCCAAAATGTTGGTGAAGATAACTGTGAAGAATCCTCACAGTCCGAATTTGAGATCAATATGTCCTTTCGGCTTCCATTTTTCCTGAATCCATTTCAATAAATCCTTTTTGGTTGGCCATATGCCAATGAATTTGCAGATAAGTGCATGGTCCTTCATATGTTCTCTATAATCATCCAATTTGTTTGGCAGAATTATAAATCTGGGCTTCTTTATTTCTCAAGGCAAACATTGGCCTCTTGTCTTTGCTTGCCACTCTACGCCAAGAACTGGTCCACCTTTCTGGTTTCCCCCTTGCCCCCTTGCAAATTGGCCGGTCTGCTACGCTGTTCTATTGATGCGATATCACGATAGGAGGGAGTCGGCCCCCCTCCTGATGTGGTTGCCATTCTTCCCTCACTACTATAAACTCTTTGGTGCACTACTCTCGTGCTTCCTGGTCAGGCTTTGCACAGAACCCTAACCGAGCATTTCAGTTATGACTACACTCTCGTTTCTTGGAGCGGTAGCTTTCTAGGTATCAAACCCTATTCTAAAAGAAACACACCTATCATTATAATTTAAAAAATAATAATTAATTATTAATTCAATTTTACTTTTCAGAACTTTCAAACTTTGTAATTGGAAAAGAAAATAAACAATTTAAAATCGATCTCATAACCATGACAATGAGTGATGAGTATATGGAAATTCAATCAATCTATATTTACTTAAAAATATTTTTACCAACTATTACCATTCCAGCATGCATTAACATTTCTCCTAACTATTTTGAACCAATTAATTATTCCTTATTTTCTAATTATATTGATAAGCATATATATTTTGGAATAGAGTTCCTAGTAGTTATTATTAATTATTAATTATTAGGTGAATAATATGGATTTAATCTCAAAATAATATTTTTAATAATATATACCAATCAGAAAATTGTTGCTGGTTTAGTTTGGCATTAGAACCCTCAGTGGGTTTTGATATAGCAACTAGACACATTCCCAACCATAAATCTAAGTTTAAACATATATTGAATTGTAAACGACAACGATTCACACATACTGAATTACAGAGAGATAAATGGAGTAAGCTGAGATTCCCTCTCATGCAATAACTCTCGCTTTTGATATTGAATTCCACTACACTACTCCTTCCACTTACACCTAATTTGTAATGGCTTCCCTTTACAACTTACTTATAATACACATTGCTTTATCTATTGTAATATATTTACACTGAAGGTGTTTACTTTTGAATCATTCCACAGCTCATCATAGTCAATTTTCTTATTTTCTGCCATTGATTCAAGTAAACAACTGTCACATTGTCCACGGTTGGATCTGTATAATATCAATTGCTTAAGTGATGATGAATTTGGAAAATTGTTAATTTTGTTTATGTCTCATTTGAATTATAAGAAGTTTCTAAAATTGACCATTTTATAGAAAGAAGTTTTCTTATTAATAAAATTTTATGTTAAAGAAGTTGGATCTATATATATTGGTTACTTAAGTGATGATGAATTTGGAAAATTGTTAATTTTGTTTATGTCTTATTTGAATTATAAGAAGTTTCTAAAATTGACCATTTTATAAAAAGAAACACTCTTGCGTTTTACTATACACCGAGAGGTGGTTATCAACTTACTATGTTATATCTTACTTTCTCCTCGTTACTTGTTGGTTAACTTGGGATTTACATTGTTATCGATTATCCCTTTGTATTTTTGTTTATAATTGTAACTCTATTTACCTATGTTCCAGGAATGCCAACATCACTATGTTTAATTATGTGATGGGTGAATGAAATTTCAAGGCAACTTCGAGTTGGTGTCATAACTGAACTCCTACTCCAATGTATTCCATAGAAGTACTGAAGGTAAATAATCATTCCCCTTAACGTATCGGTTATTGTAGATAGTTTATAACAGAAGCACTAACTCACACAGACTCCCTTTTCATTGTTAATTTGCGACGAATTACTAATTTGTTGTAGCCATCCTTAAGTCTTCATTTGGGAATGTTAGGGGTAGACGTTTGTTGCCTAGTACATATTCTTCTTGACTGGTTTGTTTTCAGTTCAGCACACGGGATACGAGGTTTTTGTTATGCTGGAATCTTAACAAAACAGTAAGCCCGACGCGTTTCTAAAAAGCAGTAGTGGGCTTTTACCCTTCAGATTCAAGCTGATGAAGGTGTATACTGTGATATTTTCTTTTTCACAGATCTCTAATAATGTCCTTGTTTAATTTAATGTTTATCTAAGTAGTTGAATTTACATTCCGGTATTTCCGATCTATTCTGCACTCTATTTTAGTTTACATATCAGAGTGCATGATTCTAACTACGTTGTTTTTGCCATGCAGATTTTTTTTTGATAATGTGCACCTTTGATTTCTTTCCTCTACAAATCCCACACTTAGGAACTAGAAAAGGTATAGTACACATTTTGGCAGTTCCTTCAAAGGATTAACATCAATTGTCTCTACTCTCTGCGTTGGTTTTAAATGGCTCTTTTTACCTCCAACCTGCTCACGATTAGTTTATTTGCTATCGTTGTCAAGTTTCCCTCTCTTTAGTTAATTCAGAACCATAGATATCTCTGGATTACCCAACATAAGACTCTAATGATCCACATTATATTAACTTAGTTTGGTAATGATATGGGAAGACATTGTAATTTCAGTTGTCTCTCGGCCATGCTTAAATTTAGTTCGTTTTTAACCTAGTTTACATATTCTAACTAGATTTTCATCTTTTTAATTCAGCAGATTCAGTACATGCTTTATATTTTTCTATTCATGTTGTAGTACAAAGTTCATTTCCTAATATGATGTAGAAGACTGTTAAATATGTGATAGGGATGGAATTTTATCGGATTTGTAATATTTGAAATGAAGCATAAATGAGTATTTCAGAATGTGTTTGGGAATGAGTATTTCAAATTTCCTACGGATCATTTTAAGAAATAAAGAACTGTGTTGTAACTAATTCTTCATCTCACCATCCATTTCCGTTTACAACCACATTTTTATCAATAATAATTTATTTATGTTATTAAATATATGATATTAGGGTTTATATGTTGAATATTAATAGGAGGATCAAGTCCCACGGATCACTAAATTCGTTTCATATGAAATTCTTCATTTCAAAATGAATTTTTTTTGTATTTTATTAATTTCGGGCCACATGATGAAATAATATTAAATTAAAACATGATTGTAGATTGCTACTTCAAGCACAACAATGAAAGACAAATCTTCCCAAATCTTGATGAGATGAACTACCTTCGATGTATCTTTGCACCTTTAGGGGCAACTCCTAGTTTTAGTTTCCTTAACCTTTAAAAATTCTATATCTCAAAATTAAGACTCCATTAAAAATTGTTGTCTCGACATTGGACAGTACATGCATAATCAACCATTGGCTTGACACCTTAGAAAAACATAGGCCAAAACACGAAATTTGCCTTACTGTACAAGATTTGGGACTGCAAACTTGGGGCCACCTAATGCACCTACTTGCAACCATTAAGGTAGTGGGCTCTCCACAACTGTCTATAGTGGGCTATCATTGCAAACCTAAAGGCCAGGCCTATTTATCTATAAAAATTTCTTCCATGGCATTACCCAACCTCACCTTTCAAAAGAGGATCGTTATCATGAGGACATTTTATCTAATATGGTTGATTATATCATCATATTTTCACAGAAATACATGATTTTCAGCATATTCGTCACTTTTTCATGAAAATAATCATTGGTGATTATTTGAAAAATTAATTGAAACACCCTCGAAAGGTATACAAGTACAATATCTATGTATGGTATATAGATAAGGAATTTTGTGGGGTAAGATGAACAATAAATTGAAATAAGAAGATTCATGGATAAAACACGAGGTTTTGCATGCTTATATTACTAACAAGATTGCAAAAGAAGAAAGATCATAAAAACTAGGTTTTATCATCTTCTAAACACTAGTGAAAAGCCTTAAAGATATATGACGAACCTAATTGATCCTAAGAAATACTAATCCCTTACTCATGTGTAAAATGGTGAGATAATCTGTTTGATTAAGATTAGGAAATCATGAAAGAACATGTGTTTAACTTTCAAAGGATTACATTTTTTCTTCATCCCTTGCAAAAAACTTTTTGGTGTATCTTGAAAACAAAACAAAAAAAAGAAAATAAAAACCAAAGTATTGAAGTAGTATCAAGAGGAAATTTTTTATTGGCACTATAAATATTAAGCAATATTCACTTGCTTCTTTGAGTGAGAAACCTCTAATTAGGTAGAAATCCTGTACAATATTAATCAATTAGCAATCAATTACATAGCTTATACAATTATAAATAGTTTATATCTACCCCAAATCCTAATCATTTAGTGTTCCTTCATGAATGAGTTTACATAAACTACTGAGTAGACATTATTTTTTAAAAATGACTATTATACATTAAGTAACAACATATTCCCCTATCTATAGGAACTAGGGTGGAATCCTAACATGTTTTCCCCCTTAAAAGGTAATGTGTCCTCAAGGCTAGGCATTGTGAAAACTAGTGTTAGAACACAAATGGTTCCCAAGTGTCATATTCAAGTCACAAATCCTTCCACTAGATCAAGGTTTCTTAGATAATATGTTGGCATAAAATGCTCTCTTTTCTCTACAAATTTTTCTTAATGTAGCCAAATGGAACCGTCTTCATCTAGTTCTATGAGGACAAATTTGAACTTCACAATTCAAGCATACCATTTTCTTCAAGCATGTTTCATGAAATATTAGGTAGATCTTACAATGGGTTAAGCAAAGAAAATTTTAAGAAAATTTCCAATATATTTGAGAATTGGATAGGGTCCATAAAATTTATCAATACCACATGCCCAAAAAATCTACTCTTTTCATGATATTTTTTTTAATAATTAATTTAATTAAAATGTCAAAAAAGGAATAACGAGTTTGAAAATAATTCTTAATCTTTGATTTGCCTATACTATTAAGAATATTTTAGAATATTATATGGAATTTAAATCCCTATCATCAACTTAATAAATATAAACAAGGTGAGAATGAGAAAGGTTATTTTTCACGCCACTAAAAATCATATACTAAATTTATATGAAGCCTAAAAATTAAATATAACAATAAGGTTGAATTCTTAGTCCTATTGCAGTGCACAAATCCAACATCTAACGCGATTCAAAGAGAGTTATTCAACAAGTGCACAAAATCAAAGCTGAACGTTCATCATTACAATAACCCATGCTTTAAAGAGTAAGTTGATCCAAATTACCAAATTTGAGGCCATTGATTTTTTCCATGTCAAAAGAAATCTCAACTCCGCTGGAAAAATGCAGAGTTAGTCTCGAGAAAGGACAGACGGAACAAGATGGCTCGAGGAGGGTAAATCAATATATCCCATGAGTAAACAAAATCTAGCATTATTAATATGGGATTCATCTCCAATAACGAGAGTTGAAGGCTTAATGGCCTACATGGAAACTAGTTGGCAAAGTGGCAAAGTGTCAAATCCCAAATCAGATGAATGATCCTCCTAATCTTGATTCGGCAGCATTCAATTAAGCCAGATCGCTGGGTTTGTGTGCTCGCATCAAGGGATTATGTGTACAACACTAGGACAAGACAATTTGAAGAAGACCTTCAACCATGTTAAACATGAAGGGACGTGAATGTCTGTTAGTCATATCCATGGATCCTGGCTATATCAATTTGAGTTGTGTACTTTAATGGAGTTGACCTGTCATTGCAGAAGTATTATCTTCGGAAGGGAATGTATGACGAGGAGAATGTATAAAGGTGATGGAAGTCTTGAAGTTCATGTAGGTTGCATGAGTCCAGAAGGGAAAGGCAGGCGAGGTTGTAAATTGCAACTGTAATTCTACTGAATATGTAGGATATGGAGGATTGAGGGAGATTTCCAAATCATATCTTCGAGATACCGCAATTTCGTTCGAAGAAACTAGGTTCAATGAAGATGACTATTTATGGCAGGAATTAAAACATGAAATGACTGCCTGATGGGGAGAATGTATAAGGAATATTGTTGTTACGAAATCGATGAGAGAAAAAGTATTGTGCTTCAGTGTTCATCCAAAAATTTGAGTTTCGTTGTGCATAATTGCAGAAGGTAGACAGGAACAAAGTATTAGCCTCCTATTGGAGTTTCCACACCAAGCAAAGGGTACTGGAGTTTCTTTTCTTTGTTGGTTTTGCTACTCGTTTTGCTATTTGTTTCCTTGGTTCTCACTCTTGCTCCTGGTATTGTTTGCTACATGTTTTTTGGGTTCTTTTTTATTACTTATGTTTGCATGTAAACTAGATTCACCTTTTTGAAGATTCATGTTTTTGAAATACAAGACCATATTTATGTAATGGATATTTCTTGATATGAAGAAAACTATCCAAGGACACAATGATCTTCTCCATTTTCCGCTGCTTTCTCAAAGACATCACTTAGGCTTCTAATATTTCACACTCATCTTCCCTCTCTTTGTAGTGCTTCCTCCTGACTTTCTAAATTCTTTTTGATTCTTCCAATTTAATCTTTACCCTAATTATTTCTTCTTTGAGTTTGGCCTCCTTATAATCACATATTTGTAATAATTTTTCTTGATCCTTCCATGCAGTTGTTAGTCTAGAAAACTCAGCTCTAAAAACCTTAATATCATTCTCATATTCATGAGACACTTCAACAAGATCAAAATAAGAATCATCAAAATTATAACTTAACATATATCATTAATATTTTTGCCTTTGGATTCAGGATTTTGTGATTTCTTCTCATCATCAATTGAATCATTTGCACTAGAGGAATGAAACTCTTGTGGCTGAGATTCTTGAATTTTAATGCTCTTCTTTCTTCTCTTCTTCTCACTGTCCATATCGCTGTTGGTACCATCTCCAAATATGGATTCTATAGTGTCCCACACTTCTTTAGCATATTTCAAACCTACTAGCCTTTTCATATCATCATCATGAATATGCTAGTAGATTATGCATCTAGCTTCTGCATCTTAGTGCAAAACTTTAAGTGCAATTGGCACCTTGCCACAACCTTCACATATTAATATCCAAATATTAGATTCACAATACAAAAAATGAGAGTTAACATTTTTTCTCCATACAGATATTTCATGCTCCTTTTACATTAGATATTAATTTTTGTGATTCAACTGAGTTAAGTCATTCATTTATTATCATTTTTTAACCCTTTCTATGAAATGTAGTAATAATTGACTAATTTCCTTTTATAATCAAATATCTCAATATCTCAACACCACCCGATAGCTTTTCTACTTCATTACAACTGCTGATGTCCATAACAGAAATTCCTATTATTTATTTCAATGATCGCAAAGAGAATGAATTTGTTTATGTTTTTAAAATTGTAATATATAATTGAAATTAAGCTTCTAAGAACAACTCCCTAAAACATGATTGATTGTAATAGGCTTGATGCCGCTATAGAACTCCATTGCCAATTTAGTCTTCCCTGCTCTTCTAGAATCCACAAAACCCACAATCCTGGTGTTCCTCCTGCGTTGCTGCTGCAGCAATGATATCGTTTTCTGAAAATCATTTAGATTTGCATCCACACTAGTTGGATATGAGGGCACATCCGCTCTGCTTTTGGAACCTTTTTATGCACCCATGGCAATATACTTTCAGTGAGAAGGCCTTCGTCGCTGATTATTCAAAACAAACCAGATCGAACAATGAGTACGCAACCCTTTGTTGGCCCGAAAAGAAATAGAAGAAAAACATTGCACTATGTAGGCCAGTGAAGGCCATGTATCATTTTTCAGGAAAAATAAATCGAAAACTGTGATAGAGAAACCCAATCGGAAGATGTTATTTATTGAATTATTTGGTGATTATTTCGCATTGATCCATTTCATCGCCGCTGGATTAAGCAGGAAGTGGTGTGAAGTTTAATTTTATTTTTTATAATCTTCATAAGTAATTAAAAGATGCAAACATTTAAGATGATATTTTATCGATATAGTTAAGCTAACATGATAAATTACAGTTAGGATTCTGGTTGCGAGAAATTAAAACGATAGTGGTTGCGCGAATACGATGTTGAAATTAAATAAATGGGATCCCTGGTGAGAACCTAAGTATCAAACACCGAGTTATAAAAGTTAATATCTTATCCCTAATTCACTGATGCTCTGTATTCTAACCTGCAAATTTCTAATGTGATTTGGCAGGGGAGAAAGTGGAGCTTCAGGTGCGCGTGGCTCTTTATGCTTGGAATGGCAATAAGTACATATATGAGCATCTAGTTTGCCTTAGTTCAGATTATAAAAAGATCTGCCAACCCTTACTTAAATAATATTGGTATGTAAGCAGAGAACCAATATTCCTTCCAAATTGCCGATTGTTTAGTTTGGCATTAACACCCTGAGTGGGATTCGAAGTAGCAACCAGATGCATTCCAACCATAAATCTAAGTTTCGGCGTATATTGAATTTTAAACGACAACAATTGGCACGGAATGAATTACAGAGAGAGAAATGGAGTAAGTCCAGATTCACTCTCATGGAATAATTCTCTCTTCTGAGATTGACTTCCACTACACTCCTTTTCCACTTACAGACGACGTATAATGGCTTCCTTCTACAGCTGACCTATAATACACATTGCTTCATGTATTGTAATATATTTTTAGTTTCCTTGACGTTTAAAAATTCTATATCTCAAAAGTCTGCATAAGTTTTATAGCTATTATGTGCCGCTTGCAGGTTGTTGCACCTAGCTTAAATTTATAGTCTGCACCTAGCTTAAATTTATAGTGACAGTTAATTGGATTTGATCCTAAACCTTGTTCAAGAAACTCTGACCAGTTATCAATTACCCTAAAGAATAAAAAAAAAAAATCGAATCTTGCCTAATATTACTGTGTCTCGACATTGAACTGTACGAGCATAATTAACAATTGGCATTACACATTAAAGAAACATAGGTCAAAACAGGAAATTTGACTTGCTGAAGGCCCCATTTATCATTGCAAAGCTAGGCCCAGGCCTCTTTATCTGTAAAAAGTTATTCCACGGCATTACATTCCTAAGAATCCCTTATCACAAAATATGGTTGATTCTATCCCTTTTTACCAGGTGGATTTTTGGAAATTTCATATATTAAATTGGTTAAAGAATAAAGAAGGATTGGAAACATTTTTCCATAAATATGCTCAGGCAAATTTAAAAAAATTAAAAAACATCACTTCCCATGGTTCAATGTAATTTTGTTGTTGAATCATTTCTCCATTGTTATTAGCTTTATTTTAATTTAATGAATTATCACTAATGTTATTTAATTGTTATAGATATTTTTTTCATTTTTGATAGCATTCCTTTGAAATAATGTATAATAGTTATATGAATGTGGATTTATATTTTTATGTAAATAATTTTATTTATTCTTTTTGTAATTTTAAAATGTAATTAAAAAAATAAAAAAGTGGTATATTTATATATATAAAATGTTGTTAAAAAATATTAATATATATAATGTTGTTAAAAAATATTAATTATAAAATTTTAAAATATGACATAATTTTTTAATTCATTTCTCAAGTGTTACAACATATCATAATCTTCTCTTTTTAATGGTTAGAAATATTTGTTTTCATTTTTGATAGCATTGTTTTGAAATAATGTATAATAATCATATGAATGTGAATGTATGTATGTATGTCTTTTACATAAACAATTTATGTAATTTTAAAACTCATTTTAAATATATATATATAGTCTTTTTTATTATTTTTTTAATATATATATTAATTTTCCTCCTCAAATATATCAGTGTGAGGTAACACTCCTATATCACTTGTTGAACATCACAAAGCAAGATAACAATTTTTAATTTATTTCACTAGCCTTACAATGTATCATAATTTTTTATTGCATACATTATGAGAATTTATTAGATGATTATAGCAATATTACCATATTTTATATTTAGTTTTATATTTTATATAATTTTTTAAGGAAAATATCTTATGAAACTAAAGAGGTGTTTAATCAAATTCATAGATAACATCCTACTAAACTTATTAATGTATAAGGAATCTTATTCAAAGGATTCCAACCAAAAAATCCACAACAATGGAACTATTTAAATTCTCAATAACATTGATAACAACCCAATGAGCTAAAGTCTTGTAGACTTACACATATGATGTATTTATATCCATATATTCATAAATAAAAGTTTGTATTAATAATACACAATTTTAAATAATCTATTACTAAGCAATACTTAGATCTAATTCTTATTGTCATATTTTACAAAAATCCATGGTTGTCAATATATTCATCACTCTTCATCAAAATAATTATTTGTGATTTTTCACAAATGAATTGATACAGCTTAGAAAGGTATTCAAGTACAATAGATAAATGGATTGTAAATAGACAAGGATTTGCGGGGTTAGATGAACAAACAATTGAAACATGGAGAATTCATGGCTAATACAAGAGGTTTTGAAAGCCTATATCCTTGAAAATATTGAAAAAGGAGAAAGAAGATAAAAACTAGTCAAAAAATTTGAAGATATATGAAGGACCTAATTGATCCTAAGAAATAAAAATCCCCTTCTCATGTGGCAAATCCTTCACTAGTGAGATTGAGATAATGTGTTTGATGCACATTAGCATATCATGAAAGAACATGTGTTTAGCCTTCAACATAATCACATTTTTTCTTCATCCCTTGCAAAACACTTTGTGGCGGGCCTCGACAACTAAAACAAAAATTTCAAAGAAAAACCAAAGTATTGGAGTAATATAAATATGAAAATATTTATTGGCATTACAAATATCAGGCAATGTTCACTTTCTTCACTGAGGGGGAAACCTATAATTAAGTAGAAACCTATACAATATTAATCAATTAGCAATCAATTACATAGCTTCTACAATTATAAATAGTTTATACCTATCCCAAATCCTAATCATTTAGTGTTCCTTCATGAATGAGGTTACATAAACTACGCCGTAGACCTTATTTTTTTAAAATTACTATTATACATTAAGTAATGACATATTACCCGAATTGTAAGAACTAGGGTGGAACCGTAGCATGTTCTCCCCCTTCAAAAGTAATGTGTCCTTAAGGGTAGGATTTGTGAAAAATAATGTAAGAACACAAACGATTCCCAAGTGGCATATTCAAGTCACATATCCTTCCAAGAAATGAAGACTTCTAACATAATATGTTGGCAAAGAGAATACTCTCTTTTCTCTACAAATTTCTCTTATTGTAGCGAAATGGAACCCTATTCATCGAGTTCTAGGAAGACAATTTGAACTTCACAGTTCAAGCATACCATTTTCTTCAAGCATGTCCCATGAAATATTGGGTAGAACTTACAATGGGTAAGAGAGGAAATTTATAAGCAACATGTCCAATACGTTTGAGAATTGAATAGGGTGCATAAAACTTAAGTGAAAACTTTTTTTCACTCTTATGCTTGAGTGATGTTTTCTTGTAAGAGACAAAGGAATACTTTATCTCAATTGGCTCTATGAGATACCTTGAGTATGTAGAAGATGTCCAACTATGCCTACAATAGTCTGGTTTGTTGACATATTCAACCTTTTATAGGAAGGATGTCTCAAGTGAAAATTTGTTGACTAACTAATGTATAGAATGTTTGATATTTCCATTCTAATGGAAATGTAGAATCCAAATTAGTTAGCATTTAATTAAATTCATCTAAACAAACAAAAGTTTAATGTATTTCAAAAAATAACATTGTATACATCAACATAAGACACAAATGAGTATAACAAACTTCCATTATATTAAGTAGAATAATTATTACAACTCATAGTTAGAACATAATAGACATTGACCATAGGACTACTAACAAGTATCATGGTCAATTAATATAATGAACCAATTAGGCTCTTTACACATGCATGCTAAATACTATCAGTACTAGGGAAACCATATAAATTAAATAGTTGGTAAATGGCCATAGACATATTTCATAATAAACATCAAAAAGCTTAATTCATTATACATATTAAGTTGATAAAATAAAGTAAAAATTCATAAAAATTAACATGTATATTTTTTTATCTACAAATATGTCTTGTTATAATACTATGTGAAAATACCATGGGTTATCAATACCACATGCCCAAAAAGTCATAACTCATTTCATATGACACCTATTTATATGACAATTTTTTTAATTAATGAACTTAAATAAAAAGTTAAAAAAATAATTACTTTGAAAAAAAACTGATTTGTGTATATTACTAAAAGTATTCTAGAATATTATATGGAATTAAATGCCTACCATCTATCTAATAAATATTGATAATTTAATTAAAGTAACAAAAACTTGAAAAATTATTTTTTACCCAACCAAAAATAAAAAACTAAATTTACATAGGGTTGAATTTTTAACCCAAGAATTATAATTGACAATCACAAGAAAAATCCACATATGATGGCTTTTGGTGATTCGCTTTTGGTGAAAACCAAAGCGAACCCTTCGTCATTACAGTCACCCATGCTTCATACCATGAGTCTGCAAATTCCCAAATCCCACGCAATTGATCTTTTCCTTGTGAAAAGAAATCTCATCTCAACTCCGTTGCAGATTGAGTGGCAAATCGTGGAGTTAGTCTCGAGCAAGGAGAAATGGAAAAGATCCCATGAGTAAACAAACTGTAGCATTATTAACTGGGGATTCATCTCAATAACGAGAATTGAAGGTTTAATGGCCTGCATGGAAACCCGTTGGCAAAGTGTCAAATCGCAAATTGGATTAATGATCCTCCTATTCTTGATTTGGCAGCCTTCATTTAAACCTGACCGTTGGGTTGGTGTGCTCATGAAAAGGGATCCTGACACTATCAATTTGAGCTCTGGACATTAATGCAGCTGGCCTGACACCGCAAAAGTATTAACTCCGGAAGGGAATGGATGATGAGGACAATGTACAGAGGCGATGGAAGTCTTGAAGCTGATGTACACTGCAGGAGTCTATAAGGGTAAAGTTTATTTTGTCCGTTATATTTTTTATTTCATGTTGTCATTTATTGTTGTGGCATATATTACTTACTGTTTAGATTTAAATTAATTTAAATTTAATTATAAACAATAACCTAAAAAATAAAACTAACAGTCTACAAGAACCAAGCCCACGAGGCCGTACTTGCAGTTCTATTGAATATGGAGGATTGTGTGAAATCGCCAATCATATCTCCGAGATACTTCAATTTCGATTGAAGAAACTAGGTTCAATGAGGGTGGTCGTTTATGGAAGAGGAATTTAAACAAGAATTGATTGCCTGACATGGACAATGTACAAGGAATATTTTTGTTATGTAAATCGATGAGAGAATCATATGCGTAGTTTATCTAGGTAATGGAATGGTTCAGAATCTGGCAAAGATTTTATCAAAATCTTGTTTACAGCACTTAAACTTTAGTATTTTAAGTGTTTTAAAGGTTTTTGATAACGCTGAATCCATTTTCACTATCAAAAATGGATTCTAAACACTCCATCTAACTGATTTTTTGAATTTTTAGTTAACCAGATTCCAGCAAAAAACTGTATTCCAGGCTATTCTATTTCCTGAATAGACAACTCCAATAATCATATGTTCAGAAGGGCAAGGCATGAATTGTTATAAAGAAGTATTGTTCTTCAGTGTTCATCCAAAATTTCGAGTTTGGTTGCCCGTAATTGCAGAAGGTAGAGAGGGACAAAGTGTTAGCCACGTAATGGAGTTTCCATAGCGAATAGATGGCGGTGACCTCAGTCGACACTTGTCCATATGAAATTTATTGTAAAATAAATATTTCGATTCTTCGTTTACTAACAATTTATTGCGAAATAAATATGGCTGAAGTAACCTATCTTCACTTGCGCCCAAGAATTAGCGCACCATACTCCTGAATGCTGAGGTTGAAAACTACATTGCTCAGATTTTATGTTTGATGTTACGGCACTGATACTAATGTACATACTTTAATAGTGTTAGTGTGAAAACAAATAAACCGAAGCGCAATTCCGTCGGAAATGGAAGAAATGGATAAACGAGACAAGGTTTCCACATTTATGCCACTAATACATATTCTAATTACGCAGATAGGCGTAGCGCCCTATCGGAATTGGCTTCATGAATGATTTTGCTAATTAATCTTTTTCATCCGATGGTCTATATTGAAAGATGCCGGTATATTCTGGTCGTCGCTAGTCAATCAATGAATGAAATTAAAAGCCATAACCTCCTTGCATGTCTAAATCAAGTGTTTAAACACTACTTAAATTAATTTTTTACTAAATGATCATTAAAAATTTACTGTTCCTCTTATTTATCTCCACGTCTGAGGGTATGAGGGATTAGAGCGAAATAAGGACACGTTTCGGGTGAGAAAGTTCTATCGTCGAAGTCGCATGACATGTGGTTAGATTAACGTTTGAGGTTTAATCATGGCATTTGTATGGAGGCGGCCATCTCTGCAAACAACAAGAAATTTCAATGTCCATCTATGTTCCAACGGGAGCAGCGTGCCACGTGCAATGAATTATGCAAAGCCATCGCACAAGCGGGAA
Organism: Pinus albicaulis; assembly: GCA_034641835.2. Lineage (NCBI taxonomy): Eukaryota > Viridiplantae > Streptophyta > Pinopsida > Pinales > Pinaceae > Pinus > Pinus albicaulis. Next base: position 583,791,354 of record CM076580.1, on the reverse strand, counting down.
CCGTTACGAGAAGGTGAACGAGAGCGTCACCCAAACGTTTGAACATAGTGGTTCCATGGAGTTGTTCCACCTATCTGCTATGATGGTTGGCATCGTAATGCTCAATTTCTTTCGGACCATAAGGCCACCTGGTTTAGAGTAGCCGACACATTTGGATGCAGAGAATCGGGACTGTGGCTGGTTGGATCGAAGTAAGAAATCCTTCCGAGGAGCTTCACGGATGTAGAATGCACGCTTTGGACGGTAAGATTTCGAATACTTCTTGTTTTCATCCTGTTTTCTATTCTCTCTAGGTTCTTCCTCCATCTCGTTTATAAGAAAAACTCTTTTACAGTTGGGTTCTTAAACTACTTATGCATCTGGTGCAGGTCGGATTATTTTGACATCTTGGTTTGATTGACCGTGAAATGATATTAAACAATGTTTGACAATTCGTTAGGCTTTCACCATGTATACCCTAATTTGATTTTGACGTAGTGTGAATATATCTGTAAACGAAATCAACAAATGGGATTGACGGAACAGAGAATATTTCTGTCATTATATGTTTGATTGTGTGTATATTTATTTAATTGAATGTTGTGTGATTGAGAAATTTAGCATCGATCTCAGAGTAGATCGATGCTATTTAAAGAAATTGCCTTTGATTTCTAAATCAAATTATAAATTTGTCGGATATAATTATCAATTGAATTTTCGAAATGTCTATCGATCTCCAAACGTTCAACACTATCGACCATCCAAAGGCGTTGAATGAGGTCATTGAGTGGACTGATTAATTCACCATCTTCGTTTGACATTGAATTGAACATCTTCTTTACTTCTTCGATCAGTCTCTTAGCACGTTCCCGGTGAGAAGCTTCCTGATATGTTTTTCTTACAAAACTACACAAGCTCTGTGTCTTTTTAAAACTCTGTCTTTTCTTACAAAATAAGCCTTCAGGCTCTCTGTTGTTTTCAACACACTGCTGTGTATAAAAAAAAATTGCACGCAGACCTTTTATTCACTATGTATTGATATACACATACGTTGCTTTTTTCAATACACGTCGCTGTGTATATTTATAATATAATATATTATAATATTATAATATTCAATACTCGCCAATAATATATAAAAATTTCTCTGATGTCCGGGGTACTCTCAAACTCTAATCCTGTTGCATATAAAATGCATTCTTCAAGTTTATGCCCAAATTGTTTTTAATCTCCTGTGGAAGCTTATTACTTAGACAATGATTATAAAACCATTGAATACCCCACATTATGATTTTTACATCAACTATTCGAATTTAATCAAAACCCAATTACAAGCTTCCCCTTACCTTATAAGAGTTCGACCTTGGTAAGTTATATTTCAGTGCGCATGGTTATTACGCCACAACTTAATCACTGATGCCAAGAATTATATTAAGTGGTTAGATCTTGACTCAATTATATATATGTGCCCTTAATCCTTCATAACTTACCCAATGCATCCACACATGAGCCTTCAACTATGGCAATTCATATAACCCGGACTTTGAACAAATATCAATCACCAACATATATGAGAGTTGGGTCCCACAACACACTCATACCCACGTATACAAATTTTAGGCGCGTGCCTTTGTGATAATTCATATCAAAAATAATATGTTAATATGTATTACATCCTTAGATTTAAACCCAGCACTAATATATATTTATATGCCCTTTCGGGCCCCACAACCTCAATACACAGAAAACCAAATTCTGCAATGAAATTGGGTCACACAACAGCTTATACTTACCTCCTTAACCTTCGTCATCATGCAATTCGACTTTCGTTTATTTCCACAAGCCCATGATCAGACGGATCTAATGCATATCGCATTTTTTTGGCCTTCGAGGTAAAATTCTTAGGAAAAACACGAAAATCGCAGTTTTAGAAAACCACTGCTATCTTACGTGTCATGCAGAGACGCACATCACATTTTTTTCAATGCATCTACTTACCACTTATGAATGCGCGCGAACCCGCTAGTTTTGGACTCAAACCCACTTTCACTATTCACTTTCATTTCATGGTTCCATTACTCTGCCAAGGTTCTGCTCTTACCTCTTAACTCTGTTCTCACCATGTTAATGCTGTGACTTCCACTGATATCAAATCAAGCAAAGATTTCAGTGAAATACTTAATATGCTCAACAGCCAGAGTTAACATTCCGTGCATCCTTCATAATACCCTCGCCGATTCCTCATTGGACTATTCGCACGCAGTTAAACACCTTCAATATTCAACTGTCACCAAGCTACAGGTTGTGGCATTCATATGGGATCCGATATCGATTAACACAATCGATACTATCCTTTCCTCTACGTGCAACTTAATAGCACGGTCAATGAACAAATCGAACTTGATCAACCGGAACAGAGTTTCATCCTGGTCAACCACAGAATCGACAATTGCCTTGATTCTTTCTTCACATAGGGAACCAATACATATAGCTTGATCCGACCCAGAAATATTAACGAAACTTCAGAGTTAAATCTTTATTATCGAAAATTTTATAGTAAACATTCAAAGCTAGGTTAAGGAGAAGCTTAGTAGTAGCATGAAAACTATTTATTAGTGACAATGCAATGCAAGTAAAAGGTGTTGGAATTTCTGAGAATTCTAGAACAATATACAGAGAGAATAATGCTCTCCTTTCAACACAGAGAAATATAGCAAAAATTTGCTCTCAGAAAAGACAGAGTTTCACACTTTAAAAAACTTCTATTCCATCAATCAAAACACTGTTACAAAGCTTCCTTTATTGAGGAATTACAAATTCTGACTGCTGCATAAACACAGTGTTGAAAATCACTTCACTGTCTAAAACACTATGCTACTCTCTCATTTACAATACTCTGTTTTTTAACACAAAAACAACACACTGCTGTGCAATTTAATACATTGTCTTTCAAAAATAGCCTTCGGGCTCACTGTTTTACAAAATAATACACTATTCCTTTTATACACTCCTATGTGTTAAAAGAAACAATACACTATTCATATAAATGACTTTTGCATTAAGCCTTTCGGGCTTTTTAAATGGTGCACACTTTTAATAAAACATAACAACTATATAAAAAACTAAAACTAAAAATATGTTTCCCTTTCGGGCCCACAATCAGAAAAGGGTATATGTTATATGACATATGTTAAATCGTTTGTCGCATGATGTTTTAATATATGTCAAACCATATATATATAACATATAACACCAAAGGTTAAGAAACCTTTATCCCGCGGGCAAAAACATTAAAACAAACTATATCATACCTCCACCGGACTTCAAAAAAAATAAACCAAATTACACTCACAAATAGCGTTACAAAATTGGTCTACTGACATCAGCTTTTGTGCACATGATGAAATATTAAATCCACCCTATAGAGGCTCATCGGCTCTGCTAGAAGGTTTTGGGTACGGTGAGAAATTGTAACGCGAAAACAATATCAAATCCGCCTCATAAACATTTTGGGTCTAGAATTTCAATCCACGGACGGGCCAAATAAAAAACCCGCTCTAATACAAATCTGCCATGTGTCCTGCACTGAACTGGCTGCTGTCGTGGCCGCGGGGACCACTGATCCCATTCTTCTGCTGTTTAAATATAAATCCTCCCATGCATAAAACAAAAACCAAAAACTTTGTTTTTCAATAAAAGGCTTTGTTTTCTTTTAATGTACAGAGGACTATGTTTTCCAAATGTGCAGGGACTGTAAGGATGAAAAACGACTGAACTTGACTGTTCAATGGATTTGGCAAGTGGCCAGAGTATAGAAGGCCTGGAGATAAAAATGGAAAGTGGCCATTGTACAATGCTATAGTTGAAAGTAACATTTCAACAAAAGGATGAGGAACAACGTAATGAGTAAAGTAAGGGAGTAGCTATCTATTCTGCAGATTGGGTTAGAAGTAATAGAATTAAGTTGTTTGTTTCTGAGAACAACTGATCATAATGCAGGGTAGGGTACTAGTGAAATGAACAAATACTTTTTTATTATTTTAAAGTTGTGTATTCATGAAGAATTATTATATATAATTATAAATGACCCATTTCAAGAGCGGATCTATTAGGCATTGAGATAGATAAAACTGCAGGGCATGTACGGGATAAAAATGCCTATTAGTTAGACATATTTGCATGGAAAAAACACATTTTAGATGTATTCTAGCGCAATGCAAAACAACCTTTTATCCATTAAAGTCCCTCGTAATTGCGTCATAATTCGAAAAAGGGTCTCAAAATCTCAAAATTTAAGCGTGAACAGAGAAATCTCGTCTTATTACGGTGTAGTTCTGTTCAAATTACTGTGTTAACAGAAAATCCTCCTTCGTATGAATAGTTATCCTCTTGTCCATATCGCTTAAATTATGGTGTTGTAGCTTCATTGGGAAATAATTAGTAAGTCCAAATCAATATACAATCAACAATAGATCAATATCATCAAATAGGCTACGAAATTAACGTAGAATTTTACCAAAATATTTATATTATTTATGTCGTTTATGGAATTTTAGTTGTTAGTTTCTTGTGCATTACTTTATTTGTATATTAATGTTTTATACTTGAATTTTCACAGAGTTTTAATATATTAATAGTAGGGTTTTTTAATATCGATCTATTGATTTTATGTTTTAATATATTAATTTCAGAGTTTATAATCTTAATGTTTAGAGTATTAATATTAGGATATCATATATTGATCGTAAAATTTATTAATTTATTAATAATATATATTAATGTATAAACACTATGGTTATATTTACATTTTAAGGTTTAATATATTAATGTTAGAGTTATATATTAATATTAAGGTTTTTTATCTTAGGGATTTTAGTATTAATGTAAGGGTTCAATATATTAATTTTAAAATTTTATAATTTTGGGGTCTTAATATATTGATATTAGGGTTTAATTTATTATTATTGTTATGATCAATTTAATATTAATTATTATTATTGCAAATTATTTATTATTATTATTATTATTATTATTATTATTAATTAATAAATAAATAAATAATAAATATCGATATTGTTAAATATACAATAATAATATTATTATCATTAAAAAACATATTGATATTATTCTATTTCAATTATAATTAATAATAATAATAATAAATGAAATATACATAAATGAATGATGATGATGATGATGGTGGTGGTTAACGGCCACTGAGACCAATCTTTGGTTTATCGGACCTAAAGAAAAGAGTTGTTTGATTTAAGGTTTTATTCCTATGCTCAAAAAGCTTGGAGAGAACTCAGTATTTCTCTTAAAAGGCTAGGAAGGCTAGGAAGGTCAGTATTGCAACAAATATTATGATGTAAAAGATGTAATATTAAACTCATAATAATAAATATATAATAAATATATAATAATAATATTACAAAAATAGCTAATTTAATAAATTATTATTATTATAAATTATTTATATTATTATTATTAATTTACAATATTTTTTTTTTTTTTTTTCTGAATAAGACTAATTCTATTAAGTAAAGAAATATAGTACAATCAAAGCTTGCATAGAAGCGAAGCAAGAGAGAAAGGGAGCCGGAAATGATGGACTATCAACCTCGGTCCTAGTGAACATCCACGGCATAAGCAAAAGATAACAAGAAGAACATAAAACAAAGAACTAGACTAGGGAGTTGATCCAGAATGGGTAGCATCTCCCAATCGACATTTTTTCCCTTTCTTTTTACTAACTGTGACCGAGCCATTGTGAGCTGGCTGGACGGAAACCACCTACAAACTATTCTGCGCAGAAGGAGGAGTTTCCTTATCTGAATCTGAGGATGAAGACTCATGAGTGCGCTTTTGCGAAATCGGAGGAGCCGCTGGATCCGCTAGGCTTGCTGGGGGTGCGTCCCTCGGGGGGTCCTGATTCTCCTCTTCCACTTCAATATCCTCCTCATCAGAGCTAGAGGAATCTATGTCATCCATTGGAGGTCTATCACATGGTTTCCAGTTCTTGGATTTGGATTTGTGCGGGATATTATTCTTTTTGTCGAGGAACGTCGCACAAGTATTCTGAAGATGCCCCGTCTGATGGCAATGGCGACATCTGAAAGGAATGTTCTCATAGTCTAAGGTTTGCGTCCAATGAAAGTCCCCAAATTTGAGGTTGATCTGATCAGACAACCCTTTACTAATGTCTATTTCTGCACATATTCTGCCAAAAGTATATATTCCTTTCTCCCCTCGAGAGGTATCAGTTGCCAGGAAGCGGCCTAATGTATCCCCAATCTCTTGGAAGACAGCAAAATGCCATAGATGAGCAGGGAGATTTGGAAGACGGACCCAAATGGGAAGCTTAGTGATGATAGCTGAAGAGGGGTCGAAATCAAGGAACCAGGGGGTGAGGAAAATTCCCGCTAATCCCCAGAACCAAGGGCCTCCCGTTAAGGCTTTCTTGTAATCGTCACTGCAGGCAAAGGCGACAATGAAGAAGCCTTTTGAGCAAAAGAAGACCTTGCAGTTTTTGGTCCAATTGGAGTGGAGCCACTGGTATAGATCGATAGTACGAGGCCATAGTCTGTTAAATCTACATATGATGGCTGTTTCTGCAAACAGCTGATATTGATCATCCAGGGAGGGATGAGAGATTTAAATGGAGGGAGTTTCTTCCATTTTATCTACCAAGAAAGGCCTGGGAGCCTCAGTTGGTGTGGCCATCTTCTTGGAAGATTGTGCATGAACCACATCTTTGTAGGAGAAAGCAGGAGCTGATGAGGTCTGCCCAGAAGCTCCTCCTCTCAGACGTAAGGAGAGCATCACTAAAGCATCTCTTTCAATACTGTAATAAGACAAGGGCAGAGGGTCTTCGAGCTGTTTACCTTCGTAAGTCAGTCTCTGAATGACTGAGGGGATACCCAATATGAGCTCAAGCTTTCGTAGGAGGTCATGCACTATATCTGAAGCATGCACCCAAAGCAACAACGTTTTGCCGGAGAGAAGTGAGATCTGGATTTGAAAGCCAGAGGGTGAGTGGTGAGAGGTCCTCAGCAACTCGCCACGATTTTGTGCATGATTTGAACTTAATCCTTGCATCCTCGAATCCAAGAGGCACTTTGCTTTGAATGCAGCTGGAGGATGAGCGTGGCCCTCCTGGATCCGATAGATTTCAGTCTGCGGTAGCTCCTTGAAAAAACTGTACAGCCCATTCGAGAAGCTAAGCCCTTGTAGAGTCGCAAGGGTGGGAGAAACTAGATTCGGCAATAGAATCCTAGCAGTTCGAACATGCAGATTTAAGGAACTAAGCTGCAGACCTACTACTGTAACGGATCTGCCAAGGTAACCTGTGCAGTCTCCCTCTCTCGCGCTTTTTTCTGGCAGGAGGGTAGCATCTACAGTTCTGGGTCGCTTCTCATCATTGATGCAGAAGACGTTGCTTGAATCCCCAGAGACGAAAACCTTCACCGCCCCACCGTTGCCCTCATCACTGTTGGCGGCTGCGTCTTTGGATGGAACTTTGAGCCATAGCGAGGGCGAGTAAACGAGGGTAGCAACAATCAACTTGATCTTTGGATCTAGTAGGTTTAAAGTGACCACGGCTTCCATAGAGGCTTCAGGATCAACCATGGAAGCGACATCAGAGCCTAGCGCAGCGATTTCTGAAGCTACGGTGCTGGCAGCTGAACCCAACAAAACCCTAGCCATCGTTCCAATTCCTATTAATTTACAATATTAATATAATAATAATAATACTAATAATAAAAGTTATGGTATATTATTTAATTATTTAGTAATTATTTATTTAATTGAATAATTTTTAAATTATGGTATATTATTTAATTCAATATATTATTAATTATTATATATTGCTATTATTGTTAATTATTTAATAATATTATTAATTGATAATAGCAATAATATTAAATTAATAGCAATAATATTAAATTAATAACCATATTTTTAATACTTTCTGGGAAAAAATAATATAGATTACACCTCCCATCTTGGAGGAGGAACTTATTGTTCCCTTTGTCCCTTGTCGTCCTCCCTTTTCATTGCATAATAAGGTTGTCTCTAGTGCCATTGTTGAAGTTGAGAATTCTGAAATAAAATTGATGTTCCATTCACCCCATCCTAATTTTATGTACTTTGTGGTTGCTCTATCCACAAGAAACCTAAGGTGAATATTGGTCCCTTACTCTCCCAGGTCAAATTAATGTAGATAACGAAAATATTGGTGCTATATATGTTTAATTAAAATATATAATTAATATTTCTTAAGACACAAATCAAGTTTTGATTTTTGGCTTAAGAAATATAGACATTAATACAGACATAAAAAAAATACTTATTAACATTAATAACAAATTTGTGAGTTTTTTTTAACTACTATAATAATGTTCTTGTGGGTCATATCGTTTTATACATTTTGTATATGTGCATGTTACTATATTTGTAGATGGAAAACTGCTTTTCTATATTGCTTATTCTATTCACCATTAATTGAAAGTTGTTTTGTTGATATCATGTCTATTTTCTTTTATGTTAGGTGATTTCCTTGTTTTATCATGGATCCAACTATTTGGAGTTGTATTCAATTTGAAATTCTTGAAATTGTCTTCGTTTGGCTCCCTTTATCAGTTGTGATAAAGTTTAGCACTGTTTGTCAGCAATGGAAGATTGTTTTGCAAAATCCTTGTTTCTTATTGTGTTGCAAGCATATCTGTACAAATGAATTTGGATTTATGGTTCCTTTCATCAACGATGAAGACAATTATTTTGCTGCTGAATATCTTAAACAAAATGGGCGCATATCTTGTTTTCATTTGCGATTCATAGATTCAAGATAAAAGGTGTAGTCTACTATTGGACCAATGGTGGTTTTATCCTTACCAAAAGAATTCTCCCATTCACTAAACTATTTTGTGATGAATCCATTTATAAAGGCCTTAAAAAAAATTGGGTGAATACAAATTGGAGACTGGGGATTCTTTTTGTTATTGGAAAATGTGAGCAGCAACAAATATGACTAGGTTGTTCTAAAACATATCTATGATAGAATGCAGTCTAAATTTTATGTTTACAGTAGTCTTGATAGGGTTTGGCGAAGGGCTAGTCTTCCATTTGGTGGCACTCCACCCCCTCAAAATGGAGTGTTTTATAGAGGTAAATTTTTTTGGCTCTATCTCGACACAGAGTATGAAGATTATCCTCAATATTGGTATACAATCTACTGGTTTGATGTAATAAAAAATGACTGGGGATTTTCATTTGTTCCAATCACTGACATTCGGTGTATTTCATTGGCAATATGCAAGAATAAGTTCATATGTCTTATCAATGATGGCTCCACTTCTGTATGGTCAATTGAAGAAATAGATAATTTTCAATTTGGTCGCCCATGTATTGAACAAAGAATTGATTACTTTGAGGATGATTGGGGCTTCAGATGGAGGTTGTTGGAAGAAATGTCTATAGATATAAATATGAAATGTCCTAGTTATCTTCCATTTAAAACAGTCCAAGGTGTGGTTCTTATGTGCAAATGCAGTGAAGTTCCTTTCCTATTATATGACATGATGGCTGGCCTTTGCTTCCCAATAGATATTGATAATTAAACTAATCAAAAAATGAATGGATTTTTGTCTGCAACGTTGCGGGATTGCAACGATTTGATCGAGTCTAGAAATGTTTTTGCAATTGATCTGTGTATGGATTCTATTGATGAGATTCCACCATTGGATATGGACATGGAGTCTTAGGCTATTGGCCATTTTGTATTCTCTCTGTCATTGTGGAAAATATTTCCTTTTTTTTTTACTTTGCATACTTTTGGGTATGTATGCTAAGACTATGTATATTTATATGGCTCCATTCTTAGGGGTTGTCTTCTATATGTGTATGTAGCAGATGCTGGATATTGAATTCCATTGCAATTTGCTCGAAAATATTTATTTTTATGTCCCGTTTAGTCCTTTTAATTGCATTTGAATGTGTTTGGATGTTATCCATTTCTCTTTGTTTCTATAATTATAATTACTGTGAATTATTTTATACATGGTGTTTCCATCAGTTTTTTCTCATTGATTCTCAAAAAATGTTATATCTTTAGGTTATTTTGATGGCATATAGTTCCAAATATTTAGATATATTTGAAATTCATATAATTCTTTTAGAATTTTGTTCCATTTCTATGGGTTTCCCATTACAATTATAATATGAGACATGAAATTTTATCCTTTTTTGTTTTTTCCATTTGAAAAATCCATTATTCTTTTTAGCCATTTGGTTGGAAAAATAACATATACGATTTTAATTTTTTTTTGTGGTTGGAAAAAAAATGTGTTCCTTTTTCATTCTTTTCTATTAATGTATATTGGATATATTATATTTGTTCCATGTTTATTTTTCTATAATAAATATGTTATTATTCATTGTAGACATGTCATCTAAAGGTACAAGCAAGCGTATAAGAAAAAGGAATCAATCACCAGCATCGCGTGACAAGTCTAATGAAAGTCGTCGTTTACGGTATCAAAAAAATATGGACACAATAAATGAGAATAGGAGAGCTAACTATCATAGAAGAATGACTGGAACAACTCTTAAAAATGATTTTATGGTTCATCATAGGTATCGTACTATGGATGATATCATGGAAAGAAAATTTCTGCTTGGTAGTTCATTTCCAGAATATGCTCCTCGTCAGCATAATTTTGTTTTTCAACGCTCTCCTGAAAATTATCATAATATTGAGGAAACATTTCGCAATAGTGAAGAACATCATATTGATAACATGGATGCAAATTTTCACCCTAACCCTTCTGTCTCTACAATTGCATCTTGTGAGAAAGGCCAAAGGTTAAAAAATATCCATGGTGGAGGCAATGATGACATTGTATGTGATGACTTGGATGATAGTTTGATTGGCCATTTGTTTGATAATTTGGATCCAGCTGGTTTAAACATCGTATCTTCCAATCTCCCTTCTCAAAATAATGTTGTCCCACGAAAAAAAAAAATCATCTTTGATAGCATTTCGCATGGAACAATGGAGGTAATCCAATGATATCTTTACATTTGATGCGATAGTGGTTGTTTTATTACATTCCTCTATTTACATTTCTTTAGTGATAAGGTATTTTATTCTCTTGGAGTAGGATACACCTCATTTTTATAGAGGTCTAGAAATTTTCTCCCCATATCTTCCATCTCCTAATCTGAGATTTGAATATGAAGCACATCATAACCTTCCACTTCATTATCCTCGAAAATCAAATTGACAAACTAATGTTAATTTTCAATGTGTTTGATTTGATTTTTCATTTTTTCAATTTTTGGTTCATATTTTGTTTTCTTCAAATAAGACACAACGCATTTCAATAGAGGCATACAAATTAACTTCGTAGATGTTCCATCTACTGATGTTATAAGTGAAGAGGAACCATCTCATAGCTTTCATCCAGATCACCAACAAAATGTAGATGTTGAATGCATTTGATATTTTGCTCCTTTTCTCATTTATTATTAATTCTACAATTAAAAATCTATCTTTTCTTGACATTTAGTTTTATAAAATATTTTAATTTTTTTTAACAGGAAAAAACTAATTTGAATAGAGGCATCAAAACTAACTCGCCAAATGTTGAATCTACTGATGTTAGAAGTGAAGAGAAACCATCTCGTACACTTCATCCACGTCACCAAACAAATGTAAATATTGAATGAATTTAATTTTTATTTCATTTTTTCAATTCTAATTATTTGGACATTCAATTTAAAAAAAAATTATGCTAAAGAAACCTTTGCATACTCTCAGGTTCCAGAAATGTAGACCATAAATTTGGAAATCCCATGTCATAGATCTATTCCAGTTGTTATTTGGGGAGGGAATCTCGTGGTGCTGAAAATCAAATAAATTTTAGAAGAAATTATACTCTTCCACATCATTCTCCACAGGGTCCAACCAATACAAATCATATTTATTTTGATGAAAATATGATTCCGGTGCATAAAATATTTGGAGAAAAGATAGATAGCTTGTCAGTTGTCCAAATGTGCCACATCTTCCAAGAATCATATCCTGGAATCCACGTTTTGAGAGATCCTGAAGGACCTGTTTGTAGACAATGTAAGAATGAAAGAGGTTCACATTGTTTTTGTGGCTATAATAACATGGATCCTGGTGAGAAACCTCATATTTTAAGAGTTCTTACTCAAGTTGAAGAAATGTTAATAGCACGTGTAAATCCTATTTTGCAAGTGACACATGCTCGAGGTGGGCAATATAAGAATAACATACACACAATTAGCTTTCCCCAAGATATTTATACAATTGCACAAAGTCTTACGCGACATGTTGAAGATATTGACTTTCTAATTGTGAGGAGACACGCTCCTCAGTCTAAATATTATGAATGTTATGTAAAAATATCCCGAGTTATGGATGCATTGCGTTTCAAAATTGAACATGATCAATATTATCGATATGTTGTAATTGACTATGATTCAGTGAATGCTCTTCCTGAAAGATCAACAGATGTCTCCTCCAGGCTTAAATTTGTTGATTGTGACATTGCAAAATCTAAGATCAGTGCAGCTAATAATGAAGGGTTTCCTCTTAACCATTTTCCCTCTCATCCTTCATCTTTTATTGCTTTCCTACCCAATGAACGGAGAGAAGTGGAAGAAATTAGAGCATTTCTTGATAATTTTGATTCTTCAGATGTTGATGAAATGGATTGGCCCAGTATTGGAACATCTCCAATGAATGAATATAATACTGAGGGGTTATTAGATATGGCCTTCCCCACATTTTTCCCCACTGGTGCTGCTGATTGGTTGCAACCACGCATTTGTACTGTTGAACTTCATGAGTATGCATTGCATCTTCTTAGATACTATGATCAGAGGTTTGGAAGCCATCCTCACTTCAATATTACCTGTTGAACAGGATAATGAGGCATCGTATCCAAGCAACTGCTTCAGTTTTTGTGAAGAAAAATTTACATGATAACTCACTGACAACAATTGATAACTTGCGTCAGCAACTTTATGATTTACCAGATAATAAGCTCACTGAGCATCTTATGTGGTTTGGGTCTTCTCTAAGAGGTATAAGGGCATACTAGAGTAAATTTCGGGCTGAATTGACTAACATGATTACTCATTTGGGATGTCCATCTTTGTTTTTTACTTTGAGTGCAACTGACACAAAGTGGCTAGAGCTACATAGCCTCATGCCTGTACCCTCACATTCTTGTTCCTTAAATGAGCATCGTATGAAAGTTGAAAATGTTATCCAGTACCCTCATATTATTGCCACATTTATGCACCATAGATTCAATATATTTCGAGAGGAAGTTATCCAAAAATATCTTTAAGATAAAGACTTCTGGTATAGGTCTGTTTTCTTGAATTTATTTTCTATTCATTGTCAATTTATTATTAATTTTCCATTCATATTTTTCGTAGTAACTCTGTGTTCATTTTTTTCAGATATGGGTGGCAACATAGAGGTTCAGTACATATCCATGCTTTCCTATGGTTTCAAGGAGCTCCTGACATGGAAGCACTTGATTGGTCAAATGATTGTGATTTGTAACATGCAAAGAGATTCTTTGAAAATTATGTAACTGCATGGAATCCACGTGAAATACATCGTCGCAATATAATGGTTCCAAGAAGTCTCAATGATGACCCTTTCCTACTGAATACTGATAAGATTTTCTCTTGCAATATTCATTTCGATTATGAAGAATTGTTGAACCGTCTCCAAAGGCACACAAAGTGTAGAGTAGATTCTTGTTTGTGAAAAAAAGGCACTATTCTCACTTGTCGATACAATGCCCCATGGGATCTTTCTGAGGAATAAAGATTGTTCATAGATGATCAAGGAAGAAAAAAATATGACCCGGCAAGAAATGATGATAGGCTCAATGTATATAACATTGACCTTCTAACAGTGTGGCGTGCAAATGTTGATTGCCAACCAGTTATTTCTCGGCATGCTGTCCTAAAATATATTTCTAAGTATGCATCAAAAGCAGAGAGAATATCTGAAAGCTATCATGATATGTTAACTAGAATTTCAAATTCTATTGCCTCTGAGGATCATGCTTTATGTACTTACAGGAGGTTTCTTGTAGAAACAGCCGTTGAACGTAACATTGGAGCACAAGAAACATGTCATATGTTGCTTAAGCTACCTCTTGTTGTGTGTAGTCGAAAATTTGTTTCATTAAATGTTGGAAGAAAGGTGTTCAGGAAAATTTCAAGGGATGGCATGCACTGTTCATCTGAAAATACATTTGTTCAACATTATCATAATAGGCCTTCTTTCCTTGAACATCTATCTTTGATAGAAACAGAAAGATCTTGGACATTTGATATAAAGCATAAAAAAGATCCCTGGAAGCCTAGAGATGTTCATGCGATTGTTCGGGTCTGGCCACGGTTTTATTCTATTCCTGGTGAGGATTTAGGGAAATTTGAAACCTTTTGTTGGATAGAATTGCTCTTGTACAAGCCATTTCATGACATTTCTACAGAGATTGGCCTTTCAGCTGAAATTATGGTTGAAAATTGGAGGAATTTCCGATATCGAGCTCGGCATGTTGATCGAAATCCATCAATTGATGAAAATATTGAAGATGGAGAAGATGGTGATTTTGCTAACTAGGAAATGAATCTTGAAGATGATTTTCAAGAGTGGCAACTTTTCTCTCGCTTGGTTCCACCAAATAGTGTCAATGTTTTTGATCTTCACACCCTTGGTTGAAGGGATTTTGATAGATCCTTTGACTGGCAAAGTACAACTATTTCTGATGATGTGGACGAAAAAGCTATTAATTTTATAAGGAATGAAATATCAAGGGGTGATATTGGTGACCGTTCAAATAGAAAATTTTCCTCTCTAGATTCATTGGCAGAAAAACAACGACTTGCTTTTGAAATCATTTTAAGGCATTTTTCTGAATATGAGATTCGTGAAACTCTTCTTATGATTATTCAGGGCACTGCAGGCACTGGAAAGCCTTTCCTTATCCATTGTATATCTAAGACTCTTTATAATCTATCAAGTAATGGAAAAAGTACTTTTCTTCTTCTTGCCCCAACATGAATAGATGCTTTCAATATACATGCAAAAACAATACACTCTGCTTTGAAAATCCCGATTAGAGATTTGAAACCACTACAGGGTCAATCATTGGCACTATTCCAAGAAGAAATGAGGCACATTCGATATATATTGATTGATGAAATGAGCTTTTTAGGATCAAGATTATTCATGCAAATAGATGCTCTATTACGAGAAGCATTTCCAAATAAAAATAATTGTCCTTTTGGTGGTAGATCCATCATCCTTGTGGGTGACCTTGGCCAGCTACCTCTTGTGAGAGATAAGCCTTTATATGCAGGTAATACAACAGGGAAAGTATTATGGAAAAAATTCAAAACTGTTGTCACTCTTGACACAATATTTTGCCAACAAGGGAGTAATGAGAAACAATCTTGTTTTTGTCGAGTCCTCAATAACATAAGAAACGTAGAACCTGTTCTTGATGATTGGGAGTTTCTTATGTCATGGGCCGATATCAAGTTGCATCCTAGAGAAAGGGATTTATTTAATGCAACAGTTCACATGTTTCCAACAAATAATTTGTTCTCCTTCCGTAACAGACATATGTTGAAATCATTAAATTCTCCAATTGCACGATGTATTGCTGTGAATTCAAGGCATTCAAAAATCAGTGGTGTCGATGATGATCAACTGGACTGTGAAGTTTTGTTGTGCCATGGCCAGCGTGTTATGTTGACATGTACTTTGTGGGTTGAAGCTGGTTTGGTGAATGGTGCACTTGGGTATCTTAAGGAAATATTTTATATCCCTAACTCTAAGCCACCTAAGCTTCCAATGTTCACAACTGTTATTTTTGATAAGTATGTTGGTATTCCGTTTGATGCAAGCAATCCAAACATTGTACCTATCACACCAATGATAAGAGGAAATCGAAAACAAATTCTTTTAAAGATGGCATGGGCTATTACAATTCACAAGTCACAAGGTTTGAATTTAGAATGAGCATCAATTGATATCGAGAATAGAGAACAACAAGGCCTAACCTTGACAACCATATCAAGAGTGAAATCAATAGATGGTTTACGCATTGCACCACCTTTCTCTTATAAGTGTTATGCCAAGATTAATAATAGTGTGTATGTTACAATTAGGAAGAAAGAAGAGGAGAGATTAAAGTCCATATCGTTATGATATGCAACTATTAATATAATAATAATGCTTTTGATATATTAATGAGATGACTACATTCATCAAATTCATAGTAGTATATTGGAATGTTGTTTACATCGTTTTTGCTGTTGTTTAATTTTCTTGTTTTTTTAATGTGTTTTTTTGTTATTTTTCTTACAATGAACCATTCAGAGATAAAAAACCAGTTATTATAACGATATAACTGGTTTTTTATTAATCTCTTCATTTTAAAATATTAAATACTTTCGTTTATCAAATTCTTAGGTTTTGTGTTTAAAGTATGTTAATTTCAATGTTGTTTTTTTTTGTTTGATATTAGAATGTTTTATAATTGTTTTTATTGTCGTCTCCTTTTTCATTTAGTATAAATATTTTTTTCATGTATTAATTAAATGAATACATTCATGAGATGCAATATAGTAATATATCATAAATTTCTTACATCGTTTATCGTATTGTTCAATTTACCTCCTTTTTTTAGTTGCTATTGCTATTTTGTTTGCGATAAACCATTCAGACATATACAGCCAATTATGTTAGCCAATCATTAAAAATATAGATTGAAGTCCATATCCCTATTACATGAAACTAAAAATATTTATCAATGTGGTCTATTAAATATGTTGTTGTTTGGTTCAATGAAAAGATATTCGACTAAAATTAATATATACATTGACATTAATTTAAATACAAATATTGAATTGCTAACATTATTAATATTTCATTTTAAACATTGAGTTTAAAATTTTGTTCCCTTCGCCTTATTGGTCCATTGGGTTCACCAGTTTCTTTGTTTTCTAATATTAAACCCTTGGGTTATTACTTCTTTTGGTTTATAATACTTTTTTAATCACTTAAGTTTGTTAATAATTTTTATTTCTATTACTAATTTGTTAGGTAATTTTTTTCCCTTGGTTCACCAATTCCTTTAGTTTATAATATTAAACCCTTGGGTTTTTTAGTTCTTTTGGTTTATAATATGAATAATCGATCAATGTCATCCCTGATCAAACATCACATTCTCACAAATATTGTCTCAATATAAAAATCACCCATGGCCAACCATGGTCATAGTTGGTCCAACATCCCATTGTGACAACAATTGTCTCAATGTTTAAATCAAGCATGGTAAACCATGTTTATTCCCCTTTGTTTATAATATTAATAATCATGTGGCTTTACTCATTTTTTTTTGTTTTTTATAGGTATCCCTTGGCTTTCTTGATCTCTTATGTTTTTAATATTTTTCCCTTCGGTTCCCCAATTCCTTTGGTTTATAATATTAAACCCTTGGGTTTATTAGTTCTTTTGGTTTATAATATTAATAATCACTTTTGTTTATTAATTAGTTGCTTTTAAAATATTGGTTCTTATGGTTTTTTATTTTTTTAGGATTTTGAATTTAAAATATTTATTCTTAGGGTTTGTTACCCTTTTCTATTTTTAATATTGATCCCTTGGCCTTATTGATAGCTTATGTTTTTAATAATTTCCCCTTGGGTTCACCAATTCCTTTGGTTTATAATACTAAACCCTTGGGTTTATTATTTCTTTTGGTTTATATTATTAATAATCCCTCGGCTTTATTAATCTCTTGAGTTTAAAATATTAAATATTATCGTTTATTAAATTGTTAGGTTTTGTGTTTAAAGTATGTTAATTTCAATGTTATTTTGTTGGTTTAATATTGTTCCCTTCGCCTTATTGGTCCCTTAGGTTATTAATATTTTTCCTTTGGGTTCACCATTTCCTTTGTTTTCTAATATTGAACCCTTGGGTTATTAGTTCTTTTGGTTTATAATTTTTTGGGTAATGGTTTTCCCTTGGGTTCACTAATTCCTTTGGTTTATAATATCAAACCCTTGGGTTTATTAGTTATTTTGGTTTATAATATGAATAATCGATCAATGTCATCCATGGTAAAATGTCACATTCTGACAAATCTTGTCTCAATATGAAAATCACCCATCGCCAACCATGGTCATAGTTGGTCCAACGTCGCATTGTGACAACAATTGTCTCAATGTTTAAATCAATTCCCTTGGGTTCACCAATTCCTTTGGTTTATAATATTAAACCCTTGGGTTCATTAGTTCCTTTGGTTTATAATATGAATAATCGATCAATCTCATCCATGATCAAATGTCACATTCTGAAAAATATTGTCTCAATATGAAAATAACCCATGGCCAACCATGGTCATAGTTAGTCCAACGTTGCATTGTGACAACAATTGTCTCAATGTTTAAATCAATTCCCTTGGGTTCAACAATTCCTTTGGTCTATAATATTAAACCCTTGGGTTTATTAGTTCTTTTGGTTTATAATATGAATAATCGATCAATTTCATCCATGATCAAATGTCACATTCTGACAAATATTTTCTCAATATGAAAATCACCCATGGCCAACCATGGTCATTGTTGGTCCAACGTCGCATTGTGACAACAATTGTTTCAATGTTTAAATCAATTCCCTTGGGTTCAACAATTCCTTTGGTTTATAATATTAAACCCTTGGGTTTATTAGTTCTTTTGGTTTATAATATGAATAATCGATCAATTTCATCGATGATCAAATGTCACATTCTGACAAATATTGTCTCAATATGAAAATCACCCATGGCCAACCATGGTCATAGTTGGTCCAATGTCACATTGTGACAAAAATTGTCTCAATGTTTAAATCAATTCCCTTGGGTTCACCAATTCCTTTGGTTTATAATATTAAACGCTTGGGTTTATTAGTTCTTTTGGTTTATAATATGAATAATTGATCAATTTCATCCATGATCAAATGTCACATTATGACAAATATTGTCTCAATATGAAAATCACACATGGCCAATCATGGTCGTAGTTGGTCCAACGTCACATTGTGACAAAAATTCACTCAATGTTTAAATCAATTCCCTTGGGTTCACCAATTCCTTTGGTTTACAATTTTTTGGGTAATTATTTTCCCTTGGGTTCACCAATTCCTTTCGTTTATAATATTAAACCCTTGGGTTTATTAGTTCTTTTGGTTAATAATATGAATAATCGATCAATGTCATCCATGATGAAATGTCACATTCTGACAAATATTGTCTCTGTATGAAAATCGCCCATGGCCAACCATGGTCATAGTTGGTCCAACGTCGCGTTGTGACAACAATTGTCTCAATGTTTAAATTAGTTCCCTTGGGTTAACCAATTCCTTTGGTTTATAATATTAAACCCTTGGGTTTATTAGTTCTTTTGGTTTATAATATGAATAATTGATCAATGTCATCCATCATCAAATGTCACATTCTAACAAATATTGTATCAATATGAAAATCACCCATGGCCAACCATGGTCATAGTTGGTCCAACATCGCATTGTGACAACAATTGTCTCAATGTTTAAATCGATTCCCTTGGGTTCACCAATTCCTTTGGTTTATAATATTAAACCCTTTGGTTTATTAGTTCTTTTAGTTTATAATATTACGAACGCTTGGGTTTATAATATTTCTTCAACTTGAGTATTTTTTTAATAATTTTATTGATCCTTCGCCTTATTGGTCCCTTAGGTTATTAATATTTTTCCCTTGGGTTCACCAATTCCTTTGGTTTATAATATTAAACCCTTGGGTTTATTAGTTCTTTTGGTTTATAATATGAATAATCGATCAATGTCATCCATCATCAAATTCTCTGAATATGAAATCAGCCATGGCCAACCATGGTCATACTTGGTCCAACGTCACATTGTGACAACAATTCTCTCAATGTTTAAATGAATTCCCTTGGGTTCACCAATTCCTTTGGTTTATAATTTGTTGGGTAATGGTTTTCCCTTGGGTTCACCAATTCCTTTGGTTTATAATATTAAACCCTTGGGTTTATTAGTTCTTTTGGTTTATAATATAAATAATCGATCACTGTCATCTATGATCAAATGTCACATTATGAGAAATATTGTCTCAATATGAAATTCACCCATGGCCAACCATGGTCATAGTTGGTCCAACGTCGCATTGTGACAACAATTGTCTCAATGTTTAAATTAGTTCCCTTGGGTTCACCAATTCCTTTGGTTTATAATATTAAACCCTTGGCTTTATTAGTTCTTTTGGTTTATAATATTACGAACCCTTGGGTTAATTATTAGTGTTTATTAATTTCTTCAACTTGAGTATTTTTTTTTAAATTTTATTGATCCTTCGCCTTATTGGTCCCTTAGGTTATTGATATCTTTCCCTTGGGTTCACCAATTCCTTTGGTTTATAATATAAAACCCTTGGGTTTATTAGTTCTTTTGGTTTATAATATGAATAATCGATCAACATCATCCATGATCAAATGTCACATTCTGACAAATATTGTCTCAATATGAAAATCACCCATGGCCAACCATGGTCATAGTTGGTCCAAGGTCGCATTGTGAAAACAATTGTCTTAATGTTTAAATCAATTCCCTTGGGTTCACCAGTTCCTTTGGTTTATAATTTTTTGGGTAATGGTTTTCCCTTGGGTTCAACAATTCCTTTGGTTTATAATATTAAACCCTTGAGTTTATTAGTTCTTTTGGTTTATAATATGAATAATCGATCAATGTCATCCATGATCAAATGCCACATTCTGACAAATATTTTCTCAATATGAAAATCTCCCATGTCCAACCATGGTCATAGTTTTTCCAACATCGCATTGCAACAACAATTGTCTCAAGGTTTAAATCAATTCCCTTGGGTTCACCAATTCCTTTGGTTTATAATTTGTTGTGTAATGGTTTTCCCTTGGGTTCACCAATTACTTTAGTTTATAATATTAAACCCTTGGGTTTTATTATTCTCTATTGTTTTTAATATTTCCCTTAGCCTTATTGATCCCTTAGGTTTTTAATATTTATCCCTTGGGTTCACCGATTCCTTTGGTTTATAATATTAAACCCTTGGGTTTATTAGTTCTTTATTACACATTGGGTTTATTACTGTCTTGAGTTTAAAATATTAATTCTTAGGCTTTATTTATTTCTTAGAGTTTCCAGTTTAAAATATTAATTCTTAGGGTTTATTAATCTCTATTGTTTTTAATATTCATTCGTTAGGTTTATAACATTTATCCCTTGGGTTCGCTGATTCCTTTGGTTTATAATATTAAACTCTTGGGTCTATTAGTTCTTTTGGTTTATAATGTTAATAATCCCATTGGTTTATTAATATCTTATGTTTAAAATACTTATTCTTATGGTCTATTAATTTATTAGGGTTTTTAGTTTAAAATATCAATTCTTAGGGTTTATTAATCTCTTGTGTTTTTAATATTGATCCCTTATGTTTATAATATTTATCCCTTAGGTTCACCAATTCCTTTGGTTTACAATATTTAAACCTTTGGTTTATGATGACATTGGGTTTGTATTATTAACTATCCCTTGGGTTTATTAATATCTTTAGTTTAAAATATTAATTATTAAGGTTTATTAATCTATAAGGTTTTTTGTTTTTAAATATTGTTTCATATGCTTTATTAATCTCTTAAGTTTAATATATTAATTGTTAGATTTTATTACTTTCTTATGTTTTTGGGTTTAATATTATTAATATATTAATAAATATTATAGTGTTATTAATATATCAATAAATATTAATAGTATTAATATTTATTATTTATTATATTATTAATATATATATATATATATATATATTAATAATATTATAATATTATTAATATATGTTATTAATAATATAACCAACTATGATATACTATATATTAATATATATTATTAATAAATATTATAATTTTATTAATATATATAAATTATTTTGGTGATTTTAATCATAAATATATAATATTTATTGATATATAAATTTATGTGTTGGGTAGTGGATATAGGCCTATCGGCATATATCAACCACATTAGTAAATATAATGTGGTTGTGCTAGTATAGTAAATTTTAGGATCCTTCAACGACCAGATATTTTTTCTATTTTTTTATTATATTTAAAATGTGGTGATCAGTTAATGATATCCAAATTGATATGCACATGTCTGTTAATTTGTTTAATACATGGATTCAAGTGTCTAATTACATTCTCTCATATATATATTCATGGTGATTCGGTCCATCCGCTGTTATTGTTATTACAAGGATTAGAATTTTCCAAAGCAATGTCATTGATCTGAATTCCAAAATCATAAAAACTCCTTGATTTCTAGTTGGAGGGAAGCACACAACCATTTCCTATCGTACCTTCTCGTTACCATGAATCGAAACTCGAGAGCAACTCGTGGCTTCTGTATGTCCCACATTGCACCATGGTTGTCTGTCATGTAATGCCACCCAGAAGTACCCATCTACAAACACATTACAAGTGATTACAAATACATCACAAGTGACAAAATAATTAGCATATTAGTTTTCTAAATGAACTTTCACATATTTATGTCATCGATTGACTAATCTACGTGAGCAACATCCATAGAAACTATGCCTCTCTAGCCTCCTTGGTACAAAAATTGCACATACTCACTACTTCTGTCCACTCTTGACAAGAATTGAAAATGGAAAAAAAGTGGAGTAGAGGATTGCTCTTCTCAAGATTACGAATGAGTTAAATAAGATTACATAGAAGACATCAACATTAAATGAGCAACTAGACTCAACTGAAACTCAACTAAATGAAACTGAACTTGGACACTTGGATGGATGGTTTTGAAACCTAGCACGTGTTTGGAAATAGATTCTCCAACAATCCCCCTTAATTACAACCACATAAAAATTTAATTAAGATACCTGCTGGTCTATGTCACAGCTACACTTACAATTTAAAAATTGACTTCAACTAGATTTAGTTTTCTTCTTCTCTTCTTCCAGATTTTATAGCCTTTAAATTGTTTCATAATTTTATTCTTGTTGTATTATTCAAACCTCAGATTCTTCATTTGCTGGTGCAGCTCTTCTATTGTGCCAGGTTGTCTAAGCATGTCCTGGACTTCTTTAAGAAATGACTTGTATGTGGACTACTGCCACATATTGTCTTCTACAGTGCGTTTTTCATCATCAATCTGCTGCAACATAAGCTAATATTTTATCTCTTCAAAACTCCAATACCTGAAATTTTCATTGATGTTTTCGTCATGCATATTGTCTTCAACATTCATATCTACAACTTATTTTTAGACATCATATAGACATGGTGTTGCAAGCCATGTTTCAAGAAAATTTAACTCTTTTTCATAATCAACATGTGTACCTGCACACTGGAAATCAATGCTAGTATTAAAAATATTTGCAGAACGACATTGGTTCTGGTCTTTCTGCTCTGCAATGAGAGATTTATCCTGTTGTGCTTCCTTCTCTGCTTCTGCCTCTATCTTTATTTTCTCTTTGTGGTCTGCTTTCTCTACATCTACCTCTATTTTTGTTTCTGTCTCTATCTTTATCTTTTTCTATGCATTTATCTCGGTCTCTTTCTTTGTCTCTTCTTCACTACAATGTGTTGGTACAAACAGGTTCTTCCACTGACTCAAGTGAGATCATCTCACCAAATAATATCATGCTAATATGATGTTTTTGTTGCACCATCTGCAACCAATCATCATTAGCCAAAAATTCTCTATCAAAATTTACATCAAAAATATTAGTCACTGGATTTACCATATTATTTTTACTCTCATCAGCAAGCTCTATTGCTGGAATCACCAAATCATCATCAACAAGCTCTGTTGTTGGTATCACCAAGTTGGCATCAACAAGCTTATTTTCTGGAATCAACAAATCATCATCAACAAGCTCTCTTGTTGGAATCACCAAGTCATCATCAACAAGCTTTGTTGCTGGAATCATCAAATTTTCGTTAGCAAGCTCTGTTGCTGGATTCATCAAATATTCGTCCACTTGTGGTTGCACACAGTCGTGTTAACGATCATCTTCACGCTCTCTCTCTGTTGCTTCTATAATTTCTTCACAGACATCATCCACTTGTGGTTGAGCACAGTGGGATTCAACAAAATTTCCATTTCGCTGTAGATCTGCTGCTATAGATCCACCTTCATCTTCAACTTCAATGCTCCCCCTTGCACTAAAACACCTCTCAAGGGTATCCCATGCCTCTTTTCCTGTCTTGGCATCTGAAATCAATGAAAGAATGATGTCATCCATAGATTCTTTTATGCATTTTAATGCAAAGGGTCCTTTTGCCTCTTTACTTCCAGATCTAAAAAGATATCAAACATCTCATTTTGTCACTCTATCCTCTTCGATTTTCCCATTTTTTGAGAGTTGGCTCACTACGACTCAAAAAGTAATACAAAATGTAGACATCGCAACTAGCTACATTAAAAATGGTGTTGCTGCTTCGTTTTCACAAATTGACTAGTCTAGAAATGCTAAAAAATTCCAAAAAATTTCAAAAATTATGTACTAAAGAAACAATTTCACGCCCCTCTCTTTTAAAAAAAATTATAGGAACCCCTTTTTTTTAAAACCCTTTTTAAACCATACCTTGAAGCGGCACATCTCCGTAACACCGCTTCCACGCTGGTTGTGCTGAAGAAAAGCCTTTACCGGATCGACGCGGATATCTGCCTGAAAAGTGTATTGATCGGCCCTAGTATCAAGGGTCAAGCCAACACTTATGGGCTGATTTGTCCACTTTTTCCTTCAAAAAAACCCCTGATAAAAAAAACTTAAAAGTAAAAAAAAAATTACTCAACTGTCAGGGGTTTCTTCTTCTGCTTGTTCTTTGTTCTTATTTTTCTTTTGGATCTATGCACCTCAAAAATATTTCTTTGGATCTCGCACTCACCTCATGCTCACTCACACTCACCTTGCTCTCTCCTAGTGCTCAACTTGTGCTCACGTTGTTGCTCTAGAGTCTTACGCAACGTAGCTTCGATCTTCAATCTCTAATGCTCTCAACGAGTCTTACAGAGGCTAAGCTTTGTCGTTTTTAGGCAGGATGTGTCTTCAAACTTCTTCAAACTTCTACTGCTCTCTCAAAGAGTCTTGTGAAGGCTCACCTCTTCTCTCTGCTACTCCAACTTTGCTCTCATTGCTACTCTCTCGAGTAGTCTTATGCAAACTAGCTTAGATACCATGACAAGAATTGAAAAAGGAAAAGAGGTGGAGCAAAGGATTTCTCTTCTCAACATTACGAATGAGTTAAATAAGATGACATTGGAGACATCGATGTTAAATGAATGCAGCTACACTCAAGTAAAAATCAACTAAATTAAACTGAACTGGGACACTTGGATGGATGGCTTCGACAGCTAGCAGGTTGTTGGAATTAGATTCTCCAACAACTCTAACCACCATATTCTAGGCCTTTTACTCACAAGGGACCCTGTTCATAGTACCCAATCAAGTTCCTCATGTATATTATTAGAGACACTTATGATCTATTTGTAAGATATATATGATTATTTTTTTGATAAGATGCATGTAAAAATTTAGCAGAGTTTCATCATTATCATGTAAAAGTGTCGAATTTTATATGGCCATAGAGGCTAGGTTTCCCATCCAATTCCAAAATATTATATTGGTTTAAATTCTTTGTATACCTTTTATAATCGATATCTATAATCCCACCTTTGATAAGCTAGGAGCCCTTATCTGCGATTTCCATGCTTGAGAATGTGCTCCAAGACATTACAAAATCTGTTTGGTTATTCTGTGTGAAGTTCGCAACCACTATCATTGTCCCTGACTTGTTTCATAGTTTGAGGTTTGTGCATCTTATCTACAAATTCAATACAAATTCAATAGATCATCATACACATATCATTTTCCTTTTCTTCATGAAGAAATCTGAAAGTGTGGAAACATGGTACTAAGTTTTAAATATGCAATATTTCAATATGCACTATGCCATATTTGTAGGGCTTGCGTGATAGCATGCGCTACACCCAACGACGTTCTTGTAGAGATCAGAACTAGCAGCTCCAACATTACCACCATAAATTTTTGCTACAAATGATTAGTATCCACACGCCCCAACTACTAAAAGAAATTTCAAAAAAAATTAATTACACCATGGAAAAGATAAATTTATTACCACTGTCAAATCATGTTCCCATATAGTCTGAGTGATTGTGCAATACCATTGACCGCCCCAGAGTAAGCGTAGTAGGTGAGTTTAGATTGATGGATGCAGCTACTACAACTTAACGCTGGACTTGGGACTGTAACGATGAACATGACACAAAAACTACAAAACAGGAAGAAATTTGGTGTTCTGGTGGCCATTATGGAATATTTCTTTCTAGCGAGAAATAATTGAAATGGCCTGTAGCCTCAATTTTCCTTTTCCCTAATTTCATATTTATAGTCATCTAATTGGTACACCACTGTTACCTGGTATTATACAGCCGATAAAAACTAGCCTGATTCATCTATATGCTCTGGCAGGGAATATCATGTTGAAATTAAATAAATGGGATCCTTAATGAAAACTTACGTGTCAAACACCGAGTCATAAAAGTTAATATATTATCCCTAATTCACTGATGCTTTGTATTTTATCCTTCAAATGTCAAAGTACACGTGGTGATAATTGCATATAAGTCACACTGTGAAGAGCATAAGTTTTCCTTGGTCGACATTATGAAAAGGTCTGCGAACCCCATACTTATTGATCAGGAGATCATGTACATTGTTAAAAAATGCTCAAAAATTAAAGTGTTCAAAAGAGTTTTCAACATGAGTGACCGGAAATGTCTCATCGCTGTAATTCTAGTGCAGTGAATAGTTCGCAAAACAGAAGTCTTATGCAGAAGTTATGAAGGTTTGAAAAGCCTAGTAAACTCCAAAAACTCGACCTTTGACACATTCTGACTTTGAATAAAAAAAAAATTCAAAAAAAATTATATTTAAAAAAATATTATATATATATAAGTTTCTTGGCCTATCAACGGGTGTCATGTGGCCTGCCCAGAGGCTGCCTTGTGGCCCCGGGCTGGAGGTCATGTGGTCATTGAAAAATTATTTTGGAGAGCAAGAGGTTTGAACACAAGACCTGCCCGTAAGCACTACATGCGCCTGACCACTCGGGCTACTGGGTGGTTCTCAACTTGTTATTCGACAGTGTATATTTAAACTTTCATTTGGATTGCGTTAGCGGAAAAAGGGGGCTAGCACTTAAGGGCCAGCCACCACTCCATGTAACCCCAACGCTAGGAACTGGGGACTAATCCAAACTACAGCATCAAACGTTAAACCGTAATTGATGATGGATTTTCAGACCTATTCACATGGTAGACGGGTTGACATTTAATATTATGGCTACATGGTGGTAACCGCCCAGATTATCCACCGGAAGTTTCACATGTGACCACTTCCACCGGCATTTAGTTTTAGGATTAATGAAAATGGTTAGTGGAACATTGCAACCAGTCCAGGTTATGTTTGAATACGCGAAGTTCAAACCGTTATCTTGGCGGTCCGCGCGGGAATGGTCACATGCGATTACACGAGCAATAAATTTAACTACCAGTACACCAGCGGTTTCAGCTGGCGGACCCCAAAATTCAGTGGTCGGTGCTAGTTTAGTTGTGCTATCTAGATTTCCTCTACAATTAGTGGATTTTTTTAAGGGACATTGGGCAGTTTCTTGTTTTGGCCATAACTCCCTGGATATTCGACCAACTTTTATGAATGAATAGTCAATTTTTGGTACTCTTGAAATTCTAAACACATTGGAAGATGTTTCAGAGCCATCAAAGGTTATCATGTGTAGGTTTATCTTCAAGATATGTCAAGGAGCCATTGGGGCCACTAGGGTGTTTCCAGTGTATTGAGCATCCATTCTCTATTTTATACAAATGAATAGTCATTCTTGACTAATTCAAGCATTCTAAAACTTTTTTTACAAAGATAATAGCCATTTTAGGCTTTTATTCACATGTACTTTCCATTTTTGAGCAATAATATATGAGGGACATGCCATTGGGTGCTGGTCCAATAGATGTAGCCTAGGAGGGGTGAACTGCTTCATCAAATTTTCTGAGAATTTTTACATGTGATATTTATTTCTTTGTTATTTACTCTTGGACAGTGTTATACAAGTAATTTACATGCTTTAACCTCACACAAAAATATTTTTAACTAAGTTAAAACCATTTGTTTCACCTACAAACTTCAGAGAACCTTATACACGCAATTTAATTACTGTTTGGATACTTAGCACAACATGACTAATACATTCCATTTAGATCAAGTTGGTATTAGAGCTCAGGTTGAGTATTGAGTTAAGCTAAAGTATTTTCTTTGTTTGATCCTTTGTGCAAAGAATTTGTTTAACAGTTTGCAGAGTTTTAATGCTTACTAGGCTGAAGCTTAAGAGAGGAGAAGGTAAATTAGTGAAAGTTCAAAGTAATCCTCAGCCAAGGAGGGCAAGAGTTCCATTATCTCCACCTTCAATTTTACCTCCAAGAGAAGCAGAAGAAGCCATTAGCATGACTTCAAGAGAAGGAGAACTCATGAAGAAGTTGATCCCAGGGAGGAAGAAAGAGTGTTTAGAAAATAATTTCTTGACATAACTGAAATGGTGAGAGTCCTTTATCAAGAAAGGAATGGAAGACTAGAAGGAGAATGATCTAAACTTCACAAGGAAGGAGAAGGATCGTTATGAGGCCATAATAATGAAGATAAATCCAAGAAGGGTAATGGAGGAAATGGAGACACTGGAAAGTCGCCATCATCACCCTCATCTTCATCTTCATCATCCTCTACTTCATCTTCAACAAATGAGCCATACAAGTCAAAGAAAAGTGGTAAATTTACTTTTCTAAAACTTGATGTTAAGTTTGAATTACCAAAGTTTGATGGTGAAGTTAATGCGGAAAAGCTAGATAATTAGATTAGGCAATTAGAGGTCTATTTGAGAATTAAAAATTTTGATGATGATGAAACCAAAATTCAACTAGCTTCATTGAGAATGGAAGGTGCAACACTTGTTTGGTGGGAAGCCAATATAAAGGAGGAGATCAAGAAATATGGTAAGATTATCTTATCATGGACTAATTTCATTTTTGCAATAAAACAACAATTTTATCCATTAGCTCACATGTGGAAAGCCATAATGGACATGAAAAAATTTAAACAATTGAAAGGACAAAATGCCCAAGTGTATACCCAAGAATTTAGAAGAAGAGCTCTTATAATAGGATTAGATTTGCATAGCCAAGAGACTTTACTCAAGTATATAGGAGGTTTACATACTTACCTAAGACATACCATTCTCATGTTTAACCCTACAAGCCTAGATGAGGTTTGTGTTCAAGACACACATTTAGAGGCAAGGGGAAAACAAAAATTAGATGGGAATGAGGAAACTAAGTTTAAAGGAAAATGGAAGAAAAAGAGAAATGAAAATACTAGAAAAGAGAAGGGAAAATTCTTCTGCAAACACTATTCTAAAACTATCCATGATGAGGACCATTGTTGGAAACTTCATCCAGAGTTGAAACCAGAAATTTTTAAAGCCAAAGAGAAAGCCAACGAGGAAGGCAAGATAGTTACAATAGCTGAACAAGACCTAGGGTCATATTCAGGAGATGAAAAAAAAATCATAGCTATGGCACTAAAGAACTTGAAGGGGAAATATATTGAAAATAAACCCAGTTCTAGTATTTCTAACTTTCACATAGAAGCTCCAAGTGAAGAAAAGAGAATTGAACTGTTTCGTGTGAGGGTCATTTCCAAACATACCGAGGTTGATACACTGTTTGACAGTGGGTCGCAAGTGAACCTTATTTCTAAAGACTTAGTCAAGAAAATAAACCTTAAGACCATTCCACATCCGAAACCATATCCACTTGGTTGGATTTGTAAGGATGCAAATTTACAGGTTCAAAGAAGTGCCTGTTGCGCTTTGCAATAACTGTACATTTCATTGACACGGTTGAATTAGATGTTGTTCTGCTTGATATAATAGGTGTGATGTTGGGCAGTCCCTACTTGTATGACACGAAAGCTATCTTCCATCGCCATGAGGAAAAATACCATTTATTCAAAGATGGCAAGGAGTACATTGTGATAGATCATTGCAAAAAACTAGACTCTTCTTTAGTTAATGTAGGGAAGATGAAGAGGCTCCTCAATGCAAGTCAAAACTTGACATTGATGATGATTAAGAAAATAGAAGTTTTACATAATCCTTTTCATGTAAACGTTGATACGTAATGAGTTGTTTTAGTTTGAAAGAAGGTTATATTTGAAAGAAGATGACAAGCAGTTGCAGCAATCATGTTTACCATTGAACGGTGTTGAAAAAAAAGTGTGAGTGCAAGAAATTGCAAAGGTCCAAGAGAGGGCCAAGCAACATAGCAAATAAGGCACAAGATTCAGCAATGACCATTGCTGGTTTTAGAAAGGAATCGTACAATGGCGAAGAAAATTGGTCAGGAATTGGCACAAGTTCAATAAAAATTAAACAAAAAATCGCCATAAGGACAGGGTGCAAGGTGGAAGTAATTTTAAGTTTCCTTTCAATATCGACCAATGTAGAAAAAATATGTTTACTACAGAGAAATTTTCTGTTCTTCAAGTTTCGAATATGTGTATGCCACATGTCAAAGCCAACAATGTTTGGTCAATGGAATCAAGGAAAAATTTTTTGTTTCATGAAACGATCCAAATAATGAAATCAGGGAAATTTCAGTGGATTAATATTGGAAGAGTGGGGAGACAGTCTCCTCATCTTCATGTTCATTTGTTCAGAGAGCTTTTGGGGTCCAAAGGCTTCCCAGTGGGGAGGTGTGATTAGGAGATCATGTCCATTGTTAAAAAATGCTCAAAAATGAAAGTGCTCAAAAGTGTTGTCAACCTAAGCGACCATAAAGGTCTCGTCGCTGCGATTCTGGCACCATGAACGGTTCACAAAACAAAGGTCATATGTAGAAGTTATGAAGGTTTGAAAAGCCTAGTAATCTCCAAAAATTGGACCTTTGACCCATTTTGACTTTGTATAAAAAAATTTCAAAAAATAATTTATTTAAAAAAATATTTTTTATATATAATTTTCTTGGCCTATCAACGAGTGCGACGTGGCCCCATTCCGGAGGTCATATGGTCATTGCAAAATTGTTTTGGAGAGCTAGAGTTTTGAATGCGGGACCTGCCCGCAAGCACTACACGCACCCGACCACTCAAGTTGCTAGGTGGTTCTTAACTCGTTAGTCGGCAGTGTATATTTGAAATTTCATTTGGATTGTGTTGGCGGGAAAAGGGGGGAATCCCCCACTCCATGTAACTCCAACGCTAGGAATCGGGTGCCAATCCAAACCGTGACATCAAACGTTAAACTGTAACTAGTGGCAGTTTTTCAGACCTGTTCACATGGAGGGTGGGTTAACATTTAATATTAAGGCTACATGGCGGTAAACACCAGATTTTTCACATTTGACCACCTCCACTGGCATCTAATTTCAGGGTTAATGCAAACAATTAGTGGAACATTGCAACCGCTCCAAGTTCCGTCTGAATACGCGGAGTTCAAACGGTTATCTCGACGATCGGTGCGGGAGTGGCCACATGCGACTACACTAGAAATAAATTTAATTGCCAGTCCTTTAGTAGTTTTGGCTGGCGGACCCCCAAATTTAGTGGCCAGTGCCAATTTAGTCGCGCTATCTGGAGTTCCTCCATAATTAGTGGAGTTTTTTAAGGGACATTGGCCAGTTTCTTGTTTTGGCCACAACTCCTTGGATATTCGACCAATTTTGACAAATGAATAGTCAATTTTTGGTATTCTCAACATTCTAAACACATTGGAAGAGGTTTCAGACCCATCAGAGGTCATATTGTGTAGGTTTAGCTTCAGGAGAGGTCAAGGAGCCACTAGGGCCACTAGGGCATTTTCAGTGTATTTAGCATCCATTCTCTGTTTTCTGCAAATGAATAGTCATTCATCACTAATTCAAGCATTATGAATATTTTTTTACAGAGAGCACATATATTTGAGGCTTTTATTTACATGTACTTACCATTTTTTAGCAATAATATATGAGGGACATGCCATTGTGAGCTGGACCAGCAGATCTAGCCTAGGAGGGGTGAACTGCTTCATCAAATTTGTTGAGAATTGTTACATGTGATGTTTATTTATCTGTTATTTACTACTATACAATATTATAGAAGCAATTTAAATTTTTTAACCTCACACAAAAATTTGTTTAACTAAGCTAAATCCATTTGTTTCACCTGCAAACTTCAGAGAACCTTATGCACACAATTTAATTACTATTTGGATACTTAGCACAACAAAACTAATACATTCCATTCATATCACTTATAATAATATTGGTTTTTGTGTGATCAACAATATTCCTTAGAAATTGTCAGAGGTTTAGTTTCACATTAAAAACTTGAGTGGGAATCGAAGTATATTGAATTTTAAGTTTAAATGTATATTGAATTGTAAACAAAATGATTGGAATAGAATGAATTACAGAGAGAAAAATGGAGTAAGTCCATATTCCCTCTCATGCAATAATTCTCTCCTCTAAGATTGACTTCCACTACAATTATCCTTTTATACTTGCATCTGACATATAATAGCTTCCCTTTACAGCTAAACTATAATACACATTGCTTTATC
Organism: Pinus albicaulis; assembly: GCA_034641835.2. Classification (NCBI taxonomy): domain Eukaryota; kingdom Viridiplantae; phylum Streptophyta; class Pinopsida; order Pinales; family Pinaceae; genus Pinus; species Pinus albicaulis. The sequence continues at coordinate 583,758,525 of CM076580.1, read as the reverse complement.
TATTGTAATATATTATTAGTTTCCTTAACGTTTAAAAATTCTATATCTCAAAATTGAGTCTTTATTAAAAAAAATTGTGTCTGGACATTGAACATTACGAGCATAATCTACCAATGACATTACACCTTAAAGAAACATAGACCAAAACATGAAATTTGACATGTTGTGCAAGATTTGGCACTACAAAAATCCATTGGCATTACACCTTAGAGAAAGATAGGCCAAAATAGGATAGTTTAATTGTTATTCAAGATTTGGCATTGCACACTTGGGGCCACCTGATGCAACTACCTTGCAACCATTAAGGTAGTGGGTTGTCCACAATTGTATGTAATGCCCAATTTATCATTTCCAGGCTGAGGCCCAGGCCTATTTATCTATAAAAAGTTATTCCAGGGCATTACATAACCATTTTGTTTGTGCTCCTCGAATACCTTAGTACCCTTCTGTGAGGTAGCACTCTTATATTACTTCTTGAACACCACAAAGCCAAGAATACACTAGAATGGAAGTATTTAAATTCTCAACAACATTGTTAACAAACAATTAAGCTAATCTCTTGTAAACTTACATATATTATGCGATATATTGATAAATAAAAATGTGCATACAACCATGCACTTTTTTGTTATTTATAAATTTAGTAGTTCCTCCCGATTCATTCATTAGATAAAAAAAGCAGGGTACAAACATATATAATTGATGGCCTTAACCTGCCAGTAGGAAACTTGTTGGACACCTTAGATAATTTTAGGGCAACCAAAATTGATAAAGTTTAAATATGTCTCTAGATACCATATAAGGTCTATTATCTACTATATCTAAATACTTAATGAGAAAGTAAATGATATTCATACTTTGCATCCCCAAAAAAAACAAGGAACCATAAAACTTAGTCATCTGATGATTCAATGTGCGCCTAATACTTAACACTTGACCTCGACATGTCAACTTGGTTCATACTCTAGAGTTTTCGTTCCATTCATCCAAGGAGAACATTTTGATGGTGTTGTAGGAGATGGATTTCCTCATTGTCCCTGCACATTTCTGCTAAAATGGAGGTTGCTTTCAGATCCCCTCCTATTTCTTGAACATTAATAATGGCTTTGGCCAGTAAGTACTTAATTGTCCAGTATATATGGATGGTACTTTTAAATAATTCTAGTTTTCCCTTCGTGTTCCCTCGATCTGTGAACATCTTCATCTCTTCGTTAGAGATGCCTTCATCCCGTTTCATTTTTTGATCATGCTCCCATCGTGAAATAAAATATTTCACATGGACAAGTGTACCTACCATGTAGGCATGGAAAATTTTCTCCATTGTTTCCTTCCCATACTTCCTTCCCCTCTTTCTTTGCCCCGCTTTTGACTTTCCTTTGTCCGAATTTCCTTTTTCCTTACCCTATTTTTTCAGAGATCTCCCTTTCACCATTTTGGATTGGTGATTTTCAACCAACAACTGAATAGTCTTCCTGGGCCACACATGGGTACTCCCTCAACGTTTATAGCTGAATAATGAGGATTACTAAGAGGAACTATAGAAGGAAACATAATTTCAATATTTAGTTTAGTAATATTACAGAAGATAAAATCTTGTTTATTGAGGTTCACCATGCCAACCATATTCGTTTTCTATGATGCATCTGTCCCTCTTCTTTTTTCCCTTAGCATTATAAAATTTTCAAACTGTGACAACTTATTGTGCTGACTAGAGAGCATTGTACAAATATCGATGCTTTCATTTTATATAGCATGGCCACACAAAAGAGCCTCAAATTTCCATAATTTGATATACATAGCCTTCTCATAAGTTACAAATTGAACCTGCTAGATCGAGCCTGGCAGAAAAAAAATGTTCCCATTCAAAACAGACACCAAGACAGAGATCTGAAATTGACTAAAACCCCAAGAAAAAACCTGATAAAATTCATAAATGAAACCCACGAATGAAACCTCGATGTGCATGGTAATAGAATTAGGTCCCCTAGAAAAAAGCCTAGAATTCAACTTACCATGCAAATTTCTCCTGACACTATCAACATTACCATACAAAGCTCTACCCCCTAGAGTATCAATTTTTTCCATGTAGGCAATTTCATAAAGGTGTCACGCTAAACTGTGAAATTGGAAAACAGGGAAGAGAGATTGACCTACATCACTATGGACAGAATCGGTATAATTCAGAAAATTACTACATATGCAGTAGAAATGAGGTGGTATACTCATAATTTGACTTCTAGTACTATGAACTGGGCATACAGAAATGAGAGCTTGACAAGCAAAGGCCTATGAAAGATAAAATATTTTGTAACATTTCCATGCAAGGTTATTCAAGCAATTCAATTGACATGACGAGTAGAGATTCGGGGTTTCCCCCACACTCTCCCCTGCCACCTCGCTTACATTCTTCAAACCAAAAATTTGCATTGACATGACCAACAAGAACATAACAATGTTTGCATGCAAAATTAACACCATGGAGAAATATGAGAACATAGTTTGCATGTAAACTTAAAACCCAACACCCATAGCTACTAGACGTCCATGGACTAACACCCATAACATCCGATGCAGAATTTAATTAAGCAACCCATGAAACATACTTCTTATAAAAAATAGGGTCAGTTGTTTCCATTCCAAACACAGAGAAAATAAATGAAACAAATTGATGAAGGCCTTCTTTCAGCGTTGAGACAATCATGCTGAGAAGGAAACTAAAAACATACCCAGGAAAACGACATGCAACTGCTGCCAATTCCTTCACCTGCTCACCTACCTTCTTATCGACTACCGTCTTTACCTACTCACAAACCATCCGTGGAGGGAATAAATTACAAACCTTAGCTCGTATTTTCTTCCTCCTGCACCAGATCTTTCCCCAAAACATGTCTAACAACGTGATATTTCTGCCATCCACATTTAATTTCATCATCATACAACATCACTGAAGCCACCCACATATCTCACCATGTGTCATCATGAAGTCACCTTGTGGCCCGCACGACGTCCTACCACCTCACTCCTTCCTTTGTATACCGTGCACACCAATCAGGGATTTTGAATGTCGTTGTTGTCTTTGTCAACTACCACCTGCAATGTTTGAAGCCCTACCTCCTAATCTAGTCTATCCTAGGTGATTTCTGATTTCTTTCCTTCGTGAATACACCCCTAGTTCTCCAAGAAATCAACTTTTGCATTTCCAGCTCTACGGATGTGCGACAGAATCATGTAGTTGATGTTTGGTATAAGGTCGTTAATTTCTTGAATTAATCGAGTTTTTCTCTAACTTTGGCCTGTCTTTTACCACCTGCTCCTTACCGCAACCTTTGGAGATCCCTATTACCATAGTTGATTCACCCTCCACTATTAACCTATTATAGTTCTCTTTTCTTGCTATCAAGAGGCCTTGTTTGACTGTAGTTATCTCTACTTAATTATTTTTTGCAAAACCCAAGTCTATCACATATATCCTTCTCACCTGACCTCGAGAATCTCTGAAGGTACCTCCTGCTCCAGCTTTACCAGGATTTCCTTTTCGAAGCCCCATCATAACTACTAATCAATATTTATACCATGCATATTAATAAACCATGAATATTAATAATCAATATTTATACCTAATTCTCATCATATTTTACAAAAATCCAAAGTTCTCAACATATCATCAAATTTTCATGAAAATATTCATTGGTGATTATTTGAAATATGAATTGAAACACCTTAGAAAGGTATTCAAAGACAAAAAATATATGAAGTGGAGATAGATAAGGCTTTTTGTGAGGTAAGTCGAACAATCGTTGGAACATGGAGGATTCATGGATAATACAAGAGGTTTTTCATGCATATATCAATGACGATATTGAAAAAGGAGAAAGAAAAAAAACCTAGGTTATATCCTCTAAACACTATTAAAAATCTTTTAATATATATAAAGGACCCAATCGATCTTAAGAAATACCAGGGATTTTACAAGATCCCCTAATCATGTGTGAACTCCTACATAGATAAGATAATGTGTTCAATTCAAATTAGAATATCATGAAAGAACATGTGTTTAACATTTGACATAATTGCATTTGTTCTCCATCCCTTGCAAAATCCTTTGTGGTGTACCTTGACAAATAAAACAAAAAATTCAATGAAAATACAAAGTAATTGGTACTATAAATATTAGGCAATGTTCACTTGCCTCTTTGAGGGGGAATCCTATAATTAAGTATAAATCCAATACAATAATAAGTAATTAGAAATTGATTACATACCTTCTATCATTATAAATAGTTTATATCTATAAATGGGGCTCCACTGCGAGAAATACCATACCACGTGCATTCATATTAGGGGATATACATTCAGGAAAAATGACATAATATATTGAAAACATAATAAGGGATAAAGGGTTTTTATATTGTAATGTATAAAAAATGGAGCTCAAAGTTAATAAAAAAATATAAAGGGATAAAAAAATGTTAATGAAAAATGGATAACTACAATATCTAGTAAAACTAGAGGTTTTTCAAATTGGGAATGTGTATTCAATTTGTATTGGTAGGGGGTTGAATACTATGTTTTTTAGAGGTATTTTCAAATATTTAGTCAAATTAAGGGTATTGTTTAGTATACCATGAATGTATGTGATATGACAGAGGTTCATTGAGTGAATCCTCCATGATATCTATCCCAAATCCTAGTAATTTAGTGTTCCTTCATGAATTAATTTACATAAACTACCTATTAAACCTTATTTAAAGAAAATACTATTATACATTAAGTAAAAACCTATTCCCCTAACTATAGGAACTATGGTGGGACCCTACCATGCTCCCCCCCTTCAAAAGTAATCTTTCCTCAAGGACAAAGTTTTGAAAACTGATGTAAGAACACAAATGATTCCCAAGTGGCATATTCAAGTCACATATCCTTCCACTACATCAAGACTTCCTAGATAATATGTTGGTATAGAAAATGAAATCTTTCCTGTACAAATGCCTCCTATTATAGCCAAATGGAACCCACTTCATTGAGTTCTAGGAGGACAAATTTTAACTTCACACTTCAAACATACCATTTTCTTCAAGCATGTCTTGTAAAATAATTGGTAGATCTTAGAGTGGGTTAATAGAGGAAATTTGTAAGAAACATGTCCAATACATTTGAGAATTTGATAGGCTCCATAAGTGAAAACCTTTTGTCACTCTTATCTTTGAGTGATGTTTTCCTATAATGCTAGAGAAAAAGTAACGCATGGTCCCAATTAGCTCTATGATATGCCTTGAGTATGTATAAGATGTCTAACAATGGCACACACTTGTCTAGTTTGTTTATATATTCAACCTTCTAGAGGAAGGATGTCTCACCTGAGTATCTTTCAATTAATTAATATATAGAATGTTAGATATTAATGAAAGTGTAGAATCCAAATTAATTAGCATTTAGTTAAATTCATCTAAGAAAAAAAAAATTTAATGCATTTTCAGTAAATGCAATGTTGTATATATCATTCTACACATCACCATAAGACATAAATGAGTAGAACAATCTTCCATTATATCAAGTAGAATACTGATTACATCTTATAGTTACAATATGATAGGCATTGACGATGCATAAGACTAACAAAAATCATGGTTCATTAACATAATGAATCAATTATTCTATTTACACACACCCATGATAAGCATTATAAATACTCAACATATCCATATAAATTAAATGGTTGGTAAATTTTGATAGACATAAATCCATAAGAAGATTATAAACACTTACTTCATTCTACAACTCAATTTGGCAAAAAAAATAAAAAGAGAATTAAATTAAAATTAAAAAATAAATAAATAAGATCACATTATTATTATTATTATTATTATTAAAATAGTATATAAGTTAAATATATATACATCTCCACTTTATCATGGATATTTTTAATCTGTAAATATGCCTTTATAATACAATGGGAAAATACCATGACTTATAAACAACACATGCCTAAAAAACCATAACTCATTTCATATCACACTTATTCATATGTCATTTTTGTTTTTTAAAGTATTGAATTTAATTAAAAGATAAAAAATGCATAAATTATTTGAAAATAAATCTCAACCTTTTATTTGTATATATTACTGAAAATTACAAACTCTTATATGGAAATTAAATCTCTACCATCCACCCAATAATTATTCATAATTAAATTAAAAATATAGAAGCTCTTTTCCAAAATAGACATTCTTATTAGCATAATTGTAAACATTATGGATTTAAAATTATTTAAATTTAATTTAAATTTAATATTAAAATGAATTTAAAATTAAACAATTTATTACAAGTTATAATAATTAAATATATATCTATTTAAGTTATTGTAATACTATATACATCTCCTTTTTACAATTTTAGTTTTAATTCAATAAAATTAAAATAATAGTTGAATGAGTAAAGAAATTCATAAATGACTCAACGAAGATTGGACCTTGAATCTCATGGTTTTACATAATGCTACATAACACATTTGAGCTCTCCACAATAAGCTGCTTTAAAAGTATAGTTTCATGATCTACATTTACATGAGTTTTCAATATTCAAAAAGATTTAACTTATTATACATATTAGTCCATCCATATAGATTAAATAACAAGTAAAATTCAATAGGGATCAAATCATAGTACACACTAAAACAATTATTTCATAATACATCCAACATTGACAAGATTTAAAAGAGTAATAAATATTAATAAGAGTTCAATGCTATAAATAAAACCCCAATCTAACACTTATAAATATGACAATATATATATTTTTAATTAAATTGAAAGTAAAAAGGAAAATAATTTTGAGATAAATCTCAATTCTTTATCTTAAATACTAATAAAAATATTCGATAGATATTTTGTGGTAAAATCCATACCATTCACCTAATAATTATTAATATCCTGATTTGAAATGATGAAACCTTATTCTAACATAAACACTATCATGATAATTAAAAAAACAATAATTAAATATTCATTAATTTTAATTTTAGAACTTTCAAACCTTTTAATTTGAAAAGAGAATAACCAATTTAAAACCATTCTCATAACCATGAAAATGAAAATGAGTAATGAGCACATGGAAATTCATTCAATCTATATTTACTTAGAAATATTTTTACCAACTATGGCATTCCACAATGTATTAACATTTCTCCCAACTATTTTAAACCAATTAAAATTTTCTTATTTTCTAATTATACTCATAGACATATATATTTTGAAATAGTGCTTCTAGTAGTTATTATTAAAGGTGGATGGTATGGATTTAATATGAAAATATTAGTTTTAGTAGCATACACGAACCAAAGGATGATGTTTATTTACCAAGTAGCTATGTCTTTTTTGGCATTTTAATTAAATTCATTAATTAAAAAAAGGTTATATGAAAAATTTCTATATAAAATGAATTATGGTTTTTTGAGTATATGGTATTGAAAAATATCCATGATAAAGTAAGGTCAATCTCCATGATTAAAGATCTTGTTACATGTTTCTAATTAATATAATATGTTAAAATTATATAATATTATTTTTAACAACAACAACAATAATAATAATAAGTTAAAACTTAGTTAATTCTTATAACTTTTTAATTTTTGCAACTTCATATGTATAATAAAACAAGGCCACATAATTAGTGTTCCCTATAACTTAGTTTAATAGTTAAATTTTCAATGGAAATAGAATAAAGATTCATTGTAACTCACCATAGTTGAAAATTTTAGTCATTTGACATAATGCATGTTTTGTAACAACAACAATTTACCTTGGATGTGTGTTTATATTATTACAATATGCCATTTTTTTTAAAGTTTGATGGTAGAGTTGGCAACAATATTGAAAAATGGAAAAAATAAACATTATTAAATTATTAAAGTTATTTTAACATTAAATATTTAATAAATAAAATTAAATAAATATATAATAAATATTGAAAATTATAGAGAATAACTTAAAAAAGCTCCGATATCAAATTGCAAGGGGTTCGAACTGGATTTGCAACAAAATTTTCAATTTATAAAACTTGATAAAGAAAATTTACACAAAATTATCTATAGAAAAATTTATTTAATTTACTTATAGTAAAGCACATTCACATAAATCCTTTATTTGTCTTTTTTCGCTAGCATGTAACCACAAATGCTCCCATGTAGCAGTAGTAGGAACTAAATAATTGTGAAATCCTAGAAAAAAAAATATCTATCTAACAAAATTTGAAATTTCTCGCATACCATTGAGCAAATGATAAAAGATATATCATTATGTACATACACTTCATTTTTTTAGAATCTTTTTATTTCCATAAAGTTTAATGTAGATAAAAATGTTATTTTTCTTTAATAGGCACATACCATAAATTATCCATTTTTTGCATGTCAGAGTGCGTTTTGAAAGAGTTTATAATGTGTTTCCAATATATCGTTGATTAGATAAATAAAATATTGCTTCCCCAGGCATAGACACATAGTTTTAAAATTCCTGGGAGATGAAATAGAAACCCGACATCATCTAGTCAGAGGTCGGAGCTTATTCGTTTGACTGCACGTGAAGGGAGATAATGCCGACTCCCAACCATGGCGTGGACGTGGAAAGAGATTAAGCCGGCCCTTGGAAGTATTCATTTTGAATTTTAAAGTTGTGCCCTTACAACCAAAATTGTATGTATGATTTTTTGTTGGATTTTCAACAAATCCGTAATCAAAGGAAAGTGGTTGTAGGCGTTGGAATTTGTGATTGTAGAAACTAAGCGCCATGGAATCGGGATAATGTTTAAGCTGTTAACAATCCATATCATGGAAGGGGATGGTATGTTTAGTGGGACCGTGATGGTCGGTAGAGCAACGAATATATTTTTAATATGTTTCCCATGAAGAGACCTAGATTGAAGAAGATTCTTATATCATGGTTTGATGCTCGGTAGAGCAGAGAAAAATAATTCAATATGTTTCCCATGAAGAGACCTGGACTGAAGAAAATCCTTCTGTCATGGTTTAGACGAAGGGAGGGGGTTCATTGTTCATATCCCACATGCAGCATAGGAAGGGACCCACTTTATTTTGTGGTCTCGACTACAGGGAGCACAATGGATAGATCAGGGGCATTGTCTCCTATGTTATCCATGGCACAGGGCGGGTTGTCGCACTTTTGAGGGTGAGTTTTTGGAACACCTTGTGCTACACGTAACAGAAGGAAATTTTCATCCTACGCGAGGGTATGTAGATGAGACAGTTCGTTTATTGTAGTAACACGGAAAATATGTAGTCATGGAAACATGTTTCACAAACCTGCAATATTAAATGATGCTACGATATCGAAGACAGAAACATGTTTCACAAACCTGCAATATTAAATGATGCTACGATATCGAAGACAAGGCTAGGAGACCTGTTTGGTGTTATGTCTTTGTCCCCATTCCTATTTTTAGATATGGTACATGGTAATGAGGACTGTTTTCTAATATGTCTATGTTGTGATTTCAATTTCCAGACTTGAAATTACATCAACACATTCATTTAGATTGAGAGCATAATATAACAAATTGCAACGTTTTTACTAGAAAAACTTTAATTCTTAAGGAAAGAGAGTAGATTAAAACAAAAGTTTGCATTGGAAATTTCTCAAAATACTTCGACTAAATAGAATCAAGTGCTTATAAAACTATTTATTTGACAAGAATACAAAAGCATGCATAGCAGGACACATAAAAAATTGCAGGCAATGCTTCAAAATATTTATGTCACTATGAGCAAAAAAAAGGAATTCCTCTGCTTGACGTGAGTTTCTTATATTGTAAATTTTTTATGCCTAAACATAGTGATGTTCATTTTTCCTTTCACATTGACATTTAAGATCTATAATAACGTGGCGTATTGTTTTTTTGCACTTTTATCATCCCTGCTTGAGGAAAAAAATAATACAAAGTTCTTATTGATGTTTGCATAAATATAAAATTGCAACATTTTGTTATATAACTAAAATGTAAAGTTCATAGGATGGGGATGATACCCAAGGAGAGAAGATAAAGTTTCTAGTTGGGACTTTGTTTTGTTTTGTTCATTTTCTCCATTCAAGGGGAAAATACTATGTATATGTAAACTCCACAACATATAAATTGTTATTTTTTCTCTACAGTTATTATTGGTAATACATAGTAGTTAATTCAGGAAGTAGTTTCTTTAGAACTAGCTTTTTTTGAGAAAATATCACATGATGTTGTTATCAGGAGTTCTCCTAGTGCAATTGATAAAATGCAGAAAAATAAAAGAGATTTTATGTTTGCACTTAATACAAAATATTGACAGATCCTCTATCATTGCAAAGGAAGACATTGGGAAACTTCATAATACACAAACATGTTCAAATGGTATTGAGAATGCATTTGCAACAACAAGTATTCCTTGCACTTGTTAGAGAAGAAAAGTATTCAACAAATTTGTAGCGAAAAATAAGTAAGTGTCGTATGAAAACATAAGTTGGTTACTGAGTATGTACATACTTGGATTTGTTTGTCAACTATTTTTTTGAGGTCTTGTTCTATCTCAGTGCGTAATGAAAGTAGCTTGTGTTGTACAAAATGCTTTTTCCTTGGCACCTTTTATTTTTGTTATGTTTTTAAAGAGTGTGGTTGGAATATATCTAGTTAACAAGCCTCTATTATATTTCATTGTAGATAGATGCAAATTTTTGAATAAATATAGTTGTATTATAAAGCATGCCCGCAAAAAAAAAAAAAAATAGATAAAAAAAAAAAAAAAATTGTAATTGTTCAAATTTCATGTAGACAATAAGATGAAATGCATAAGACTAATGGATGAGTGATGCAAGTTTGAGCATGTTATCTTTTCCCTGTCATCTTCAAAGCTTATGTCTTTAATTTACAATGTATATTGCATTCCACCTTTTCGATCTGTTGTTGCAAGCACTACAACTATTGCAATTGGGAATGTTTCTATGCTTTCTCCTAATTTCTTTATTGTTGCGTTGGGAAAAAAATTGTATTATGCAAAAAATGTGTTAGTGTTTTCTACAACGCTCATGTTTTCTAACAACAAAGTACGATTGCAATCACCACAGTCATAGTTTGTTTTGGTGCAATATGGAAATTTGTGTCTGCAATTCCTTTTCTTGGAAAGATGTTTTTCTTGTGTTTCTTGATGAGGTCATTTGGAACAACCATTGCCACTATCATCAATCCTTGTTGATCAGTTAAATGAACATGAAATAATTGACGATTTTTTTTTCTTTGTCTAGAAATGTGGTATAGACTACGTTGACATCACCATGAAACAATTTCTGAGATTTGCGGATGTTCAATTCTTCAATTGAAATTAGACAGGCTAGCAATGAATTCATGTTGTGCACAAATAATCCAAATTAGACTCAATTACCCTGAGAAAATGTTGATGTGTATATGGAAGATATGACAGATGCACACAAATAATATGCATATATTGAATTTCCTTTTAGCTTGTTTTTGCAATTTATTTTCTTCTTATGTTGTTGTATTTCTTTTTTTTTCAAACTTGCAAGTTTTTTTTGTTGTAATGTGAGCAAAAATGGGCAGGAAAAATGCAACTAATAAAAATGAATACATGCTAAATAGTACATATATAAAAAATAAGTAATGTAAGGTAGGTATATATGGTATTGGTAAATACTTACTATTTCCATTTTTTCTCGTTGTGCGTTGATCCATTTTGTTTCTATAGAAGCAAGGAAATTGAATTAGAGGCTTTATTTTCATATGGATGAAATGGATGCTTGGAAACGGACATTAGTATATTGTTAAGCTTTAATGGTAACAAAAAAATGGAAAAAAATTGTTAATTGCAAATATGGAAAGTCTTCAAAATGTTTTATGATTCATTTCATATATATGGTTCACTATGAAACAAATTGTGTCATCGTCTCACCAATATGTATCCAATATGTAGATCTTGTAGCTATGTTCTATGTTAGACCATACATGATCAATGAGCAATGTGTGCTAATATGAATTTGTATCTAGAAGGAAGCGAAATTTGCATCTATGCATATAGTCTATTAGTGTCTTTGTTCTATTGTTGCTTTGATGCATGTTAACATTGAAATCTCCTTCAATGAGCATTGGTTCACCAATAGATATAATAGAGATAGTTTTTTCAATAATACTCAGTATAATGGGAAATGTAGAATAGGGTGATGCATAAAAATTGATAATTTTTATTTTCATTCCATGTAGAATGATGTCCTCCATAAATGCTTCTAAATTGTCTTCATCAAACTGCATATGTTCAATGATTTTTGTTCTTTGTTTGAATCATATGAGAAATCCATATTTTCTATGGTTAGATATGCAAGTCAAGGTTTTGAAATTTTGTTGCACTGTATCTTGTTTCAAATGTGTCTCTTAAAAACAAAAAATGTCAACGTTCATTAAATCATAGTCATTGTGTACAACATTAATATATATTTCTAGGTTGCGAGTGTTTAAAGAAAAAATTGTTGTTCATTGATGTGTTTTCAAAGACTAATGCTTGTAATCGGGTTCCCATTTTTCTTTTTGTCATAGACCATCCATTTAAATTGTTATTTTTGGTTTAACTTTTAAGTTTTCTTTTTGTAAAGGTTTTAATAGGAATAAGGATTTCATGTTCCTAAGATTAGACGAGGTTGTGTAGACTAATCCATGAGTTTGTATTCTAGAAGGATCAAATGAAAGGTTGTCTATTGTGAGGCCTTCTGACCTATTTATTTTGCATGCAGATGTTGATTGAATATGAAATTGTCTTATTATTTTGATATAACATGTATTTTTTGATGGTGTTATTGGTTTTTCTACTCACAATATAGGGATCCAATTTTTAAAAATGCCTTTTCTATATAAGTTAGGCAATTTTCTTGCTTGGCGATGTCCTATGTTGTATCGAGAAACTTGATCCATATGACATAAATATAATTTGTTTTTGTAGGGGCCTTAACGATTCCATCTACAACATTAGTAATTCCATCTTGTGAATCATAATTTCCAACATAGATTTCTACTAACATATTTAATTTCACAACTATTTCTAAAGGAAATGTTGCTTTATGTAAATGTGAAGGAAAATTGTCTTGGTTTTGTTCTTCTTGGTCGATTTCATTGATGGAAATTTCCTAACACAATTTTCATTAAAACATATAAGATCATCTTCTTTTTGAGCGTTTGTGCACATTCTATTCAATATTGAGATGAATTTCTCATTTGTCTGATGCATTGTAATATGAAATTCATAGAATTTTACATTTTTTTTCCAAAAATCATTTGAGATTGGTTGTTTGTTGAGAATATGTTATTCGAATATTATTGAATCATGTATAAGTTGTGCTTGCTAAAGGTCTCCAAAAAATGTAATGTCAGCATTTCAAAATTACTTTATTTGGAAATATTTAATGTTTCTCATTCGATCATCAATGCAAAACAAGAAACGACTTCCTAGAAGGGAATCTTCATCAATGGAAATTAGTATTAATTCTTGGTAAATTTTTTTGATTGCATCTAGTGTTTCATTGCTAAGTGGTGCAGGGGAAGACTTGTTAAATGACATGAGAAGTGAATAATGGAAATTTGTTTGACCTACATTGTAAAACTTATATTGTAAAGTTGCTCATATATGTTGTTCAAACCTATAGATTACATTTTTGTGACATGTTTGATGAAATGTATGTCATGGTTAGTAGGCGTCTAATCAAGTACTTGTTCAAGTGATTGCATTTACTTTGTTATTATTCTATTATCTTTGATTCCTAAAAGTGTCATGGAGTTTTGGGTAGGGACCTGAGCTCTGAGCCTGAAAAAGTGGTACAAAAATGAGGGTCATAGGCTTAGAACTAAAGGGAAAAGTCCCCAGTCGCATGCATACCCATGGTGTGCGTGCGACTAGAGGTTTCTAGTCACACTCTTTCTCATTTCAAGGGAGAAGATGGGGGATTGATGCATGAAAAGACCTATTTGATTTTGGGGCTAGCCTCCTCGACGATTGGGTTAGCTCCTTGGTGTCCTGTAACATGTGCATAAGGTCTGTGCTATCGTGTAATGTGAGTTCCACTTCCTTAAGGTGACCTAGGAGGTTGAACCAAATACTAGTAAATCTTCATAACATTTTTACCACAGTTGGTCGGTTACTTGGGTAGATGTGTAAGGATGGTATTAAAAAGTTTTATCACAGTGTGGTTGTGCTCTCCTTGGGTAATATATGATACCACAGAGCGGTATTAGAGCATGGTTAAACACTTGGATTGGATGGGCAGAATGTGTTTTTCATGAATACATGTGAGTTGTATATGTTTTTTTTATGCTTGTAATATATGTTCTTATTGCATATGCACGACATTGGTCACAGTTGCAGTGGTGTCGCCATGTGGAAGTTGATGATGTTGTTGTTGAATGTGATCGTCATGAGTGCATGTCAGTTATGCATTTGTTATTCATGTCAATGGCTATATGTTGCTATGCATGCATTGTCATGGTTAAGTTTGTTATCAACGAGGTTAGTGTAGGAATTTTAGGCCATCATGATGTTTTTGATATGTTACGATGTTGATGTCTTGGTTGAGATAGAGAAGGAGATGCAGATCATCATAGTGAAATTGTAGCACTACATTTTGAGTAAGAGAAGATCATCATACAAGTATTGTATGATTGGCATGCATGTATGTTAGTTAATGGATTGTTATATGTATTAGGGTTATATACATGTTTTTAATTTTATTTTTTTTGTTGTTACATGCATGGTAGATGCTAGCGAATTAGTGTGTTCATATGCACATGAGTCGAATAGTCATGAATGACCGTAACTTGTTGTTATATGCATTGTTGTTCTTGTTTTATGTTAGTTAACTTGGTCATTATGTTATATGTTGTTGATAAGAACGATAGTTAGCTTGATGATTATGTTACATGTTGTTGATGAGTATTTTATATGTTAACTTGTTGCTGTTATATGTTAGTTAACTTTATGATTATGGTTATTGCATTAAGATCTTGAGATTATATGTATCTTTTTGATTTGGATTGTTCTATGTAGATGGTTATCATGGTGACATTCAGGTATGAGATGATATACTTGTGATGTTGTGTCATATTAATTTGGACTGACTTGTGAAACTGTGAAAACATCCCCTGAGATACATTAAGTTATGAGTTTAATTAAGCCTTCCCCCCATGTTCCTTTTAATTAACATTTATATATCATAATGCGCCTTTGTATAATAAACATATTGTCATGGGCCAACGGTAAATTTTTGGATTGTGTTTTTGGAGCTCGAGGGTTCGAGCCCTGACTTTTCCAGTTGACCTACTGACCTGTTAAATTTGATCATCACCCTTGTTGACTTTGAACACCACGTGTCCCACTTTGGATTTTCCACTTGGCCTGCAAAGGCCCAAATTTTTTATTGTTTGAGAATAACTTCATAATATAGTTTGTCACTCATACGGAGGACATTTTCAAAACCAAATATACTACCAAAATCAACTTGATGAGCTCTACAACATGGGGCTGGGTTTGCCAACATATGAGAATATAAAATTTTGAGCATCTTGAGGATCCTCTTAGATCATTCCTCTCCACTGGAAGCTTTTGGACCACAAAAATGTTGGTTTTAAGCGGACATGCACTGAGGGTACAACTCCCTCATGCTTTTGATCTCCATCCACCTTTCTTTGCTTGGATTCATTCCTTTGAGTCCCACTCGAAGATACTCAATATATCCACGCTTCGAAGAGTGGACCTTCCTGTCTAAGATTGTATATTTTTGTAACTCAGTCATACAGTTAGGTGAAAGTTCATCTGAAATTGGAATTTGAACATTTTCCTTTAGATCCATGATCATAGGAGGTTCATACAACCTCATATTTTCAACATTTACAACTGAATATATGTGCATGTATGGAAGAAAATTCAACCAGAATGCATTGTTCCCAATCTTTTAAAAAATTAGAAAAGGACCATACCTGATAGGTTTCAACTTCTTACCTTCACCTTTCATACTTTAGTTGTTTATGTGTAGCCATACTTGATCACCAACCTGAAAGTGATGATCCACCCAATGCTTTTCATGGTGCATTTTGTACTTGGCCCGACTCTTCTCCAATTGATCTTGTACTGCTTCATGAATATTCTAGATTCATTGGATGAAATTGATTTCTTTTTTGGCATCTCCATGTCCATCCTCGTTAGCTTATTCACTGAACATGAAGTCCATTGGTTATTTTTTCAAGTACCCAAAACAAGTGTCCAAAGAAGATCTACCAGTAGAATAATGCAAGGCTTGGTTGTAAGAATGTTGGACACAGTCCGAGGATCCATCCCACAACTTAGGATGTTTTCCAAAATAGCCTATGAGAATATGTATCATTGTTCTGTTTACCACCTTTGTTTGGCCATCGGTTCAAATTTAAACTTAGTTTCCATGAGTCCCCACAAGGTGGACAAAAACTGACGCATGAAATTAGAGTTCCAATCGGAAATGATAGAAGTACACAACCAAAAATGAACCCATACATTTTAAAAGAAAAGTTGTGCTTTTTGTTCAAAATTTACTTATTTTTTTCATGGAACAAGAATACACATTTTACTAAATCGATCAAACAAAACATACAAATAATCATGCCCTTTTCAAGACATTAGAAGTCCTCCAACACCCATAGATAAATTCTTCCATGACTGAGAAGGAACTAGAATTGGCATATACAAACCTAAATTTCTATTTTTTGGTTTGCTCGTAGAACAAATGACACAACCTTTGATGTACTTAGTAACTGTTTCATTCGTTTGAGGCCAATAACAATACCTTTGTAACTGTGCCATTGTATTACCTAAACCAAAATTCCCTAAAACACAAGAATAATGTTCTTCCCTGATCACATGCACTATTTATCCCCGCGGTATGAAAAACTTGCCAATATCGTACAATAACCTATCGTGAACATGATAATTCACTTCTTCCACTTGAGCACCATGAGTTAGTGATTCATAAAGATATTTAAAATCAGAATCTTCAACATATTTTTCAATGTAACTTTCATGTGCTACATAACTTTTTTTCATAATAACTAAATCATTCAAAGGAGGTCTTGATAACGTATCAATTAATTTATTGCTGCTACCTTTCTTATATTTGATTACTAAGTGGAATTTCTGCAAAAAAACCATCCATCTATAATGTTGATACTACTGCAAATTAGTTTGAGATTGAAGGTGCTGAAGTGGCTCATGATCTGTATGTATCAATGTTTACTTTTCCATTAAATAATGTTTCCATTTTTAACATTTTACATTAATGCATATAATTCTCTTTCATATTTTGGATAGTTAGCCAATGATTTAGAAAATGTTTCTGAATAAAAAAAATAGGATTTCCTTCGTGCAATAAAAATACACCCATTGCATACCCACTAGCATCATTTTCTATTTCAAATGGTTGTTGAATGTCTAGTAAAGCTAATATTGGAGCTATAACAATTTTATTTTTTAATGATTCAAATGATTTTTCTTGTTTTCCTCCCCACTTGAAAGAGCCTTTAGAACTTGTTAAGGCATGAAGTGGTGATGCAATAAAAAATAAATGAGAAATAAACTTCCTCCAATCCTGAACTGCACCTAAGAAACATCTAACTTTTGTCACATTCTGTTGCCTTGGCCACTTAAAAATCACATCAATTTTAGTTGGATCTATTTTTAGTTGAACACCTCCAAGTATGTAACCAAGATATATTAAGGAAGTTTTTCCAAATTCACACTTAGAAAGTTTTAGATAAAATTTCTCTCTTTGCAACACATCAAAAAATTGTTTAACATGCTTTACATGTTCTTCCAAACTTGAATTGAAAATAAGAATATCATCCAAATATACTATGACAAACTTATCCATAAAAGGATGAAAAAAATCATTCATCACTATCATAAAGGTTGTTGGAGCATTTCATAATCTAATCAACATAACCAATATTGAAAAGGCCCCTGTTTAGTCTAAAATGCAGTTTTCCATATATCCTTCTCTGCATTACGAATATGATGATAACCAATTCTTAAATCCAGTTTTGTAAAGTAAACACCATTATTTAACTGTTTAAGCAAATAATCGATTCTAGGAAGAGGATACATATTCTTAATGGTGATTTTATTTAAGGCTTTAAAATCAACACGCATTCTCCAAGTTCTGTATTTCTTTGGGAATAATATGATCGGTGATCCACTTTGAGAAGAAATAGATCAATTAAATCCTTTATCAACCATTTTTTGAATTTTTTATTAATTTCTTCATTTTCTATGACCAACATACGATACATGCCAATGTTCGGAAGATGAGCATGAGATTGTAATTGAATCTCATGTTGTATTTCTCATTTCGGTCTGTAACCAATTCTTTATAATATTATACTATTTCAACCAATTTTTCCTTAAACTGGGTGTAACACCCCAAGTTTCTATGCTTTTTAAATTGACATTTGAAAAAATCCAAAGGGGAAGTGGACCCCAATGGAGAAACAATGTGTGGAATTATTTAATTTTTTATTAATAAAAATAAATGGAATGGTTATGTGTTCACTATGACTAGATTAAGATTGGAGATCCTAAACCTTCATCCATGAGGATATGGATAAGGTTAGACTTTCCCAAAACCTTTTAGAAAAACCTTGAAAGGAATCTTACTAAATTAGATTGGGAGAGAAAAATCTAATTTCCCCAATGAAGGGGAAAGTAATTGGGAACAGGAAGAAAATTTGGAAAAGAGGAAAAGACAACTTTAAAGTATCTCACTGAGTGCAGCGTAGGTGAAAGCATGAAAAAACATGCTGGAATTTCCGGATGCAGAAATTAGAAATAGGCTCGAGAAAGCACTGCTTAAATGAGCTTCTCCAGGATAGAAAAAGGGTTGTCTATCACTGGAAGCTGTGATCTCAGCTCGGGGGTGAGTTAAGGAGATAGAAATCTACGGTTGGGAGGACTAGTCATCTGAATTGGTATGCACCCAAAACTCAACTATTTTATAGTTACATGAAATTTCTCATGGTTAATTACAGTGTTGCTTTAATGAGTGAATTAAATTGTGATATGCTGAAATTCTTGATACCCATACATTTAACAGGCTTAAATGAAGCAGAGATACTTCAGGTCTGTGTGGTTGTATGGGTGTAGCCTGATGAGATCCATCTACTAGAATGACTAAACCAATAACCGGTTTAAATATGGAGATCGGTATCTCTCAGAGAAGATATTACTTCTATGTAGTGAAAGAGAATAATATTATCATTGTGCTTAGATATGTATATATTCATGAGGAATCTACACCAATATGAAAAATAGAAAATTTTTACCTGCAAGTGAATGCCGATCTATTCTAATTATTGTTCTGCTGTGATAATTATTAGCATGAAATATAGTGTCAAGAAAGTCAACTTAAAATAAAAAAATGATAACAGTCAAAACCACAGTCCTGTTTTACTCAACTTTTCATCAAAGCTGTATGTACAATTACATTCAAATTTTCAAGCCCAATCATCTTCCCAATCTATGTATGAGTGTGTTTAATTTTCACTGCTCAACCCAGTCCACAATCTGGCAACTCATACTCTCTCTAACTTCTGAGTTGGAAAAATTAAATAAGCAAATCTGGACTATGTTAATATCTCAATTCAGTGAATTGAGATATTAATTTGAAAATTCCATTATGTATACACATGCGCCTGTTGAAAATGCAGCAAGATGATGGAGCTTAGTGAAATGAAGTCGCCTTCACTAAGTGGGCCCGCAGGAAAATTCTGGCGCAAAGTCTATTTTTAGACTATGTCTATTTTTAGACATATGGAGCATGGTCCGGGGATTGCAGTATGTTATTCTTGGAGTATTGGTCATGTTGGTAAAAATATATGGACCTCTATTTTTTGACCTATAGGTCGAAGTCTATATTTAGACTGCCTATCCTAAAAATAGGTAAGTCAAATATTATTTACCCTTAATAATATTTGGACTATAAACTTCAGTTTACTCTCTTGGAGCACTTCAGTTCGAGCCTTGGAAGTGGCTCATGCATCTGACAGAGGAATTACGCTATTCCTAAGGGTTTTGTGAGCACATGCATGGTTGACTTCAGTTAGGACTTCAGTGGCAGAAGTTTGGTGGAGTTAATGAGATAGATGGTGGAGTTGTGTTCGGTTTAACTTAGTTGAACTAGTTGAGATTAGTTTAACTAGCTAATCAACTAGTAATGAGTGGAGTGAATTAAATATTATTTAAATCATTAATTAGTAACTCATTATTCAACTCAAGAACACATCAGTTCACTACAGTGCATGATCAGTTCAGTGGAGACCAGTGAAAGAGGTAGATGAAAGGGTGGAGTTAGCTATCAGTGGCGACATCAGTTGTGCATGAGATTTGCAACACACTTGGAGGAATTGCCCATGATGATTGCACTGTCAAGCCAAGGAGATTCGAACCTTGGATCTCTATATAGACAGGCCTGGATTGCGCAATAGAGGCAAGGCAATTGGCGGTGAGTTTTGAACCAGTAACCTGTTCAAAACTGAGCTAGATTGTGTGTAACTTCATGAGAAAGTACCGAGTACTTGTGAGGAGTATTGTACTGAGTTTGTTACATGATTTCTCCATTATAATATACACAATAGCTGCGGGGTTTTCAGCTATAAGCTTTCCCCATACATACCGTGTTAATGTGTATGATGATTTGATGTGTTATCGCTTGTTTTATTTCCGCATGTTTGATGATCTGAGTGGAAGAGATTATGTGTTGCATATAAATTCGAATTGTATGTGATCAGGATAGTCTTGGTGGATAATTAATCATTATTCAGCAAATTTCTACATGGTATCGGAGCTATTGAAGTAGAGATTGATCATCACAGTGATTACAAACTTATTTCAGTAGAGAGAGTCTGCATGCGGGCCAGGTAGCCTCTGGATCCATCCTTTCTTTGAAAGGTGATATATCCAGTAAATGCCCCTTGCAGTCAATCTCTGTGCTAGAAATAATTTGTTCTCATAGATCTAGAGCGGTTGAGCTTTGAGGTGGAATTCGAATTTTGCAACAGTTTTGTTTTCTTGGTGCTGGTGTTGAAAATGTCTTTCAACGGTTTGTGACTCGAATATGCTCTTGAAGGCAGTTCGAATTATGTTGCATGGAAGGATCGCATGGAGGCAGTATTAGAAGATAATGGACTGAAGGAGTTTTTGGATACGGATGTCCAAAGTCCCACTGATCCTACTGAAGTCGAAGCATGGCAAAATAAGATGGCGAAATGTCGAAGGATCCTGTTGGAGGGCGTCAAGGATCATATTGTATCCAGCCTGCATGGAAAGGCTTCTCCATATTTAATGTGGAAAGCTATGACAGATCTATTCCAGAGTAAGAACGACCAAAGGAAGCTGGCGCTCAAAGATAAGCTCAGGAACATCAAGATGGAGAAAGGCGACAGTATCACCAAATACCTCACGAAGTTCACTCAATGCAGAGATGAGCTGGGAAGTGTGGGGGTGACTGTCAAAGATGAGGACATGGTCGACCTAGCTCTCCTTGGTCTTCCAAAGGCTTGGCACTCATATCAAGATAGTGTCAATGGTCGGGAGAAGCTGCCGGGATGGGAGCGCCTTTGGGAGGATCTCATGCAGGAGGAGATAAGGAGGACTACTTGTGATGGATCTTCATCAAAGGGAGATGATGAAGAAAATTGCGCTTTGGTGGCCAAAGCAAAGAAGGGGAAGGGTAAGAAAACTTCTCATTCTGGTGCAAAGGGAAAGAAGCAGGATATGGCAAAAGTGAAGTGTTTTCACTGCCATGATCACGGACATTATGCTACCAATTGTC
Source organism: Pinus albicaulis (assembly GCA_034641835.2). Lineage (NCBI taxonomy): Eukaryota > Viridiplantae > Streptophyta > Pinopsida > Pinales > Pinaceae > Pinus > Pinus albicaulis. The sequence continues at coordinate 583,736,647 of CM076580.1, read as the reverse complement.
CAAAGAAGAAGAAGAACAAGCAAGCGGGAAGATCTGCAGATGGAGAAGCTTTGGCTTCATAGTTCGAGCTTGACTTTTCACTGATTGCATGCTTCGTTTCAAGTGTGCTGGGATCGGTATGGTTCTTGGACAGCGGTGCGTCATTTCATATGACGGGAGATCGGGAGTTGTTCTCAGATCTGCAGGACAAAGATTTGGGTGCGCACATCGAGATGGGCGATGATGGTAGATACAGTGTGACTGGTATCGGTACCATATCCTTTCAGAGGGAGTCTGGTAAACCCTTTGTCTTGAAGGATGTCATGCATGTACCTGGATTGAAGAAGAACTTGATCTCCGTGGCGATGTTAGAGGATAAGGGGTATGATGTGGTCTTCAGCGAAGGAAAAGCCTTCTTGCGCAGTAAGACTACTGGAGAGACCCGGAAGATAGGGGTTCGAACTCAGAAACTTTATCAGTTGCAGGTAGATGACTGCGCAGCTATGGCATGCAAGGCGGGAGAAGTGGTGAGCCGAGATGATGAGGGCGAACTATGGCACAGGATATTGGGCCATCTTCACCATGGAGCTTTGAAGATTCTGTAGCAGATTTCTACTGGACTTCCTAAGGGCACCCTTGCGCAGTCAGATCAGTGCAAGGGGTGTACTTTAGGGAAGCATGTGAAAGCCACCTTTCACGAGAAGGATAGTCGCGCCACGACGATCCTTGAGAGAGTTCACACAGACGTGTGTGGTCCTTTCTCAGTTGCTTCGACAGCAAAGCACAAGTATTACGTGATCTTTGTTGATGATTTCTCTCGAAAGTGCTGGATCTTCTTCATGCAGAAGAAGAGCGATACATTCGCGAAGTTCTGTGAGTTTAAAGCACTGGTCGAGAAGGAGTCGGGGAAGAAGGTGATTGCTCTAAGAAGTGATAACGGTGGTGAATTCATCTCGGCTGAATTCAAGGAGTTCTGCAGCGCAGAAGGGATTCGGAGAGAGCTCATCGCACCCCATAACCCACAGCAGAACGGGGTGGCTGAGCGGAAGAACAGAACGATCGTGGGTGCTGCACGGGCGATGTTGCATGATCAGGGCCTACCCCTTCACTCGTGGGCTGAGGCATGCAATACAGCAGTGTATGTGCAGAACCGTTGTCCTCACAAGGTTCTTGGCATGAGTACACCAGAGGAGGCTTATTCTGGCAAGAGGCCCGATATTTCCCATTTGCGGATTTTCGGATCTCCTGTCTACATGCATGTGACGAAGGATGCGAGAAGGAAGCTGGATCCAACTGCTGAAGTTGGAATATTTGTGGGGTACACCGATACACCTCACAACTATCGGGTGTATGTGCCAGACAGTCGCAAGACTGTTGTGCGACGGGATATAAAATTTCAGGAGGAGAAAGCCATGCAGTGTTCGCTTGAGAGGGAGCTACACTTGCATGCAGATGAGGAGCTGTTAGTTCCTAAGGAGGAGCTTCCGGATGTGGATCAACCACAAGAGGAGGTTCAGGAGGTGGAAGAACCCACCCATGCAGCGCCAACCATCAGAGGGCGCATGCGCACTACAGAAGCTGAGCGACTGGCTCGGGATGCAGAGAAGGTTGTAGGACCACCTACAGCACAGCACAGACAGAGGCAGTCACCGGATCGGTACACTGGATACATGGCTCTTGTGAGTCAATGTGTCATGACGGAGCCATCCTCTTTTGAGGAAGCTGTGGAGGAACCCGCATGGGTAGATGCCATGATTGAAGAATATGATTCGATCGTTAGAAACAGTGCATGGGAGATTGTCCCAAGACCGGAGGGGAAATCAGTGGTGGGTTCGCGATGGATCTACAAGGTGAAGCAGGCGGCTGACGGGAGTGTGGAGAAGTACAAGGCGAGATTTGTCGCCCGTGGCTTCTCACAGATCGAGGGGATTGACTATGAGGAGACTTTTGCACCTGTCGCAAGGTACTCTTCCATACGCACGATCCTTGCTCTCTCAGCGCAGATGGGGTGGCACATTCATCAGATGGATGTGAAGACTGCGTTCCTCAATGGAGTTATTGAGGAAGAAGTGTACATAGAGCAGCCTGAAGGTTTTGAGATCTTCAGCACTGAGTCGCATGTGTGCCGACTCAAGAGAGCACTGTACGGGCTGAAGCAAGCACCTCGTGCTTGGTACACTCGGATAGACAGCTACTTCACCGGGCTTGGATTCTCCAAGAGTGAGGCGGATCCTAACATGTACCAGATTGTGGTGGAGGGGAAGCTGTTGATCATCGTACTGTATGTAGATGATCTGATTTTGACTGGCGATGAGCAGTTGATACTTTCATGCAAGGAGGATCTTGCACGAGAGTTTGAGATGAAGGACCTGGGCATCCTTCATTATTTCCTGGGATTGGAGATTTGGCAGCGCAGTGGAGGACTGTTTGTTTCTCAGAGCAAGTATGCTCGGGAGATTCTGGAGAGGTTCAACATGCAAGGCTGCAAGCCTGTTGACACTCCTCTTCCTGGTGGTTGGAGGAAGGAGGATGCTACTTCAGCGGAGGTAGTGGATGCCAATGTCTATCGACAGTTGGTGGGGTCGCTTATGTATCTGGTCAATACACGACCCGATATATGCTATGCAGTTAACCAGCTTTCGCAAGCTATGGTTAAGCCTACCAAGCTCTTTTGGAAGGTAGGCAAGCATGTATTGCGCTATATCAGAGGCACATCGGGATATGGTCTATGGTACAGACAGGAGGATCGAGCGAAGCTTTCTGGCTTCACTGATGCAGATTGGGCAGGGAGCCCAACGGACTGGAAGAGCACTTCTGGAGGAGTTTTCAGCATTAGGTCGACAGCAGTTTCCTGGTATAGCAGGAAGCAGAGATCCGTGGCACTCAGTTTAGTAGAGGCCGAGTACATGGCAGCTAGCTTGGCTACATGCGAGGCTATTTGGATGAGGAAGATCCTCGTTGGATTGTTCGGGTTGCATTTGGAGCCTACAATGATTTACTGTGATAACCAGAGTTGCATTAAACTCTCGACTAATCCAGTATTTCATGATAGATCCAAACACATCGACATCAGGTACCATCATATCAGAGATTTTTTTCAGTGGAGAATCATGATGCTTTCATATGTTCCCACGGAGGATCGGGATGCCGACATCCTGACGAAGGCGCTCACCAGGAGCAAGTTCGAATTCCACAGAGGTAGGATAGGGGTTGCAGATAATCCATATCTTGCTGAGAGGGAGTGTTGAAAATGCAGCAAGATGATGGAGCTTAGCGAAATGAAGTCGCCTTCACTAAGTGGGCCCGCAGGCAAATTCTGGCACAAAGTCTATTTTTAGACATGGAGCATGGTCAGAGGGTTGCGATTATGTTATTCTTGGAGTATTGGTCATGTTGGTAAAAATAGATGGACCTCTATTTTTTGACCTATGAGTCGATGTCTATTTTAAGGCCCTTTATCCTAAAAAGTCAAATATTATTTACATAATATTTAGTTATAACTGGTTATCTCTTGGGCACTTTTAGTTCGGCAGAGTGGCTAATGCATCAGAAGCAGTGCACGCTATTACTAAGGGTTTGGTGAGAACATACATGGTTGACTTCAGTTACGACTTCAGTGGCAGAAGTTTGGTGGAGTTAATGAGATAGCTAGTGGAGTTGTGTTCGGTTTAACTTAGTTGAACTAGTTGAGATTAGTTTAACTAGCTAATCAACTAGTAATGAGTGGAGTGAATTAAATATTATTTAATTCATTAATTAGTAACTCATTATTCAACTCAAGAACACATCAGTTCACTACAGTGCATGGACAGTTCAGTGGAGACCAGTGAAAGAGGTAGATGAAAGAGTGGAGTTAGCTATCAGTGGCGACATCAGTTGTGCATGAGATTTGCACCACACTTGGAGGAATTTCCCATGATGATTGCGCTGTCAAGCCAAGGAGATTCGAACCTTGGATCTCTATATAGACAGACCATGATTGCGCAATAGAGGCAAGGCAATTAGTGGTGAGTTTTGAACCAGTAACCTGTTCAAAACCAAGCTAGTTTGTGTGTAACTTTATGAGAAAGTACTGAGTACTTGTGAGGAGTATTGTACTAAGTTTGTTACATGATTTCTCCATTATAATATACACAATAGCTGTGGGGTTTTCAGCTATAAGCTTTCCCCATACATACTGTGTTAATGTGTATGATGATTTGATGTGCTATCGCTTGTTTATTTCCGCATGTGTGATGATCTGAGTGGAAGAGATTATGTGTTGCATATGAATTCGAATTGATATGTGACCAGGATAGTCTCGGTGGATAATTAATCATTATTCACAATTCTCTAACGCCTCCATATATATATATATATATATATATATATATATATATATATATATATATATATATATATATATATCAAGATTTAAATAGACAACCGATCACCTGCATAAATCACAACTTCATCCTTAGGCTTAAGAACAACTCGCTTACCATTCATATGTGTACAGTACTTGGGCCCACTCATTTATTCGTTAGCATCAATGCAACATATCTTTGTTAAATCCACACGCCCATCCAATAGCTGTTATCACTTCGCATCACTTCAATTGATCCAACGGATATCGCATGAGTTACTTGCACGAACGATAATGTGCGATGAGAGCAGTTTGTCCCGACCGCTTGAGGCCACGTGTCAGGCAGTCAATGGAATCGCTCCAATTTCTTGAATACCGCTTAAGCTACAAAGGTAGTGCGATCAAAACCGGAAACCCATCTTTACAGTTTACTCCTGCAAGGTTCCATCTTCTTCGGCACACCAGGTTTCACCTGTTCTATTTAAAGAGGTTCTCCTCCTCTCGCAATCGTTGTATTTCTTCACATTACAACCTCATTCCTCGGCGTTCTTTTCATCTATCGACTCCAACGCAGAGTTCTGCCCATACATAACCCTTGTGGCATCGTTTTACAGTACTCACAAGCCTTGGATAGCTAATCACACTTCCACAATAACTTCAAGCGATCCATACGGACATGATCAGTCACCGGATTCTTAATTGATATAGAATTTGAATACTCTCATCGAGAACACACTTATAATCACACATGAGTATTCATATCGATAACCCAACAATCCTCCACAAAAATCACATGAAATCCAGCAATTTCAAGGGAATTAAACTCTCACTCATATGGTGAACACAGGAATTCAACTTGCCCTAACCTCACACACAGTTTCTCAAGGGCGAGAGGGATATTTTACAGTCCTCCTCTACACAGACTACGAGCAATTGCTATTAAACACAGAAATATAGACCTTGCACAACATTATTGATTCAACCAAGAACGCAAAATCCATACTAACTCTCAGAATTCAACTATTCCCCATGTAATTCGACCAAGAAGACATGAAGTCACACATGGAACTTATAAACAATTCTCCATAAATAGATATATATATATACAGGTGATCAATCTCAAAAGAAATCACTTACAAATTTCAGGGCAGGCCAGATATTCAGTTCAGTGGCCATTATCCTCCTACTCTGTTGCCGAAGAAGTTCCTCCCCTAACTCTATAGGAATTTACATTTATATAGACACAAATGAGTCGATTCGACTTCCTGACAGAACCTCTTGAAATTCTCTAGTTCCTAATTTTAGACTTCAAACTAAAACTACTGAAACTGATCCTAAATATACTCATACCCTTGGTTGTCTCTTCAGATTCCTATCTTAACCAATTTCTCATGTTCTCAAATGTCTTGAGAAAAATTACAATTCCCTACCAAATTTATTCAAAATATTGATATTTACAAGAAATAATAGAAGAACATGGGACCCCCCTATGTCTAATTATGTACATAGTAACTTTTGAGCCTAATGCCCCTGCATCAGACTCCCAAGCTTCAAACTATTCATGATCTCCTGATCATGTGTCTTTGACCTCTGCCTCCTCGATCCCATACTTTGGTTTGCTGTTGTTCATCAACTACATCATCCTTCAACTGATCTTCTCTAGGCTTCCACACTTTATTCTGTAACTTGCTTCCAATGGTATTTTCAAAATCTGCCTTCGTTGCCCTTTGCTGAAACTCTCCTGCTTTCCTGCTGCTGTCTGCTACTCCTGAGTCACTCTTATCATCAGTCTTCTGATGTATTCAATTTCTTTTCCCAGCCTATCTTCTAGATAGATATTCCCTTGCCTACTTCTGCTGCTTCTACTTTTTGTGGTAGCCAAAATTGCTGCTCTTGCTCTTACTATTGTTACTAACATGTCTTCAATTCCTATAGATGTCACCCCCATGTTGCGTCTGCTGCCTCCATGGGTGTAGCTGATGCCAATGTTGCCTCTGCCCAAACATCCTGAATATCCTTTAGGATATCTTCCTCTGCAACATTCTCCTTTTTTTCATCATTTGAAAATTCATTCTTAGAAAAAAATTCACCATTTAATTCCCTACCAGCAGTGACATACTCATCCAGTATACTAGTAAACAGAATACGATTCTGCAAGCTAGTATCTGCTCCTCTCTTTTTCACTGCTTCAAGCATCCTTTCTCCAGGGTCTACAATCCATTTCTCTTCTTCCAATGCTCCCAATAAACAACACTGCCATTTCTCCTGTGTTTTTTTTACATCTTCAACATGATGTAATCTAAACTCAGCATTTCCTTCTTCCTTGTGGGAAACCCTCAGCAATTGTCTCTCATCTCCTTGGTTGAATTCAGCAATCAAATCATGTTCTCTAGCCGCTGTATCTTCATCTTATGTTAGCATGGAATGTTGATTCTTACTCACTTCAACAACTTTTAAAATCTGCTCATCGGGCCGGCTTTGGCCTATCCAACTAGCCAACTCTTTTCTGTCAATGGTAGTGACAAATCCCTGCATGTAGGACATGGTTGTCTCATCCTCCTTCAGCAAAAAAATTTGTCCTTCCAAGACAATTTCAAAGGATGAATTGTCTTCTGCATCACCTGTACACATAAAAAAACTATCAGTGTTAAAACCATGAGACCCAACAACCTCAATTGATGACCTAGTCACCAATTCTTCTCCCGAAATTTCTAAGCCTAGTTCAAGACTCAGAAGTTCTTCATCATCTTTCTCTTCAGCTTTTAGAGTCATCTCCACTGCTCCAATCTTCATGCCCAGATGTTGATCCCTCACTATGTTTTCAGCCAACACATTTTCCTTCTTATTCATCTCTCTGACAACTTCTAACTATTGTTCTTCCTCTTTCTCTGCATGATTAACACATGAATCATCAGAAATAAAGTTCCAATGCTTCAATGTCTCCTTTTCCTCTGAAAACACATCAGTATGTTGTCCGGAACTTCCTTCCAAATCTTCTATCAGCACCCCAACATGTTTATCTACATCCTTCATGAGACTGTCAGCTAGTCTCACTTTTCTTCCATCATCTGCTCGAAGATCTTCCTGCCTTGCTTTCCCAGCAACTCAGCTTGTGTGTATGTCCTCTACTCCTCCAATTCTCTTCTCTGAGAATCCAACCTCCTATATAACTCAACAACTTCAATAGGAGTAGATTTCAGGAACCTTACATAACCCTTTATGCTTCTTCTTGTTCTTGACCAATCCTTTATTGGCCCTTCTCTCTCTGCTTCAGCATTATGCTGGATATCTTCATTTATCTCTTATTTCTTCATCTCTTCCTGAGATTTCACTATCTCAACATTGATTTGAACAAGTTTCAGATTCAATGCCTCCTTCTAAGCAAACCTTAAAGATTGCTCCTCTTCCTGTGGTGCTCCTACAAACACACACAACCTTTTAGTTTTCAGATCACAAGACCTTTCAGCCTTGGCTGCTTCCTCAAGCACTTATTTTTGAACAAGTCTGCACATGGAACCTTCAATTTCAACCCTTGTCTCAAGAACTCTGGGTTCTTCTTCCTGTGTGGAGTCTGCCATCACTTCACATTGGTCAGACTCAAAAACACAAGCCCTTACATCGTCTGGACTTGTACAACAACTGATGAAATCCTCAATGATCTCCTCCTCAGCAAGACAAGATTCTTGCTGCCTCAAGTCTTCATCATGTCCTACAAGACCTCTTGTAGATCTCCACTCTTCATCTGTGCTCTGTACTGCTTCACAAGCATAAATTTATTCTTTCAACTCAGTTTCTCTGAGTTCTTCTCTCAATAAGGCAATCTTATTTTGCCTCAACCTCAACTGTAATGGTTTCCAATTTATTCTCTTTTTCATGAGCCAACTAACTCTCTGGCTTTCTTCTATCCTAAGTTTCAATATGTTGAACTCTTCCCTGATCTCAGCAAATTCCTTTCAATACTCTTCATCTGTGAGTCTCTTCCTCATGCCAACTGCTTTGGCATCTTCCGTCATTCTTCTGTTGTGGCCTCTCTCAGAACCTCTGCAATCTCTGCATTCTCTGCTATGGCTCTCAGTAGCCATTTTCTTCTCTAGGAGTTCTTCACTCACAAGCTGCACTAAGCCTATGCAACATCAAGCTCTCTTGTTGCAACTCACCTCACCAATCCTTTCCTCTGGATCCGGCTTTTGGCAAGTAATGGTTCCTTCTCTGCGGGAACCTTCAGAGCACTCTCTTTTGCTCACTAGGCTTCACTCTGCAACTTTCTCAAGCACACCTCTTTTCTTCTATCATCCAACCTCTGTTGGGAATATTCTAGGTTCTACCACACTTTTCTTCTTCACTCAAAGTCCCTTGTTGGAATCTTCTATCGCTGCTCTCAAAGCTGTGATCTACTTCTCCTAGGATGTCTTCAATTGTCTGCACTCTGAATTCTGCAAACAATTCTTCAACCAAAGTTAAATACTGCTCACCATCTCTATAGAACACTGAAATTTTCCTCTTTATCCATCCTTCAGCTGAATACCAGGGTCACTGCCTTCGTTATTAATCTCTGTCTTCAATTTTGAGCAACCATAATTTTGCAATTACAATTTCAAATCAGATTAAAATTAATTACCTGCAAGATCATGATCTTGTCTTCCACTCACTCTGCAAATCCTATTCACTGTGATTTTGTGTACCTTTTCTATCAGATCTTGGAATATGATCTCCCCTTTTCAAATCTGTAATTACCCTTCAACAGACTTAGAACTTCAAATTTTCTTCATTCTCTCATCACGCGCACTATATCTTTGTAGGCTCCAATCTTATCAGTTTCCAAAAGTCTGGTTTCCTTGCATTCACAAAATTGGACTTTTCGAAAAGAGCTATCCTTGAAGCTCTGATACCACTTGATAACGGTTAAAACCAAAGTCTCGTTTTAATCAACTTTTAATCAAAGCTGTATGTACAATTACATTCAAATTTTCATGCCCAATCATCTTCCCAATCCGTGTATGAGTGTGTTTAATTTTCGCTGCTCAACCCAGTCCACAATCTGGCAACTCACACTCTCTCTAACTTCTGAGTTGGAAAAATTAAATAAGAAAATCTGGAATATGTTAATATCTCAATTCAGTGAATTGAGATATTAATTTGACAATTCCATTATGTATACACATGCACCTCCATATATATATATATATATATATATATATATATATATATATATATATATATATATCAAGATTTAAATAGACAACTGATCGCCCGCATAAATCACAACTTCATCCTTAGGCTTAAGAACAACTCGCTTAACATTCATATGTGTATAGTACTCGGGCCCACTCATTTATTCGTTAGCAGCAATGCAACATATCTTTGTTAAATCCACACGCTCATCCAACAGCTGTTATCACTTCGCATCACTTCAACTGATCCAACAGATATCACATGAGTTACTTGCATGAACGATAATGCGTGATGAGAGAGTTTTCTCCCTACCGCTTGAGGCCACGTGTCAGGCAGTCAATGGAATCACTCCAATTTCTTGAATACCGCTTACCCTACGAAGGCGATGCGATCAAAACTGGAAACCCGCCTTTACTGTTTACTCCTGCAAGGTTCAATCTTCTTCGACACACCAGGTTCCACTCTACTAATTTACGCTTAAGTTCCACCTATTCTATTTAAAGAGGTTCTCCTCCTCGCGCAATAATTGTATTTCTTCACATTACAACCTCATTCCTCGGCGTTTTTTTCATCTATCGACTCCAACGTAGAGTTCCACCCATACATAACCCTTGCGGTAGCGTTTTACAGTACTCACAAGCCTTGGATAACTAATCACACTTCCACAATAACTTCAAGTGATCCATACGGACATGGTCAATCACTGGATTATTAATTGCTATAGAATTTGAATACTCTCATCGAGAACACACTTATAATCACATAGGATTATTCATATCGATAACCCAACAATCCTCCACATAGATCACATGCAATCCAGCAATTTCAAGGGAATTAAACTCTCACTCATATGGTGAACACAGGAATTCAACTTACCCTAACCTCACACACATTTTCTCAAGGGTGAGAGGGATATTTTACAGTCATCCTCTACACAGACTACGAGCACATGCTATTAAACATAGAAATATAGACCTTGAACAGCATTACTGATTCAACCAAGAATGCAGAATCCATACTAACTCTCAGAATTCAACTATTCCCCATGTAATTCGACCAAGAAGACATGAAGTCACACATGGAACTTATAAAAAATTCTCCATAAATAGATATATATATATATATATACATACAGGTGATCAATCTCAAAAGCATTCACTTACAAATTTCAGGGCAGGCCAGATATTCAGTTCAGTGGCCATTATCCTCCTACTCTGTTGCTAAAGAAGTTCCTCCCCTAACTCTACACACATTTACATTTATATAGACACAAATGAGTCAATTCGACTTCCTGACAGAACCTCTTGAAATTATCTAGTTCCTAATTTTAGACTTCAAACTAAAACTACTGAAAATGATCCTAAATCTACTCATACCCTTGGCTGTCTCTTCATATTCTTATCTTAACCAATTTCTCATGTTCTCAAATGGCTTGAGAACAATTACAATTCCCTATTAAATTTATTCAAAATATTAATATTTACAAGAAATAATAGAAGAACATGGGACCCCCCTATGTCTAATTATGTACATAGTAAGTTTTGAGCCTAATGCCCCTGCACCACAAAATTTAATACAGTAGAAAAAATATGTGATGTGAGATAGAGAAGGAAAACGAAACCAGTACTGTATTGAACATGTAGAAATTAAACATATATGTGGAATAGAAAATATAAGTAGTACAAACAGATAAATATTACATATGGTTACATCTTAACTATTGTAATTACATTCTATTTTTTGAGTTATAGAACTGCCATATAAATCTGTTCCTAAATATTAGGCTACCGTACTTAGAAAAAAAATTGTAACAATATTTTAGATTCTGTTTTATTAATTATTTAAGAAAAATAATAAAATAATTATTAGACAACATATCTAGTTGGTGCTTACCGAAGAATTTGCAGTTCTTTTATTTACAAATTATTTAGGAAATCTCAGCCGAACAGGAATAAAGGAAATAATAGTTTATGCGTAGAATGAAACATACAATTTAGTACTTGGAAGATGAATATATTAGTAGTTTTAATATTGCAATTAACAACTCATCTTAAAAGAATTGAAAAATAAATCAAATGGGAACTAATATGTTACAAGAGATGATCACTATAAAAAAAAAAAAAACGAGTATACTTATGATTCCCGTATTTACATATAGATATCCGAAAGAGATTATGCAGAGATTAATTTCCTCTGGATGTAGCAAAGGGAAAAACTTGAACAGAATAAAAGCTATATGGAAGAAGCTACATGAAATTTTCCAAATAAATATATACAATTCAGAGAGTAACTGTACCACCCTCCGGAGTTTTAAATTAATTACAAAATAAATTTGGCAATTCCCTTAAAATGGTTGGGATTCCCAGTCAATAGAATTCGAAACCAAAACACAGAGACTTTGACAGTTCTATCCCGAAAATCAAAATATAAGGAGACATACATACTAACATGTGTCAAAATGATATGTATCATTAGGAGTAGTTTTGGTTAAGGGATAAATACAATTCCCACAAATGAAAAACCACAGAAGTGGAGTATTTTACTTGCAGACAAAACAAATGTGCAATTAGTACTCCATATACATATAAAAAAAATGTATTACAAATAACCAAGAAATAAAAAAGATAAAATCGAATAGCAATAAATTGTGTAGGTATGGGAGTAGACGTACCCCATAGATAATCCTGTAAGCTTGGAAGTTCCCTGAAGGAATGAGAAGGGAATTATCATGTAAATCGATTTCAATGATTTAATCAATGGAAGTGGAAAGATAAACTTTCAAGAAAATTTTGGAGAAATTACTTGGCAAATTTCTCTGAGCAAAAAGTAACTACAATAGGGTAATAAGAACAAAACATCATTGCTAAATGAGAGTCGATTCCAAGCTCAGTTATGGCTGCAGAGAATTGACATTGGGACCAACTTCCCTTTGTGGTGAATCCTCTACAAAAAAAATAACCAATATGCGCAAATCAACCAAAATAAAGAAAAGGGAAATATGCACAAGAAAATAGTAATAATAAACCAAATTTAGCTCAAAAATTTAATAAGAAAAAAATGCAAGACAATTTCTGCAATTCTAACCTCGAGTTGATCCAAAAGAATAAAAAGAAAGAAGACTTAAACTTGAACCAAGATTTTACTCAAAAACAGTCAAGTCTCTGGACCATTCTAGCATTCTGGAAAATTAGAAATCACGAGTTCTATTCCAAAATTAAGACAAAAATGGTATTACCTGGAACGAGTCATGCCTCGAGCAAGAGTGGTGTCGTGCCTCTCTATTGTATTTCTGGAGGGAAAGATGGAAATGATACCTGGAAATAAGAATTAAATATTGAATTGACCCTTTAATAGATCCATAAAGAAACCCTACTTCTCGTAGCATCCTCATCGTACACATGGCTGTAGATGCGAGGAGAGGTGTGGATCGGTGCGATGGCCTTCCGGTAATGGGTAACGTCTCCATTCATGCCTGTCAAAAAATCTCATGAATTGAACGGAAAAGATTTCAAAATTTCATATATTGGTACCCGGTCACACGGGGTTGCAACAAGAGAACTATTAAATATTACCACTTCACTGTTCATTCCTTATTGCATAAATGGCAAGTATCGTAGTTATACGAATATCATAAATAGCATTAATGTTCAAACGTCCCAATGCGTCAATGGGAGACAACACTCTAATGTCACATAGTTGTTAGGTTGAAGTCCCATCGAAAAAAAAAATATACCTAGGGGTAAGCAAAGAATATAATAAAAGAGAAGCTCATACATCGGGTCTAAACACATATACAGTTGGAACTATGAAACTATTATAACATAAAGATAAATATTTTTTTCTAAATCACTATAGTGTAAATAAAAACTATGACAGAAACATGTTCCGCCAATGGAGAAACCTCACACAATTCGTTTACACAAATATCCAGGGTTTAGTTCTTCTATGATGGTAATCATATTTGCAAAGGAAAAATTATTTAAAAGATTAAGGTTAGAAATTAAGAAAGTGTATTATGAGCTGGCCTTAGGAATACGTCTCCTCAATTTTCAATAGTGAGTAGATGTAATTAAACGCGCTTGGGTCGATAAGAGTTTATGTACAACAATCACTTCATAAGTATATAGGGTAATACTTATGTGGAAATATGTTGAACTTTTGTAATACGAAGGTTGTAATATGAGACCTTAGATATAATATATTTTAAGAAGGATAATATATATATATATATATATATATATATATAGAAATTCAAATTTTATCTAGTGAACAAATCTTGCGTGTAATACATTTCAATACAATTATAGAAAAATGCAATTTAAGCTAATGGTATAATTGAGATATGGGAAATGATAAATTATAGGCAATGGGGATAAGCATTAAAGAAATTAATAAAAAGGAAATTATATTACAAATAGGATAGATGTATTTTTCCTTAGTGGTTATATAGTCATAAAGTGGAAGAAGTGAAAAGGGAAACATGATATGTATAGTATATTAAGAGGCCTAAAACATAATTAGATGTTTGTGCATTGATTTAAGGGAATACAACCATAAGGATGAAGTAGAAGAGGAATTATAACACTTTCTTATTAAAAGATAAATTTCATCCAATTTCGACGAAATGGAAAGAGATGGAAAGTTTGGGATTAAATTGACCAAATGTTACAGTTAATTATGCCAACTATAGCTCAGTAAAATGAAAAAAAAAAACAAATTAGACGAGATACATTACATTGGGAATCACATCCTTGAAAAGCATCATACTTATATTTAGTTTGTTCCTTAACAAATATGAGAACATAATTTTTACTTGAACTTATGAGTCGTTTCATTTGACTAACATTGATTAAATCCAAGTTTGTCTTAATTCTGCGTGCCCTAACAACATATTCAATTCCATTTTTAAAGAGATCATACTTATGCTCCTTACTATAAAATATCACATCTTGATCATAAATATATGGACTACCCAACACAACTCCACATATATCCAAAGGAATCACATCTAAATCAGCTTCATCAACAAAACTAGTTGTAATTGCAAACCTTCATCGACCCTGTTTCGTGACATGCATCTGAGTATTTTCTTTCAACCATCCTAGAGGGTATGATTTTGGATGAGTTTTAGTTTCCAATCCCAATTTCCTTACTAGTTCCTTAGAGATTAAGTTTCTTCTGATCCACTATCGAAAAATGTATCTATATTAGTGTGCTTGGATATAATCCTTATGTGAAACAATTCAACTCTCTTCTTTTCATCAACCACATTATTAGATTTTGAAAAAGATGAAGAAAAATTAGTAATATAGCTATCTTCAAAAGGATTACCTGTCAAACTTATAGCGGTTATATTATTTTCATCACCGGAGTGAGATCCCAAATCTTGTTAGACTGTAGCATTAGCTTTCATTTCACCCTTCGTCTTAAGGAAATTCTTTGTTTTAAGTTAGGGATGAAACTTCCAACATTTGGAGTCATCATGTCCAACACTCTGGCAATGTGTACAAGTAGGCTGTTCTACTTCCTTTTTAGTTGCTTCCGATGTCTTTCCCTTTGATTTTTTATTCCCTTTTCCTTCTTTATAATCCTTGTTTTCTGAATGCTTGAATGGTTTATTTAAAATTTTCGACTTAAACGATTTTACACCTTATTCAACATGAATGGATTTTATGCACACTTAATCAAATTCAGTTGGATTAAACTTCCAAAATACTTTAACAAAGTTTCTCGTGTGTTTAATGGAATGTCAAGTGCTAATTCCTTTTTCCTAAATTCCTATGTAAACTCTCGCACACTCTGTCCTTTACCTTGCCTTAAATTTTGCGAATATATTACAACCTGTTGCATATATACTAAAGGATAGAATTGTTTTGTAAGAGCTTTAAAAAACCTACACCATGAAGAGATAATGTTTCCTGTATGCTTATACTTTGAATAAGATTTTTTCAATCGAACGCTCTGCTAGGGTTTGTCTCTGGTAGGGTTTCTGCGCCTCTGCAACGGCGCTGCCGCTTCTCAGAGCGTCTTGCATTCGCTGCACATACTCTCCGTCCTGATCACAACTGCACCCTCTGAAGCGTACCACACGGATCCGTCTCAGGGGGAGGCCCATAGAGCCTCCCCCACAGCCACGACTAAGAGAAATCAGAACCAGTCTGCAGAGACTCCAAAATCGGCCTCTACGCAAGCCCAAGCCACAACTGCGACCAATGGTACCAAGAACCAGGCAACCCAGCCAAGCGTACAAGGTGACAAGCCTACAGCACAAAAAGGAACAGAACCAGAAACAACAGACACTGCCGCCCAACCCAAGGCGACCTCTGCGACCTGCAAGCCAATAGCGGCCGATCGACCAAAAATAGATCTCCCCAGCCACAGAATCAACGCCCAGATCCAATTTATGAAAGACCATGCCCTGATTGGCAAATTTGTGGGCTTCTGGCCTACGGAGAAGGCTCTTCATGGCTGGATCAAATCAAAATGGAAGCCAAAAGGACAAATTACTCTGCAGCTAGGGCCCAAGGGTTTCTTCACAGCCATCTTCACTTGCCTGGAGGACAAATCACGCATCATGGATGGAGGGCCATATTTTTTCAACTCCTCCGGGCTCTACCTCAGGGACTAGACAGAGCGCTTCAACCCGGATAAAGAGGATCTAAACTGGGCGCCGGTCTGGATCAGGCTATACTCGCCACCTCTGGAATATTGGGACAAAGAATCGCTTAGAGACATAGGCAATGGCCTGGGAGAATTAGTTAAAATCGCGGAGGAGACCAAGCTCAGACGTTACACTTCCTATGCTCGACTGTGCATCTTCATGCATCTCGCGCAAGCCCTCCCTGACTCGGTAAGTCTCTATCACGATGAATTTGAATGGGTTCAATCCATAGATTATGAGCATGTTCCCTTCAGATGCAGGAAATGCCATGCTCACGGGCATCTTTTCAGGGATTTCCCCCTCAATCTCACCCCCAGCAAACCCCATGTTGCTTCCCCTGATACGGATGCTGATGGCTTCACCAAAGTTCACTCCCGCAGACGCCACAACAAAAAGCCCCCTGCTAGCTCGACCAAAGCTCCTCAATCCCAAGATTGCCCTTCCACAAGCAACAGCTTTGAAGCCCTGAATCAACCTTCAGCCGCTGACCAAACGGGACCGACGGCTATCCCCACACCCATGATCATCACACCTCCAAGCTCTGACATTCCTGCCACTCTGAATCCTTCTGCGCTCCCTCCGGAGGCCTTCCTTCTTCCTGATAAGCCATCCCAAATCTCCACTTCAGGAGATGCCACCTCCTTGCACATGGAGCTAGACCCCTCTGCAACGTCCTGCAGTCTGTTGGAGGCAGGTCCGGAAGGGGTTGATATTGACGAGCTGGACATCTACACTCTGGAACAAGCTTGCCAGAAATAAGACTTTGACACCATTTCGGACAAACAGATAGAAAATCTGGCAGTTGCCCTAACCAAAGCACAGCAACATCAAAAGGCTCTTGGAATTCAGGTTGGAAGTCCATGGGACAGTAAGAAACTCTTCAAGGACTCAAAAAAGCGAGGACGGAAAACTGATCTACAAAGAACTATCCTCATCGGAGAAATGCTAGTCGAATCTGGTAGGTATCCCAAGCTTACCAGGTTTTTTCAACCCAGGGAAGACAGTTCCCAATGAAGCACATCTCCTGGAACATAAGGGGTCTAAACAACCCCACCAAGTTCAGAATGCTCAAAAACTTGATAAAAAAGGAAAAACCGCAGGTCATTTTTCTGCAAGAGACCAAATGCAATAGCACTACACTCGGCCCCATACTCACAAGAGCATGGCCTGGTTGTAACTCCATAGTCGTTGATGCTTCAGGTTTCTCCGGTGGACTGGCCATCGCCTGGGACCCTTAGTCAATCTCCATCAGCGACGCTCACGCCACTCATAGTCTGATCCAGGCCACATTCCACATTCTGGGAACAAACCTGCATGGCCACTTCACTAACGCTTACTTCCCCCAGGATATACAAAAGAAAATCGCTCTTCTCAGCACAATAGAAACGCTCAACGCCAGCAGAACCCACCCTCTCTAGATTTTAGCAGGTGACTTCAACATGATTACGAATCTTGAGGAAAAAAGAGGAGTTCGAGCCAAGATGGAAGGAGACAGCACCCACTTCAAAGATTTCATATAGCGCAACTGGTTAATAGACATCCCCTTCGCTAATGGTATCCATACCTAGAGCAACAAATAGGCTAGACCTCAACAAATTGCTTCCAAACTGGATCGCTTCTTACTCTCCGACAACGCAATACATATTGGGGGCGACTTCTTCACCTCTATCCTGCCCACTGCTAGCTCCGATCATTGGCCAATCTCTCTGCATTGGACCAGACCGGGAAACACTGCCAAAAGACCTTTTCGCTTTGAAGCCTTCTGGCTCACTCATCCAAGCTTCAAGGAAATGGTCAATTCAGCCTGGAAAGCCTTTATCCCTCCTCCAGGTTCTAAGATGTATCAATTTCAGCAGCATCTTAAGGACCTCAAGACCCACATCAAACATTGGAATCATTCCACCTTTGGGAATATCTTTCAGCATCAAAAGCAGCTTGAAAAAGAAATGGAGGAATTGCAGACTCATATTATCCAAGAGGGACGCACTGAGGGGTTGATCTCAAATGAGCAACACCTTCTTAAGCAACTGGAGGACCGATGACAGCAGGAAGAGATTCTCTGGAAGCAGAAATCTCACATTCGCTGGCTAAAGGAGGGTGAGCGGAATACAAAATTCTTTCATCGCTCCACTATTCAACGCAGAATGCACAACAACATTAACTTCCTCCAGACCCAAGCAGGAGAACGCCTAGAGGAACACCAAGCAATTGAATCAGAACTCACTACTCACTTCAAAACGGTCCTGCATGAAGACAGACTGGACAGGCAGACAGCGATCGACAAGATCATTCCTCACATCCCCAAACTCATATCAGAAGATCACAATCAGCTTCTCCTCAGACCTGTTTCACTCTTGGAGGTGGAACAAGCTGTCGCTCAGAACAAGGAAGGCAAAGCTCCTGGACTGGATGGATTCACAGCCTGCTTCTTCCATCACTTCTGGGATCTGATAAAAACTGAGGTATGGCAATTGGTAGAGCAATCCAGAACCATGCACTGGCTCCTTCCGTCTCTTAACGCCACTTTCATAGCCCTCATCCCCAAATTTGATCATGCTGCCTCTCCGGAAAAATTCCGACCCATAGCTCTCTGCAATGTCATCTATAAAATCATTTCCAAGGTCATAGCCAATCGGCTCAAGCCTCTCCTTCCTCTTCTCATCTCTCCCGAGCAAACTGGATACGTTGAAGGTCGACAAATCCTGGACGGCATCATTCTCACCCATGAAGTCATTCATTCCCTAAAGCTGATCAAAAAGCCTGGAATGCTCCTGAAGATTGACCTATCTAAGGCCTTTGACAAACTCAGCTGGAATTACATTCGCCAAGTTCTTTCAGCCTTTGGTTTTAACCCCTCTTGGATTCGTTGGGTCATGAGTCTCATTTCTTCCTCCTTCTTTTCCATCCTTGTAAATGGCTTTCCCTCGCGTCCCTTCTCTCCCTCCCGCGGCATCCGACAAGGCGACCCCCTTTCCCCCTTTCTCTTCGTGCTAATGGCTGAAGGTCTTGGTCGATACATTAAGCACGCCATGCACCAGAAGCAGATTCGTGGCATCTCTGTTCATGGCTCTTCCCCCATTATGCATCAGCAATTTGTGGACGACAACATGCTCTTCGGGCATCCCTCTGCCCAAGAAGCCTCCTCCCTCAAAGCCATCCTCGACACCTTTGCTGAAGCTTCGGGTACCTCGGTAAATGCCACGAAGTCTAAAATCTTTTTCTTTAACACTGCGCCCTACACTCTAACTCGAATCGCTCGGATCTTGGGCTTCACCATAGCCAAAATTCCAGCCAACTATCTCGGTGCCCCCCTCATCGACTCTGCCTTGAAGCACTCATCCTGGAAACAACTGCTTGACAAGCTCGAAACCAAACTTTCCTCTTGGACGTTTCGCTCTCTCAACCTTCCCAGTCATCTTATTCTAGTCAAATCTATCCTTCAATCTATGCCCCTCTACCTCTTCTCAGTCCTGGCGGCACCCAAATGGGTTCTCAAGCAGATCAAAACTCTTCAACGCAACTTTCTCTGGGGAGCCTCTGGTCACAATCGGAAATGGGCCTTAGTCAAATGGACCACTGTCTGCACCCCTAAGCATGTGGGAGGACTGGGTCTTCGCGATCCTCAGCACAGTAATGCCATCATGGGGGAAAAAGTCTGGTGGAATTGGCTATCCAAACCCCTCAGCCCATGGGCAAGGCTTTGGACTGACAAATACGCCAACCACAGGCCCACCTCTGAACTCATCCGACTCACCACAGCTGACTCGGGCTCTTTAATATGGAACGCAGCGAAACAACATCGGCAACTGATCCAAGAGCACAGTTTCTGGGAAGTTCACAATGGTCAAGTGGCTCACTTCTGGACAGACGCATGGCAGCAAAGACCTCACCTGTTGTCTTTCATAGATCCCCAGCTTCAACCGCAGGAGATCCACTCTTTTGAAGGTCATGTCTGCCAGTTTTGGGAGGAACCCATCATCCAAGGATTCCGCCAATGGAAATCTGCAGCCACTTGTTTAAACCAGCAGCAGGATCATGCCCAGGCGCAGCTAGAAAAGGAGTTAAACAACAGGAAGATACGATACTCAGAGCAGCCAGATATCATTAGATGGGGCTACACTACCAAAGGTATGTTCACAACTCAGGAGGCTTATTCGTTGCTCATGCATACCCACGATCCCATTGACCCCATCTGGAAGGGACTCTGGCTTCCTCATCTTTGGCCTAAAGTTTCTACCTTCTTGTGGCTCCTCAGCCATCGCAAAATTCTCACCTGGGATAACCTTCTCAAAAGAGGGTTCATTGGCCCTTCTCGCTGTCCCAACTGCGCCACCCAAGAGGAAAATATCCACCATCTCATGATCACATGCCCTCTGGCTGCCTCATTTTGGGACAGCATCACCCTTCAATGCAGAAGAGAAGGCAGGAACAAAGCTGACCTGAATGCCCTTATCCGCAACTGGCCAACAGCACCCTACAACTGTGCCCTCCTCAACGCCCTGTGGCAGATCATTCCAGGCCTCACGCTCTGGAACCTCTGGAAAGAACGGAACAAGCGAGTCTTCAAAGACCAGAGCACTCCTTTCGAAGTCCTCTGGAGAATCTTTGCAGGAACCTCCAAGAAACTCTATGTCTTCGGCATTGGCATCAAGATGACTTCCCCTCTCAACCCTCAGAAAAAAGCATTTGGGAAAGCTGGCATCTTACTCTTCAGCCCGTGAACTCCTCAGGCAATCAAACTAAACATCACACTCCTAGGAACCACAAGTGGGCCCATCCCCCTGAGGGCTACCTCAAACTCAACTTCGATGGGGCATCTAAAGGGAACCCAGGGGAGGCTGGATTTGGGGGCATCTTCAGGGACCACCACGGGAGACCTCTGCTCATCTACTATGGATCCATTGGATGGGACACCAACAACTTGGCAGAGCTCGAAGGACTTTGGCAAGGACTTCAACTGGCGCAACTCAACAACTTCTTTCCTCTGGAAATTGAAGGAGACTCTCAGATTCTCATCAACATGGCGTAGAAACATCTCCAAGGCTCCCCCCCTTCACGAGTTTCTGATAGCTGGAGATTGACTGCAAGGCTAGAACTCATGGCAAACTGGATGCAACACAATAAAGCCATCATTCTAAAGCATGTTAAAAGATCGGGTAACAAGGTCGCGGATTTACTGGCCAACAAAGGAGTCACCAGTGATCAAATCCTCTTTGCGGGACCTCTTCACAATCTCAATGACACCAAACTCCTTCAGGACTGCACTCAGTTGGTGCACCAAGACAACACCACCCCGGATGCGGGTGAATACAGTTGACATAGGGATGCGAGGAGGTTTGGTTGGCGCGTGGCAAGGCCACAAGGTAGCCGGCCGACTGCATTCACTTCACCCTGGATGCATTAACTCTCTGGCTCATCACACAATTCGGCATTCAAGCCGGTGGGGAGGATGAGGCCATTACCATTACTCGACGCCGTCCTCCATTTGCAATTGCACTCCCGCCTTCTCGATGCTTCTTCGCTGGGCTCTGTATTTTATCTGGATTGTCACCATGTATCGGTTCATCGCTCCTCTCGGCTCTGTGTGCCCTCCGGAAGCCAAGATCGCCAGCTCCCGAACGGCTCTAGGTCGGAGGTGCACTCTTTACTGTTGTGTAGAATTCGTTCCCGGCTCTCACCACTGTCAAAGCACATTGTGCCCCTGGCTTCTTGCAGATCCGCCTCAGAATTTCTCTCCTGGTCTGTCGCTACCTCCTCCGCCTATCTCGCTTCTTTTACTCCCACCCCGCCTGCACTCTCCTAGCAAGAATATGCCTCGGCTTCGGCACAGGCTCAGATGCCGCAGAGGCAGCACCCGAGCCAGGCCTGCCTCCAGGCGACGCTCCTCCTCCAGCCCTTCGAGCTCCCCGGATTCTGATTTCCCGCGTCGCCCTTCCACTCGAGCCTCGAACAGGCGCAGAGCTCCGTCGGTCCACCACCCTCCCTCTTCTCCGCGCGGCGCCTCTTTCCCTCCACCTCCCTCTGAACCTCGCAATCCCGAGTCATCTCTTTTGGCTAACCCGTCTACAGCTCTGTTCCACTTCCGTTGTGTCACTGCCCAGCCTATGGTGGTGGCGACCATTTCAGTGAAATTCAAGGAGCTCCCTCAATTCAGTTCGGGGCCCCCACCTCCTATCCCTCCGGGGATACAACTCCACGCGCCCGGGTCTGACCAGGCTTTGCACACAGCTCCGTTGAACTGCTCTCGCGACACTGAGGGAGGCGCGCACGGAGGTGGCAGCACCAATTTCACAGGCACGCCCCTGGAGCAGAACGACGCAGGCGAGGCAGCGATTCCCATGCAGAATGATGATGATTATGGCTATGGATGCCGAATCGTGGAAGAACCCCCCTCCGACGATTATGGTCTCTAAATTTTCCAGTTTTACTGCATCTTTCAGGTCAGAGTTCTTGTCTGGTTGGAGTCTTCAGAATTTTTGGCCTGCGGGCTTGACCAATCTCTGTTATAGTCATAGGTCTAAGTTTAATGATAGTTCATACTGCTACAGTTTTAAGATTTTCTGTGTAATGCTGGTTTCCTCCCTTGAGGCAGCAATTAAACTCTCTTCACGCTGGTTTCCCCCTGTGGGCAGCGCTTTTTCTGTCATTTTGCTGAAACTCGTCTTGCGGATGAAGACGCACCTCTGTATGTACCATATTTTCTTACAGTAATAGAATTTAGTCTTATTTAGAAAAAAAAAAAATATGTGTCACTTTGTTTCCAGTGTGTACTTTCATAAAGGAAGATGAAACATTTTTAAAAATATGTATGGGATCTAATAAGTGAGTAATCTTAAGATTCTCCCAATATCGGAGGTTATAAAAGATAGATTTTCTTTTCATCCCAATGGGAAATTTCTTAACATATGTGTGAATAATTTTGGATCATCGAACATAGGCTCCATTTGAATCGAACATTTCTATATTTTCTATCCTTCTCTCTCTCATATGCTCTAATAGATTCGTTTAAGTTCGTTATTGGAGGCCTTTGGGTTCTCTCTCGGTTTGCATTGAAAGAGGATGTTAATATGTACACATGAGGGTGTTCTTCTAGGAGGAATATCTTGTAGCAATCATACAACGCTTTCGTGGTTTTTGGACCATCTGGCTTTCAAAATTTCCACAACATTTACATCCAAAAACCCTTTTGTTACAAGACACAGTATTATTGTATACAATTTATATACATGGCACGTTAAATAATATCATGAAGATCGAAAAAAATTACAATGAATTAAATAACTAATATCAGAAAAGATATTGTTGTATATATAAACAAATCAATAAACATGTAATTTGGAGATAACTCCTAAGCCTGGATAATCATGTGTCATGCCAGCACATATTCCATACGACATAAAAATCCTCAACATTGTGATGCGTCTTAGTACATCGTATAAATTTATCCCATCCCATAATTCCTTCAATTCATATACCGGTGGTTGTAAGTAGACATCCATATTCTTCACTTGTCTTATACCAGGACTATGAGAGCCAACATAATATGTTCATTCTTCACGGAAAACCATGGGGAAGTATTGTTATTCATCACTACTACGGACCAAATGAAATAGTTGGTGTTCTATAGGGAATATGAGTTGACACCATCCATGTGGCTATCTTTAGTCATAGACTTCGTACTTCATCCTTGAATTTTTCGGGCCATGCTTATCATCTGTATAGCTGTGGCTATTGAATATTTTTGGATTCCCATAACTCCCAACTCATACATTGTGGGCATTTATGCAACATAGCTAATTATTTTCAATGAAAGAGCCTTTGAATCCTTAGGATTATAGGCATGTGCCTCAATATCTTAAAGGAGGACCATGTGATTTACCCTTCTTTTTTAGATTTATCCTTTTTTGTCATTGCCACATTCCGGACATATCTCTTTTTACGTATTATCATCTATATGAGACTGATATTTGGACTTGCATGATATGTTATGTACTCAACACCCAACATTTTCAACAATTTCTTTGCCTCTTCGGCCTAAGACGGGGAACATTATCACTGGGAAGAACCTTATCTTTGAATAACTTGTAGTTGGTGATCATGGATAATATTAAATGTAAATTAATGGAATGTAATTATTAATGTCTGTAAAATTGATCATTTGTAATGTTCATTGTGTGATTATATTTCTCAAAATATAAGGGAGGACTTTATGTTTATAAACTTACCTCAAAAAATTTTGAGAAACATGCATTCGACAAGGCAAACTTGCTTTGATTTGTACGGTAAAATCATTGTCTAGCGGGTAGGAGAATTTGACCGGCCGCCGAGTCCAAAGAGAAGGGGTGGTGGAAGAAAAATTTAAGGCTTTCGAAAATTCATTAGTGATATGAAAATGACATCTAAGTGAGCATCATTACGGAATGAATCTAACATTGTCTCGCCAGCGTTACGTATACCTTAAAAAGTAATGTCCATATAACCTCTATTTGAATGCACCTCCATTGCCAGGCTTGTGAAGAACTACTATTGTTGTAGCCATTCCTAATTGGTGAATCTAGACATAGTGGGAATTGAATAGGTGGTTGATTGACCATTCTTGATGTATGTTCCTCTGCGATTTCTCTCTTAATTTAGCTTTCTCTCGATTTGACATTGTCTGGGGTGTAACATAAGATGGTAGGTAGGTCTCTCTCCATCATCTTAGAATCCTAATAATTTCAAAAAAAATATGTTTGAACATGATTAGTACAAAATCCATGATATCAATTAGTAAGCACGTTGAGAATGCATGAATAATTGGTTTGACGTTGAAAAAATTGCATTAATATACCAAACAATTATTGTTACCATCATTGTGCCGAGGATTGTGGCTAGAAGATGCAATATTTTTACAATTGGCGAGTGTGACATTTGCCCATTTTCATCTACCAAATGCACCTTGCGGTATCTTTGCTCGATAAAAACTTCCAGTTTTTAAGTTATTTAAATATTTTACAGACCCCGAACTCAATTATATGAATTATACGCATGAACACGAAAATTTGTATACATTAATTATAAATTTTATTAAGTTGATTGACATAGATAAAAAACATAAATTCGGTTAGATAATGAAAGATATAAATAAAAATTAAGAAATTAAATAGTACGTCTCGAGATGGATAGGAAGACACGATGGACTTTAAGAAATATTATGGAACGAGCTATATTTTGAAGAATTTTCCAATACGATATAATTATGATATTTTCTCCACCAATTTGAGCAAAATCAACAATAAATTTTGGTGTCCACACCTAAAGGTAATTCGGTGCCTTAAAAATCAACTTATTATTCTTGGTGCTAATGTACATATAACCACAGTGCGTGTTATTTGCGCACCTTTGGTGCGGTGTTATTATACGACACACCGGGCGACAAATCCCGCAAATAAAAAAAGCTCAACTATATTTTTTTTTTTAAATGAAAAAAGAAACGGAAAATTGATAAATGGGCGGAATAATGTTTTAGAAAATCTAATTTCGTAAAACAATTCTTTAAATAGTAAACAAATTTCATTATTTTATTATTTTTAAAATTCGAGAGATATTTGCACGAGACATACGGAGGAGCAAGAGAGCGCGGCGGCACTGGAGTAAGCGAAATACTTTCGAACGAACTATTAGGACAATCGGAAATTCCAAACCCTCTGGTGATTTGAACCCCTGTAGCATAGAATTTCAAATGCGGTGATTAAATTTATTTATTTTTTACATTTTCTGTAGTATTTTTTACGCATTAAAAAAAAAAAAAATTACTGTTCATTTTCAGAAGAAAAAAAAATTATTAAAAAAACAAAAAATCCATTTTACGTTAAACCCTTGATTATTTTTGTTTTTGCCTTTGCTTCTTCATGTTTCTGTGATTTTATAATTAGGTATTTTCAGTTTAGATATATAGGGTGTGTATTGCTATATATATATATAGGCCTATGACATCTAACCCACAGGATGACTTGCATAGTCGAATCCCAATCCATGTCGGCCCTTGAGTGAATTTTTAAAAAACTAAATTTTTTTAATTGGTGCACCCTATGTAAACTGGCGCACTGGTGTGAAGTCTTATCACAGTGCACCGGACACATATTGTTAGATAAAAAAAAATTAAAAACATTTTTTTTTAATCTGTACACCATATGTAAAATAGGGCACCAGTGCACTATTTCATTATAGTCCACCTCGCACATAATGTTTGGCAAAAACATTTTTTTATTTGATGCGTTAATCGTTGCGTCGTTTAACATATAATGCACTGGATATCCTTGTTTACAGAGAACAACATACAGTGGTCCCCTATTTTCACGGTGCAATTATAAGAATAGGTTGCACTGCCCCCTCCACGACACCATATGCTACAAAAACTAACACTAGAGAATTTTAATAATTTGTCTGTGTTAATCAATGCACTGGTTAATAAATAACACATTAGTGCTCCTTGTTGACATAGATCATTGTACAGTGTTTTACAGTGTTTTGGCGGTGCGTTTATAAGAACA
Organism: Pinus albicaulis; assembly: GCA_034641835.2. Classification (NCBI taxonomy): domain Eukaryota; kingdom Viridiplantae; phylum Streptophyta; class Pinopsida; order Pinales; family Pinaceae; genus Pinus; species Pinus albicaulis. Next base: position 583,709,958 of record CM076580.1, on the reverse strand, counting down.
CAACGCACCGACGTCGGTGCGTACAGAATTAAAGGCACATCGGTTTCTTGATATTTCTTTTTACCTGAAAATTTTATGATTTGTTTATAAAATATATTAATGAATGATATGGTATAGGTTTCATATTGATAAAGAAATTTCTTACAAGAGATCAAGTAACAAAAATATTGAGAACACATCAAGAAAAGCAAAAAAGGCAAGTTCTTTGTAAAATATTTATAAAAATATTATTTTTGAGCTATATGTAAGTTTAAATAATATGTATTGTTTACTGTGTATCATGCAAAGCCACAAAATGACAAATCTCGTTAAGATTATTTTTGATTTAGGACCAGAAGAGCGTAAAAGCTTGATGGAAAAATTGCAAAAGGATGAATCAGCTGAATGAAAAAATACTATCGATCCAATATGAGTTTCTTTTTTAAATTTTCATTAATAATATACTTAAAATTATTAGATAACATGTTTCAAACAATCTATTAATTCACATATGTTTAATTTTCTTCAGGGACCAACAACTCAGAAAAGGAATTTTGTTCTAAGAAAAGAAAAGAATAGAACATCCAAATGAGAATTAATTTCTCCTTAGCTCATCTGGAGTGGTGTTGGAGGTTAAGGAAAGGGGGAAAAACTTTTACAAAAATTTGAGAGATCTAGTGGAATGAATGTATAGACGTTCTTTCCACTTACAATACAAAAATCAATCCAGTGATTCTAAGAACCAAATTTTATCTAAACTACAGGAAGAGCTTCCAGATAATTGGTCAATGAGACATGTTAAACTTTTAATAACAAAAACGTACAACAACAAAAAATAAGGAATGAAAAAGTAATATTACTTTAAATGTTTTTCTAGAATTATATGTATATATTACTAGAAAGCAATTATTGATAAATATCACTTTTGTTATATTTACTTTTCATATAACAATATAAAAATTAAATATTTTATTGTCGTTTTACATTTTCGGGAAGATTATTAAAATCTCAAAAGATGAATGAGCTAAAATAAAAAATATGCTAGTAGGAATGTCCAAAAAGGTGTATAAGGATATGGTCAAATAAATGGACATAATTGCATCGCATGAGGAGCCATCTCAACAACAACGTGCTTCAAATGTAATATGTAACATTGAATTTTTTGATTAGGTACAATAAATAAACAATTTAGCATTAAATATTAATTTTCAAGTATTTACATGCAGAAAAGAAAAGAAAATGGAACCCATTCATCACATAAAACAAGAAAAGGAAGAAAAGGGTTGATATATTAGTTTGTGAGTAATTATTACTTCCTTGTAACAACTTAACTATATTTCATTTTTGTATATTCTAGGTTTTTTTACAAAAATCATCATTGAATGTATTCAAAGAGGTGCTAACATACAAATGAGGACCATCAGACGAATTGATTGACATTGGCTTAAATATGGGTTGTCAGTATATGTTGGCATATCATAAATTAATTGTGGAATTCGTAAGAATCTATCAATCTTGTTTTACTTAGCTGCGTCTATAATTAATAGAAAAAATATATATAACATTTTTATTAAATATATGATTTGTTATGGGGTATAAAACTTGCAGGAAACAAAGTATGGAACTGCACCAACAGATGAAATATTGAAATATGGCATGAAATTTGGTTTTCAAAGAATGTGCATAGTTCATGAGTTAGTTGTTTCTATGGTATGTCATTTCTTTTCTATTTACATTGATGTATACTATTTAATATTGAAATTTTCATTATTCTCACCAATGTATATACACTCATTACAATTTGTTTTATTTTTGTAGATGGAAGGTGAAGAAGAAGAAAACAATCAACATCGTGAACAAAACATTCCTCAAAATAACCCAAGTCATGGAAGTAGCTCGAGAAGTGACAACAGTTCAAGCGAAGAATGATGATCATTATGTTTGGATATCAAAGCAAGGCATTGTATTTTTTGAAATATTTACTATGAAATCAGCCATTTTGTTTAATTTAATGGACATAGTGTCCCAATTGAAAGACAAAGGGTTATTAAAAAGCCCCCATCCCCATTTTAATTTTTAAACAAGTGTCTTATATATATATATATATATATATATATATATATATATATATATATATATATATATATATATATATATAACATATGTTTTAATTTATTCTATTGCATTCTCCATTGTTGCTATGAAATGTAACACCACTGATTAAATATATGGATGATTAAATATTATAATCAGGAGATGTGAAATCTAATGATATGATATAACAAATTAATCCAAACATCACATTCAAATGCACTAATAAAAATTTAAATGATATGAATAATGTTATAAGATATGTGTCGTCTTTTCATGAATAATGAATTTAAAAAAATCACAATAATTATGATATGATATAACAAATTAATCCAAACATCACATTCAAATGCACTAATAAAAATTTAATTGATATGAATACTGTTATAAGATATGTGTCGACTTTTGATGAATAATGAATTTTTAAAAAATCACAATAATTTCACTGTCATAGGTCGATGTTTCTAAAAAATACAAAATGAACATCGGTGCATCTCAGTTACTGTACACTGGTGCATTTGTATGATAAAGCACACTGGTGCGTTTCTACGACCTATGGGCACCGCACAATACCAATACCAATTATAAATCTCCGTGCATTTGTGCGATATTACGCACCAATGCATTTATGTAAGACTCCTCACTGGTGTGTTTCTATGACTTATGGGCACTACACAAATACCAATATGACCTAGAACAATCAGTTCATTCGTGTGATGTTGCACACCAGTGTTTTTCTATAATACTACGAACTAGTGCATTGATACGACCTATGGGCACTGCACAAATCCCAATACCATTTAGAATGGCCAGGTGCATTGTATCACCTACAGTGCGCCTAGTGCGGTTTTAGACCTTTACATCCCTGTACATGCACCTTTGACTGCACCAGGGAGACTATCTAGATGACACGCACCGAGACATTGCTAAACGTCCCAGGACGTCCTTTATTTTTTTTCCATCCCGGTGCTTGGTAGGTTTGCAGGATCAGTGCGTTTACTCTAAAACGCACCGGTGCATTGACACCTGAATACTGTGCTGATGAGATAAACATCCGTAATAACCTCCGGACGCTCAATTTTTTTATTTGTATTAAAATTCCGTTAGAAGCTCCACCAAAGCCTCTATTACCGAAAACAGATGTTGTAGAAAAAAAAAATTGAAAATTTTGGCCAATTTTATAACACTAAAAACCTCCGTTATAACCTCCGCTAGAGGGTCTTTTCCTTGTAGTGTCTCAAGGTTGCTAATCCATAAAAATATTTTGTGGTATGTACATATGGTTGAAAGAGAGGACTTGGTGGATTCCCTATGTAGGAAGGATAGGTGGTATGCTAGGAATCAAGGAAACTGAATGAGCATGAGTAGAATTATCCGACACCTGATCTTGAGTTGGCAGCGATCATCCATGAATTAAATATGTGGAGATGATATCTTCTTGCCAGGAGGTTTATATTGATGAGAGATCACAATGGATTAAGGTATCTACTTGACCAACCGAATCTCAATTTTAGGCAAGCGAGATGGTTTTCCATGATTATTGAATTTGACTTCGAGATCCCATACATTATGGGTAAGAAGAACAAGCTTGTAGATTCTCTTAGCAGGAGAGTACAAGTGAATCACATAGTAGCTATGAGCACTTATGGTACAAATCTACAGGATCAGATCTTACAGGAAGGAAATAATGATGAAAGTATAGAGAGCTTAGGCACAGGTTATAACAGGCTACATGTGATTAGTATGTGGACTATTATCTTACAATAGATGGTTTAATCATATTTAGGGACATGATATATGTGTTTAAATATATTGAGCTCAATAAGACTATCTTGTGAGAGTTTCATGCAAAACAACCCATGATACGAGAAGAAATTCAAAACAGTGAAGAATTTTTATTATTGGTTGAATATGAAGAAGAAAGTGGCAGAGTTTGTGGCTAGATGTTTGGATTTTCAGTAGGTAAAAGCGTAATGTCAGAATCTAGGTGGAATACTACAACTAATTTCAATTCTGGAGTGAAAGTGGGAGGTAATTTCCATGGATTTCATCACAAATTTTTCAAGGACATCTATAAAGCATGATTATATCATGGTTGTGGTAGACATGTTAAAAAAGGTAGCACACTTCATTCCAGTGAAGTCTACTTAGTTAGCTAATGATGTAGCACTACTTTTCATCAGAGATGTGGTGAGGTTGGATGGTGTTCCAAGGAAAATTGTGTCGAAAAGGGATGCTAAGTTCACTTCCAAGTTTTGGAAGGAGATGTTTGCAAGTTTGGGGACAAATTTGTCCTTTAGCACAACTTATCATTCGCATATATATGGAAAGACAAAGAGGATTAGTAGGATCTTGCAGGACATATTGAGGATGTATGTAATGCATCAATAGAGGACATGGGAGGAGTACATTCCGTTGGTTGAGTTTTCTTATAATAGTGGTTATCAAGAGTCATTGAGAATAACTCTGTTCAGGGCACTATATGGGAAGATTTGTAATACTCTCATTAGTTGGAGTGATCTAGTGAACAAGGTGTTAATAGTACCAGATATGTTGGTAGAAATTGAATAGGAAATTGAGGTAATCAAGAATAATCTAAAGACAACATAGAACAGACACAAAATTTATGCAGATCAGAATAGTATGTTTAAGGAGTTCTAGGCTAGAGAACATGTATACTTTTGCATCAAGCCTAATAATAGATCCTTGAGGATTGGCTCATGTGCGAAGCTATCACCTTGGTATTGTGGGTCTTTTGATATTTTTTATGGGATTCGACCATTTTCCTATCAAATTGCATTGCCTTCGATAATGAAATTCCATCATGTTTTCCATTTTTCATTTCTTAAAAGATATATAAAGGATGTTGATCATTTTATTTTTTGGTTCGAATTGTAGGTGGAACCAAAAGGATAATTCAAGTAGGAAGCTCAGTTTATTTTGTAGAGAAAAATTGTCATGCTTCTGAACCATGAAATTAAGAAGTTTAAACTGTATTGGAAACACTTTGGGCTCGATGGAGCTACATGGGAGATGACAGATCACATGTGGGCTATGTACCCTTCTATATTTGTTAGTTGAGCGAATGTTTTTGGGATATGTTTTGATGTGATGTTTTTGTATATGTATATATGTATATGGATGTAAATATTTCCATGAGATGTCTTATAAATCTCAAATAAGAAGTATCATCATCATATTTTTATGTTTTCATGTTGGTTTTCTTTTGAGGAGGATGTTAATTGTAAATACTGCAACGAGATAATTTTAAAAGCTCCATAAGAAGTATATGTTCTTTTTTTCAATGGTTTTCTTTCTGTAGGTTTCATTGAACACCAAGAACAGTGTTCCCCTAAGGGGGAGGGGTTTGTAATAGCCTCGGGTTAAAAACTTCATGTAATAAAGTTAATAAAGGAAAAATAATAACCAAGGTCATGTGATACATATTCCAAGTTGACTGTTGGGATAAACATCCTAGTGTGGATGTCCATTTGATTTATTATGGCTAAGGGAAATTGGAGAAAGAAATGGAAAAGGATTTGGAAAGGAATGAGGCATTAATTTGAATTTTATTTGTGAAAATTATGGAAATTAGGAGAAAGGGAAGGTGAAAGGTCACATGTTGCATGTGAGGAGGAAAATGAAGGAAAATAAAGGAAAATAAAGGAAATAGAGGCCTCATTGATAAAAAGGATTTTGAGGATTAGTTTGTAGCTTTTTCAGTTTAGTTTTGGAGCTCTCTCTCTCACTCTTGGACACTTAGATCATTCTTGGAGAACTCTAGTATTGGGTTAAGAAGATAAAAGGAAGAGAAAAGAAGGAAAGTGGAAGCAAATATCAATCAAGGAAGAGGAGAATCTAGTGGCTGCAGTGGGATTACTTTTAGGTATGGATTTGAATGTGTGATTTCATTTCTAGATTTGGAATGCATGGGACATGCATGTGTGTAACTAGCCTTACCTTTCCATTTCCAGATAGTCCTGATGTGATATTGAAGCAAGTGAAATTGGAGGTTTTGAAAGAAGCCCATTGACTTTTGGAGGAAGAGAATTAGACCTCTTTAAAAAAAAAAATTGTACTAATCTCAAGAATTATTAGGCAAGAGAAACCATTTCCTTTGTATTTATGGAATATTCTACATGGGAGATGACAGTTAGATGTCCTTGTGTAGCTGGTATTGAATTTGAAGGTATAAATTCCTTTAAAAAATAACTAGCTCACCATTGCATTGTGGAACCATTGCACTGGATCTCTCTCCAGATACATATATTTAGAAGGAAATAAAGTTTTATAAACAAGTAGGAGGTAATGATTCATCATGGCTTATAACACTAGATATGTCTGGGAAGAAGAAAGCTTTTACACAGATGGAAAAAAATCCTCAAGATTAATACAGATAACATCCATTTAGAAATAACATACACCATTGAGAGAACATATTTAGAATAGGGTTGTTTTTGTCTCCTTCAACCCCTTGAAAGCATGGATTCAAGATGCATACACCAAAGATTCCTATTAGGCTATAATAAAAGAACCATTTCAATAAGATTTAGCAAGGGTTAATATAGACCAGTAAGCTTCCCTCACACTTAGAAAGCTCTCATATCTTGGTTTCCAATCTGATGGTGGGTTGTAAGATATCCATGACAAATTTGTACATTTGTTGAAACCTGGTAAATGGGTCATTCAAAGTGTTTTCAATGTATTCCTTCATTTCTTGTACACTTTTCCTTGACCTTGTGGGGCCCTGGTTCTTTCTATCATCTATATCTATTTAGACTTGCCTTACTGATTATTGGTTCACCCAATGAAACCTTTCATCCTTCTCAATGTTTCTATACATATTGACTTTTAGGCTTCTATTAATTCCATTCTCATTTCCAATTCCTTAAAATGTTTCCATGAGAAACAGAGACAAGGATATTTTTTTCTCCACTAAAATGTCATATTTTATCTTAAAACAACATGTGTCAAGTGTCTTTCATCTCTCAGGACATGAAATGATGTCCAATGTGAAATTGAAATTCATAGTTATGTAATTTGATCTCATACCTGGTTCCATGGGGGATAAAGATAATGTTCTTATTATTTGATTTATGCTATATTTATGTTGCTATTTTCCATCACTCTTAGTTTTTTTCTATGTTGCAAGTGGACCTGTAGTTTTCATCATCAAAAGATGTTACTTAGATAGGAACTGTTAACATTTGAAGAAATGGAAATTGGAGGTTTTGGAAGAATCCCATTGACTTTTGGAGGAAGAGAATTAGACTTCTTTTAAAAAAATAACCACAATAATCTCAAGCATGCTTAGGCAAGAGAAACCATGTCCTTTGGATTTGTGGAATATGATACATGGGAGATGACAGTTAGATTTCCTTATGTATTTGGTATTGAATTTGAAGGTATAAATGTCTTTCAAAACTAACTAGATCACAATTGCATTATTGAACCATTGCACTGGAAGTCTCTCCAGATACAACTATTTAGAAGAAAACATTTTTTTATAAACAAGTATGCATTATGATTCATGATAGATTACAACACTTGCTATGTTTGGGCAGAAGAAAGATTTTACATAGATGAAGAAATAATTGTCAAGATTAATGAAAATAACATCCATTGACAAATAAAATACACCATCGAGAGAACATATTAGAGAAAGGATGTTGTTGTTTTATTCAATCCCTATAAATAATGGCTTTAAGATACATACACCAGAGCTTCCTACAAGGCTATAATAATAGAACCCTTTAAATCAGATTTAGCAAGGGTGAATAAAGACCAGTAAGTTTCCCTCGTACTTAGAAAGCTCTCATATCCTGGTTTCCAATCTGATGGTGGGTTGTATGATATCCACGACAAATGTTTACATTTGTTAAAACCTGGTAAATGTGCCATTCAAAGTGTTTTTAATGTATTCCTTCTATTCTTGTTTAATTTTGCTTGACTTTATGGGGCCCTATTCCTTTATATCATTTATATCTATTGGGACTTGTCTTACTAATTATTGGTTCACACAGTGAAAGCCTTAATCTTTCTCAACATCTCTCTTCATATGGACTTTCAGGATTATATTAATTCCATTCTCATTTCAAATTCCTTACAATGTGGCCATGAGAAACAAAGACAAAGAAAGTTGTTTCTGCACTAAAATCTCATATTTTACTGTGAAACAATGTGCATTGAGGGTTTTTCATTTCTCAGGACATGAAATGATGTCCAACATGAAATTAAATTTCATAGTTATATGTAATTTGGTCTCATAGGATCCATGGGGGATAACGACAACACTCTACTTTTTTTATTTATGCTTTACCTTTTTTGGTATTTTCCATCACTCTTGGTTTTTTTTCTATGTTGCAAGTCGACCTGTATTTTTTATCATCAAAACATGTTACTTAGATTAAAACTATTCACATTTGAAACAAGTGAAATTGTAGGTTTTGAAGGAAGCCCATTGAATTTTGGAGGAAGGGAGTTAGACTTCTTTAAAAAAAATAACCACAGTAATAGCAAGCATGCTTAGGCAATAGAAACCATGTCCTTTGGCGTTATCACATATTATACCTGGGAGATGATAGTCATATGTCATTTTTTAGCTAGTATTGAATTTGAAGGTATAATAACAAAATTTTGAAAAGAAGGATAAAATTGCCACAGAGATAGACAGATTTTAGTTGAGATTACAACTATAGAACTACTCACATCTTGGAGTTCATTCGGATAGTACTATGGCTGTGAAATTACACTAACCTGCTGCAAGAGATGTATCTCATCTGAAAATTTCTAGCATCATCTTGAAAAGCTTCTAGTTCACCATTTTGAATTGAACTTATTGGCAAAGAACTTGTGAAATTTGAAGAAGGGAAGTAATCATTTGCTACCCTCAGCCAATACTTCATGCCTATGTGGAAAATAAATGCATGGAAACTAGAAAGAACCATAATAGGAGCTCCATATCTTGAAAATTTTTCCAATGTGACTTTTAATACCCCTATTAAAGGAAGAAAAAATATTATACACCAAAAAGAGTAATAAATACCACCCCTCCTACACCCCAGTTTAAGAGGGGTAGTAAAAGTCACATCGACAAAGTATCAGTGTATCATATTTTTTCTTTCTTTAATAGGGGTAAAGAAAGAAAAAATATCCAAGTAATTTTCTCAACGAAGATAGTGTTTCAGATGTAAAACTCAGAATATCCATAGTGGTAATTTTTAGTCTATGTTTCGATTCTAAATCAAGACTCATCATCAGGACAACTTGCTAAGAAGAAATAATATCAAGGTTAATAAATAGTGGAGAGAAATCAAAATGAAAGGGACGACCAGCTCTTAATATTTGTAAATTGATTAATTTATCCCGTGCTCGGCTACCTTCTCTATCATCCTTGAGTGCAGCCGCTGCATCAATGGTGAACTAGAGGTCCCTGCGAATGACAGCAGCTAGTTTTAAATGCATTATATAAGCTTTCGTAGATATTTTATCTAACCAAAATCTTGTTCTGTGAATTTCATGATGGATAAGGGATTTACTAAGACAGTCGAACGCCCTGTGGTTATGTTGGTTATGTATTTTATGTTTGATGAGAGCGAAGGCTGATGTTAGATTAGAATCACGGCAGTGCTTAAGGAATGAGATATCTACTTCCCTTATTTGAATTTTAAGCAAAAAAAAACTTTATAAAAAAGTATGCGGTAATGATTCATCACAGCTTATAACACTAGCCATGTTTGGGCAGAAGAAATATTTTACACAGATGAAAAAAATCCTTAATATTAATACAAATAACATCTATTGACAAATAAAAAACACCATTGAGAGAAAATATTTAGAAAAGGGTTGTTTTTATTTCTTATAATCCCTTGAAAGCATGGCTTCAAGCTACATACACTAGAGCTTACTAGAAGGCTATAATAAGAGAACCCTTTCAATAAGATTTATCAAGGGTGAATAAAGACTAGTAATTTGCCCTCATACTTAGAAAGCTCTCATATCTTGGTTTCCAATCTGATGGTCGGTTGTATGATATCCATGATATATGTGTACATTTTTTGAAACCTGGTAAATGTGCCATTCAAACTGTTGTCAATGTAATCATTTTTTTCTTGTACACTTTTGCTTGACCTTGTGGGGCCCTAGTCCTTTATATCATTTATATTTTTTGGGACTCATACCCATTGTTGGTTCACACAATGAAATCCTTCATTCTTCTCAACGTCTCTCTTCATATTGACCTTTAGGCTTCTATTAATTCCATTATCATTTCCAATTCCTTACAATTTTTCCATGAGAAACATAGACAAAGAGAGTTTTTTTCTACACTAAAATCTCATATTTTTCCTTGAAACAGTGTGCATCAATGGTTTTTCATCTCTCAGGGCATGAAATGATTCCCAACATGAAATTGAATTTCATAGTTATGTAATTTGATCTCAAAGGTTCCATGGGGATAACGACAACATTTTCCTTATTTGATTTATGCTTTATTTTTATTGGTATTTACCATAACTCTTAGTTATTTTCTATCTTATATATTCCATTGAATATCTTACACAACTTCTTTATGATCTTAAGGTAATTATATAGTAATAACTTTAAGGAAGAATTTTTGTTTTACTTCTTAAAGAATATGTACACATTGTTTTATTATGTGCAATTTTATTTTTATTCAGTTCTTAGAGTGGTGAGAGAATGTGACATGCCTTGGGATATCCTAGTAAGGAGATATATTGGGCATTCCAGTTGAAGATTGAAAAGGCTCTATTCTAGAAATTTATATGTATTTATATCAACTAATATGTGAAAAATTCATTTCATAATTTATGCTTAATACTAGTAGGGCCATTTTATTTTCCTAACTTGAAATGTATAGGCACAATTTTCATCTAAACTGTAGACTATAATTTGATGTGCCTTTTCTAGATGGTCTGGACTATGGAGTGTGGAGTCTTCATTGAGTATTATATTTCTTCCTGGTCCCTGTTTTCTTAAACTGCACAAAATTTCCAATGTTCATTTGACTGAAATGAACATATTCTAAAATGACTGCCAACCAAAGTTGGTCAAAACCATATGCCTTTCTCTTAACCAAATGTTGGGGGGCTTTGTGTGTTGTATGTTTTCATGTTCAAGATATGAGTTTTACAGTGATGGAATGTAATAAAGATGTATTTGACTATTTTTATGGATTTTTTTGCAAAATTCTAATCGAGGAGCTAGAATCAACGTAAAGTTGGTATATGAAGCAATAGTTGGAGTGATAGAAAGTGGTGTCATAAAGGTCCATTTAGATCATGTATTGTTTTTAGGAAAGTATGGTGGTACTCGAGCATCTTACTAGACAAGAATAAAAAATGTTGGGCTGCCTTGGGAACTTGGGCTAGCAGAGGCTCTTCAGACATTAGTGGCTAATGACTTGTGTGGTCGGAAAATTCTACAAACATATGGTCAATTGAAGACATGAAGAGATGTTTTCATAACTACTCTCCTTGGTGTAGAAGAGTTTGGTTTCAATACAACACCCCTTGTTAGTATGAGTTGAATCATGATGTGTAAATGTCACAAAAACACATGTCTCATTGGTATTGCTACTCAGGATCATGTTTTATGGGAAACATTTACAGGATAACCAAAACATGTCATTAATTTCCTCTTCAAGCTTGTCGAAGAGGATAGTGAAATTTTTCTGATATGGGTTTCAGAAATGTAAAGCATATGGTTGGTTGTATAGATATGATAAATATGGATAAAAAGGTTATAGACAGTAATGAGAAGCTTGAAAATATCGATATTTATTTTCTACTTCATCTTGCAGTAGAGATTCTCCCATAAGCTACTCAATATTGTGTTCAGGCACAAGATCATGGTCTAGATATGTCCCTGGACCAATAACTGATCAAGATTTCAAAGGTATCTCTAGAGAAAGGTATACCTGCTTACATGGAGATCCTCATAAGGAATTTCAATAGATTTATTGGTACAATGATTAGCCATGAAGTTACAAAAATATACAATATGATGGGTTTGTCAACAAACATGATTCATGTAAAACTAATAGGTAATGCAGGTCAAATCCTTGGGGAATTCATTCGTTCAAGTGTTACCCTGGATTTGGAAGGGGACAACAATGATTATGTTGGTAAGGATTTATCAGGAGGCAAGATCATGGTTTACCCTCCTAGAAGAAATCAGTTTGATAATAAATAAAAAATTATCATTGGGAATGTTTCTCTATATGGGGAAACAATTGGAGAAATGTACTTCAATGGTATCACAACAAAGACGTTTTGTGTGAGGAATTTAGGTGCAAAAGCAGTGGTTGAAGGAGAAAAATATCATGAATTTGAATACATTGCTGGTGGAATTGTAGTCATATTTGGAACAACTGTGGGGAATTTTGTAGCTGGAATGAACATAGGAACTGCCTATGTTCTAAACGTCGATGGAAAATTTGATTGAAGATGAAATCTCTAGTTGGTAGACCTTGAAAATTTTCAATAGGAAAATGGTTTCATGACACAAAATATCATGGTAAAACAATGCCAACATTACTCTAACAATCAGTTGGCAAGAGAATTCCTTGTTGATTTGGAAGCCTTCCCCCCAAAGTTTGTGAAAGTATTCCCATGAGACTATAAAAGAGTGTTGCAAGAAATCAAGGCTAGAAATAATGTGAAGGAAGCAGAGGAGTCTGAATTTATGAAGAAATATTCCTTTGAGGAGCTGAAGAGGATGGAAAAAGTTGTTTCAAATCAAAATAAAAAAGTGACAAAGTTTACAAGGTATATTTTCATGTATTTCAACTCACGTTTTTTTTATTTTTAATTTTGACTCTATAACATGTATATCATCATCAAATATTAGCTACACTATATAAAATCCTTGATACTTTAAAATGATTTGACAAATTCATCAAATGTTAAGTTGCATAAATGTTGAGTATGATGGATTTGTCATGGGGCTAACATTTCCATCTAATGTGGAGTAAAGTTAACATAAAGTGGTGCCACAAAGACCTAAAAAGATAGATAATATAGTTATTTATCGTGGTTTTATGATATATATGTGTGAGATACTTTCATATAAACATGTTCCGGCACAGATAAATTATTGGAAGGAAGCGGATGAGGAAACAATTGAGGGCCACTACTGAAGACACAATTAGCTAGGTGTATGGAGTGTGGAACCCCCTTTTTTCATCAGCTTATAGTAAAAAAATAATTTATGTACCCCTAATTATTTATTAAAATATAAAGTGAAACATGACGTAGTTATACAGTTCAAATTTCATATGTTATATTCATTCTCTGAGTGTTTTCCTTTTTGTATAATGTAAAGCTTACTAATAACATTTCTTGTGCATTTATATTTTTAGTTTTGCTATATTGTACACTTTTATGTATTCTGAACATGTGAAACTTTTTCCTCCATGAAGGATAATGGTGGATGTCCTATTGGGAACAAAATAACTAAGTGGAATGAATTAGTGCACCAAGGACATTGGTGAGAAGCATTGGACTAGATACTGGAAAAAAATAAATTTTAGAATTCACTGGGTGTGTATGCCCTGCCCCTTATGAAGGTGAATGTGTACTAGGAATAATTGAAAAAACGATATCTATTAAAATTATTTAATGTGAAATAATTGATAAATATTACGAAGAAGGTTGGATGGTTCAATGGTATTATGAGTGGGTGTAAGAGATTAGATTGCAGGTTTTCCTGTGTTTATTTTGAAAGAATATCTTTTGAGTAATTTATGTATTGGAATAGATACATCTATGTAGAAACGGGATCCTCAACAGAATTGACCTTAAATTTTTGGCCTTTTGTAACCTCGACTTCTATTCTTTTTTAACTCCATCTCCCTCATGGGCAATCATTTTAAGAAAATGAGAAGGCATGAAGAATATATTAAGCGATTGGAAGAGGATCGAAGAAAAATGGAAGCATTTAAATGAGATCTTACTTTCCGTATGAAAATTCTCAACAATGTTATATGTATCGTAACTTTATCCACATTTTTTTTTCTAGTTGAAGCAAAATCCTACTCATTTTTTCCCTTTCATAGTGAACTACCTTGTATTTGATGCTTTCCAGCCATCGATACTTGTAAGGAGCATTTGGCTAACTTTGAATGAAATTCTCCCAATGAGGATGTTCAAAATTCTCCTAATACGAATGACAGACATGTGCTTGAGGAATTCATTAATATTAAGACATATTCTCAAGCAGCTAAAAACAAACATGAGGAAAATCAGTATACCAAAAAGGTGAGATTCCACAATGGTGATAAACCTAATTGGATGATCTCAAGTAATTTATGGAAAAGAAATCCTGCAATTGTTCATAGAAGAAAAGAGGTGGGTAATTATGGATATTATTCGTCTGTATTGTGTTTTCTTCACTTATATGTTTTTTAAAGTTTCTTTAAAAAGGTTATTGTTTGGCTTTTGGTCCTTTCAAAATTCATTCATTTAATGATGTTCTCAAAGAGGACTTATTTTCATCTTATGAGGGGAGGTATCTATGGAATAATCCTTAAAGAAGAAGGATTCTCATTATCAAGTATAATGTCTTCCTTCAAATCATAAATTGTTTTCAAATTCAAAACACTAAGCGAGAGGAGCATTCCAACCATTTTTGAAAGAAAGTTAGGTGATCGCTCCCCAACCTGTAAGGTCTACTGTTGAAAGGACATTGCCTAATGTTTCTTTGTCATCTCTTGAGGGTGAAGTAGATTCATCATTGGTTTCCAATGACACAGTCTGCTTAAATGTCACTACCACCACTACCTCCAGAATTAGTAGATCTAAAGAAAAAAATAGGTACATACACTGATGCATGTGAAGGAAATAATTTGAGTTATTGAGGGAGTTAACACATATGCCACTACACATAATACATCTCAATCTCAAGCAAAGAGAAGGGTAGAAGGTGTTGGTCATTTTCACTGCACGCAAAGTAAACAGTTTCATTTATCGATGGGGCTAACACGTATCCCACTACACCTAATACATCTCGAGTTCAAACACAGAGAAATGGTAGAAGGTGTCATTAGGGGAATTTTGAGGTCTAAAATGGGACTCTTAAGGAAATAATAAAATAATAGCTAAACCAATAAAATAATATTTATGAATTTACAATTCACTTTTTGCACCAAAATCCATGTAACCATGGTTAAATTCAATTCAAAAGTTGTACCAAAATAAAAATAATAATAATAAATTATTGATGTGACTATAAATAAGAATAATATTTTCAAGAAAAAATCATTATCATTGCACAACTAATGCATTTGTCCTTTGTACTTGAATACCTTAAAATAAAATATAAATATAAATTCATAAATTCTTAATTATAGAATATAATATTAATTAAAATTCATATTATTTAAATTATATAATAACATGTAATTAATAGACTATATAAAAATAATATAATATAATATAATATATTGTTTTATGTATGATTTTTATATTACATATTGAATTGATTTGATTTATAAATAAATATTTGAAAATATACAAATATAATATTTATTGAAAAGTGTGTAAATACATGAAGATTGTGTAGGGATATGCATTGTTTCTTTCAAAAAATATGAAATGACAATAATAATATTTTATTCAAAAAGTGTGAAAAGACATTTATTATGAGTATTTTACTTTATGACTTTAAAAGTACTTAGAGCACTAGCATGGTTAATCATGAGTTTTTATTCACCATTGAGAATGTGACAAGTAAGTACCTTTAACTCAAGCAATGCCACCTCAACCATTAGGGATGATGTCATCCCCTAAAATGTGATTGGTTCTCATAAAGTGAATTTTTATTGTACGTTTTCCTTAGGAGGCCCATTTTAGACCTCAAAATTCCCCTAATGTGATCACCTAAACTACATCGATGTTATATAAATTTTGTTTAGCAACTTGGTGGCTTACAAGGTCAAGTTTTTCTTATAGTGGTATTTTGCTTACTCTATATATTTATATCATGTATTATATATATATATTGGATTAGGATTTAGATATATGGAGTCTATTACTAAGAGATGTTCACATGCTCCTGTTTATTCCAAATTTGACAAGATGATACATGGTGTCCAATACATTTGTTGCCATATTAACAATGATTCTATTCTATTCCCATATAAATAATGATTATTTTATATTTTAGTGCTTTTTTCAGTGGCCACACCAAAGAAAATTACAGCGTTAATGAAGGTGTATGGGCATACCAATGATGAGGTCAAAATCCATTTGCAGGTAAACATATTTTCCAAACCCCCAATTTATCTTATATGTCATTTTGAATTATATTTCTTTGAAAATGAGAATTTTTATTGATTTTATATTATGGATTTGGACAGAAATATCGTCTACACACCAAAAGGCCCAGTCCCTCACCAATAAACTAAAATCCTCAAGCACCTCAGTTGGTGGTTGTTAGGGGGATTTGTGTGCCTCTTGAATATGCAACACATGCATATATTGTATCCTAGGAAGGGCATGGTGGGCTTTACAATCCACTACCTACAAATTTTTCTTTCCCACCTCTAAAAAATTACTGTCAGCCTTATCTTCCTTAAAGCCATGAGAATTATTTCCAAATGAATCAAACAACTTCAAAGTCATAGCTTCACCACACAATTTTACTTTATTATGACCAAAAACAAGAAGAAATATAGCAAACACTGTCACGATCTCAAAACTCCCCACAAGGGCCTTTGTAGTGTAATGGCCAATCCTCTAGGGCCAGGGTAACCTATACAAATTTTGGCAAAGAGGAAAGTGTAGGGGAAGATGCAAAGTCAGATAGTTCTAGTTGGAAGGCAGAAGACTATGGTTAAACAACAGTGGTGATGAACATGGAAAGGGATTCGTCGCTTAGAAAAATACCCCACGTATTCTTGGACGAAGATGATAGAGATGTAGCAGGTTACAAAGCTATAGATCACACAGGAAAGAAAACACTATTAAGGAGATGATAATTTTTCAAATGTTTCACTGCTATGAGGTAATACTGGCTCTATTATGTGTATGGAAATTGATTATGTAGGTGGACAATTAGTTAGAGAGGTATGTTTTTTTGGTGTTAGAGAAGGGTGTATTGGAGAGGTATACATGCCCTCTTTGTTCCATGATGTAATTAATGTTTTATAATGAATGTAAATATTGTTTTAATTCTTATTTGATGGATGTTTTTGATCTCTTATATTCATTCATTTCATTATATTTTGGTTGGTTTTGATCTACAAATGATTTAGCATCATAATGAGCTTATCATGTAGTTCCTCATATTAATATGTTTTGATTTTCTTTATGATTCTTATGTACACATGGCTTGTTGATTTCCCTTATCTTAAGATTATTCATCCACCACTACTTTAACTGTTTTTTCAAAGGACAAGTTATTCAGTATTTCTTGTGTTCTCACTTTATATTTGAAACATCATTAAACATAAATCACTAATCTAGTTTGCATATCTGTGATATTAGATATATTAGTGATTTGATCTTAGAAAAATCCTCCTTGTGTTGGAGGAGAGTTGGCCTAAAGACAAGGTAGGTTCTATTGAGGTAATAATGGGTAGAACTTTATATAGTTACCCCAAGGTTTCTACTTGAAAAATTGGACTGTCTCGTGTGTGGATCCAGGAGGTAACAAGTCTGACTAGTGAATTGTCACAAGTCCACGTTCTGGGCATGTTTATGGGGATTTAGGTTTAAATGTTAAATAAAAAAACTTAATGGATAATTTAATAACCACCTGAAAGGTTTCTTTAGGGGAAACATATGTGTTCGCATATGAGTCCTTAGACAATCACAAAGTTCACAATCACCTAGTTTATGAGTTGTCATACTTATCTTTGATGAGGTGTCATCCTTATCTATTTAGAAGTTATCAGTGTGTTGGCACTCTTTAGCTTACAAGGTGATTATATCCATGTATGATATATTCATACCATTGGATTATTATATTGTTGAATATGGTTTAAAGCCTTTTCTGCCAATTATTCTCTTGTGTTTTTCTTGCACTATTTCTTAACTAAACGAAATGTGGACCATAAGAGGGGGAGAGGAAAAGGGGCCGTGAATTGTCCTTGATACATGTCTTTTGGTAGAGTACTACAGGTTTTCCCATGCTTCACTAAAAATATTTTCTACTTGCCTTAGAATTATGTGCACCAATAAAATCTGTCACATCCTTGGGGAAGACATGTATTCCTCATGCATGGAAAGGGATATAATGTGTAGTTTTCAAGGGATGTATTCCCCCATTATTATTATTCCATTGTTCCTCACGCTACAAGGAACCTGTATTCTTTTGCATAACTCTCATTTCCCATAACCAGTAGAAGAAACCGATGTCCTTGATATCTATATGAGCCTCTGGTAGGGTGGTATGCTAAAGCAGGTTGGTGGCTGGTAGAAGATACATTAGGTTCATTTTAGGAAAATTCGTGGCTGTAGCATGAGTAGAGAGACTGGAAGCTTGAATTACCATTACCCACTTGTCTTATTTTATTTCTAATTGCAAATGACTAAATGAACCAAGGCCTACTAGTTCCATGTATCCCGAGAGAGAATGAGCAGTTCAGATTCTTCATGCCTACACTTGAGCACTAGAGGGATTTTTGAAAGATAGCATAGCAAAGAAATGGTATCCTGACCTTGTGGTGTCTCTGGCCAAGAGGAAGAGGGTTGCGGCTGATTGGAGGTTGGTGGACACATTCATGTTAAATGATAAGAGTTTTTTCCTATTTGTGTATGGTTTTTATCTGTGTTTATATTTTTATCAATCAGACACTATCAATATTTTGACAATTTTTCTTATTGGGTATATTATAAATATGGTAGCCTTCTTCATTTGCATACATATTGTTTAAATCAATTATAAATACATTATATATTTAAAGAAAAATTCCATATTAAGGAAAATAGATTCCTTAAAATTTATTAAACGTGGACACCAAAATTAAACCAGCTAAACATTTCCAATATATGATTTGGTATTTTTCCTCTACGTGTCTTCAAATATGGTGTTTCTATGCTTCATTTTTTCTTCACTGTTTTTTTTATAGAGCTCTGTTGTCTAGATGTAATACGTTTTTATTCCTTTCTTTTCTTTTCTTTACCTTTTGGTTTAAAAATATCTTTATTCTGATTAGTTCTGATGCTAACTACCACATGGAGTGGTCTCAACTACAACTACAGGTTCATTTGGTGACTCCTAGAGTTGGACATGATGGCATAACTATAGGTGAAAATTGTTATATTATAGGTGGTGTAGATAATAAGAATAGCAGTGATATAAAAATGGGTTGGATAATTTTTTATTTTTTTTTCAAGAACCTCCCACTCAGTTAAACAAATAAAATATTTAGCTTATACTTGACAATTTGCAGAATTTATGCTTGAAAGAGGTGTATTATTTTTAACTGTTTAAGTGTCTTAAGTCCATTCATTTTTCTTGAAATTAAACATGTGTAAAAGAAATATAATTCAGTAATAAAACATCCACAAATAATAGCAAAATTAATCTAGGAGTTCACCCGTATATTGTGGGCTACTTCTCCTTGAGCTTTTGTCATCTTGACTTGGCTATTTGGGATTATGGAAAAGTTCCTTTTACAAGTTCCACACTTAATTCAAATGGTTAATAAACTTAACAAAATGTTTTATAATACCATCTATATCCTTTTCATGGTTGTCATCACTCTGCAAATAGATCTAGGATCCCTTAGACTTGATTCCTTCTCTCAGTGCTCTGGGCTACACTAACCTTCTACATGGAACTAACTCTTTCATAATTCTTCTGTTTTCCCTGAAACCTAACCTAATGTATTCAACACACATCAAACACCAAAATTAGACTGATCATTTGCTCAAAGCGAACACTGCATCCCCAAACTAGGCCTTCCTCCATGGTTTTCCCTTGGCTGCCCAAAACTTCCTTGTAGCTTCTCAAGCTCTAGAATTATTCAAATGGCTCTAGAAATCACTTCATTGGATTCATAATGCCAAAAATAGTGAGGATAGACTATTTTTTCACTGAAAATGGCCTCTGGCTGCTTCGGTTTCTCCTCCAACACCTGTCGACGCTCCTTGACACTAAGACCACTGAAAACTTCTCTGATGGGTTCTCGACCTCTATAAGTCATCAAAAGCTTATGAAGCCTCCATAAATGGATTCATAATTCTCATTACAGTTATAAATGACTATTGGTTCGCAACATAAGGCCTCTAGCTACCTTAGCTAGGCCCTGAACTACTGCTGGCAAAAGCTGGCACTAATGGCCCCTGGAACTTCACTGAAGCATCTCGGCCTTCAAAAGTCCAAAATTGACTATTGGATTTCTAAATAAGTCCTCTAGCTCCCTTCGCTAGGCCTCAAACTATTGTTTCCCCCTGGTGGCCCTAGTGACCCCTTGAACTTCCTGAAGCAAAAACCTGCTCAAAATTTCTTTGATGGCTTCACAACCCACTCCATTGAGTTTGGAATGTTGGAGATAGTCGAAATTGACTATTGGCACTCCAACATTGGTCGAATATAGCTCAAGATAGAGCCTGAACACATTTTTCCTAGTGTCCCCTAAATCAGCTCCACTAAAAATGGAGGAACTGAAATTAGCTACAGTTAAATTCGGAAATCATGCCAAAGATGACGCGTGCACCATAAACTCCTCCAGCTCTGACCGTTAGTGGTAAATGTCAATTGGGAACCTATCACATGGTTTACGGTCTATTCAAAACCACAACCGAAACTGTCAGCGGAGATAGCCATAACTTCCAGGTCACATTGCAATGTTATGGGTTTAAACCGCAATGGTCAAAGTTAGTTGACAGAGAACATTTTATGTGTTGTTTAGGTTCCAGTAACATGTGACCACTCTGAAATAGACAGACGAAACTGCAGTTTAACTCACTGGTTTGAGCACTGACCGCACGGTAACATAAACCATGTGAATGAAAACTCTATTGGCGGTAACGGTTAGGGCTTAATCCCTCAAGTCATGGCGCGATTGTCGTATGGTGGGGGCTGGCCCCCCAAACCCCCATACTGAAAACTATAACACGTTAACTGTAGCCTTTGCCCTTAAGTGGTTAATAAATACTCATAGTGCAGGAAGTATGGGCGCGGACCTGCAGATAGGAGGTCAAGGGTTTAACCCCCTGGCCGCGCCAACAAAATTTTACCATACGGTCCCGAGGACACGTGGTAGCCTCAGGGCTGGCCACATGTCGCCCTATAATTGGCCAATCTTCAACCATGTACAGTCCATCAATGAATCACACGTTGCCACTTATCGAACGTTGGTTGGTCCAAAAAAAATATTCCAGGGAATATTTTGGGGAATATTCCCTAGAATATTATTTTTTTAACTTTCCAAAATTCCAAGTCAAACTTGGTCAAAGTCCAAATTTTGTAGTTTACTGGACTTTTCAAACTGCAATAACTTCTTCATACAGTGTTCATTTTTTAAACCGTTCATGGTGTCGGAATTAGTAAGATGATATCTATCTGGTCACTCGGGTTAAGAACACTTCCGAACACTTTAAATAATTAGGGGAATTTTGAGGTCTAAAATGGGCCTCCTAAGGAAATAATAAAATAATAGCTAAACTAATAAAATAATATTTATGAATTTGAAATTCACTTTTTGCACCACAATCCATGTAACCATAGTTAAATTCAATTCAAAAGTTGTACCAAAATAAAATTAATAAAAAAATTGTATTGATGTGACTATAAATAAGAATGAGATTTTCAAGAAAAAGTCATTATCATTGAACAACTAATGCATTTGTCCTTTGTACTTAAATAACTTATAATAAAATATAAATATAAATTTATAAATTCTTAATTATATTATATGCTATTAATTAAAATTTATATTATTTAAATTGTATAATAACATGTAATTAATAAACTATATAAAATAATATAATATAATATAATATAATAAATGTATAAGGATATGCATTGTTTCTTTCAAAAAATATGAAATGACAATAATATTATTTTATTCAAAAAGTGTGAAATAACATTTATTATGAGTACTTTAATTTATGACATTAAAAGTACTTAGAGCACTACCATGGTTAACCATGAGTTTTTATCCACCATTGAGAATGTGACAAGTAAGTACCTTTAACTCAAGAAATGCCACCTCAACTATTAGGAATGAGGTCATCCACTAAAATGTGATTGGTTCTCATAAAGTGAATTTTGATTGTACATTTTCCTTAGGAGGCCCATTTTAGACCTCAAAATTCCCCTAATGTTTGAGCTGTCTCTTAGGTCCATGATCCATTTCTCATCACACCTCCCCATTAGGAATCTTTTGGACCCCAAAATACTGATTTACTGATCTGTAAAGTAAATGAGAGTACAACACCCTCTTCTTTTCATCCTCCATACACTTTCCTTGCATGGCTAGTGCCTTTGAACCACAACTTGAAGGTAGTCGACACTTCTCTTCCTAGATGTGCTTGTCCTCCTGTTAAGAACTGTCTTCCTTGAACTCACTCAAAAATTTCTGGCGAGAAATTTACATAAGGTAACTAAACATTGTTTCCTTGATCATCAATCTAAGGTGGCTCAAACAAACGTGATATTACATCATAAAACATGCATACTTAACTGAAATTTTCATATGTACAAATGAGTGTATGTCTTACTATGTCAAGAAGTCAAACCACTTCTTACCAAGCCACTTCCACAGCGACTTTTTCTACTGCAAATCTTCTTTATGTAAAACATATGTTCCAACATCAATAATGGAATCCTTGGTTCCACTTTCGCTAGTCTTTTTTTCCTCTTGCCTCCTGTGCTTCGGACGATTAGTTGGATGCAATGTCCAACATTGGGAAACAACATGTCCCCTCTTCTGGAAATGTGTGCAAGTCTTTTGCACCTTCTTTGCAAGATGCTTTTTCTTCATCTACTTCCTGTATGCCTTCATCCTCTTCCATAATCTCGAAACATCATGGTTAAACATACCACAATATGCACAGCAACTCTTTCTTGCTTTCAAGCATGCAAAATTTTTATGCCTTGCAGAAACATAATCAACTTGACTATGGGAAGAATTATACCTCATATATTGCCTTTCTTGTCCATCTTTCTTGCCTTCATGAGGATATGAACTAGTAGAAGTTCCATCTTTCTCTTGAAGACTAACATCAATGTTCTTGTCTTAAAACTGTCTAAGCTTGCATGCTTTCCAAAAGCCGCATGTCTACAATATTCTTGTTGCAGCATAGGCTTCAAACAATGGCAATCAACTTGAAAACAAACTTGATATGTTTGTGATTTAGAACTTTGAAAAAAAATTCTCTTTGAAGTTTCCTCTTGGTTAGATTGCACATAACCAAGACCAAATTTATTATGTCTCTCCTCAACCAAAATAGGATCAATCATGCCTTGTTCATGCTTACCTAAACCCTTGCCTTCATAGCCCATTTTAAACATTAACTTGGACCTTATACCTCTAGTGCACTTTTGAAATGAACCAACACATCTTTCTGAAGAGGAAACTAAAGACAAATTAGTGTGAATTACCTCTACTTCATGCATGTCCTTGGTCAAAGCCTCTTGGGCTTGATGGAGCTGCATCTCCATCTCATGCATTCTTTGAAGAATTTCTTCCTTCTCTAGCTTCATAGCAAACAATTTCTCATGAAGTTTAGTGCTTTCTCATATATCTTCAAATAGAATCAGCATCATGTCCTTCAAGATATAGAAGTCTCGCTTCATGTTCATCGAAGAATATTTTGAAGGAGGAGGATTTTGAAACCTCACTTGAAGAAGTTTTCGTCATGAAAATGAACAAAATAACTTCAACAAAATTTAAAAATCTTTCAAATATAATGACAAAAATTTTGAACAAAAATGGTTGTAGAGTCAAGCTCTTATTCAAGGAGCCTTTTTCAAACAAACCCTTTTCTACTTCAAGGGTTGCCTTGAGGTCCTTTGGGTAAGGAGAATTCCTTCAACCCTTCTTCCTTCTTGTCTTGTCCTAGACTTAGCTATCAGTAGCTTTCCCTTCACCTCTAGAAAACTCAAGCAACAATCAGTATGCAAATAGTCAAACAGTCAAATCCTTTAAACAGTGCAAACACATTTCAAGTCGACAAGCAAACTATTGCTCTGTCAATCAAGAAACCAAGTGCTCTGATACCAACCTGATCTTAAAATGTGTTGGATAACTTGTTATTCTTTTCAAGAAACTCCCACTCAGTTAAACAAATAAAATATCTAGCTTATACCTGACAGTTTGCGGAATTTATGCTTGAAAGAGGTGTATGATTTTTAATTGTTTAACTATATTAAGTGCATTTGTTTTTGTTGAAATTAAAAATTTGTAACAGAAATATAATGCACCAATAAAAAATCCACACATAACAGAAAAACTAATCTAGGAGTTCACCTGAATATCATGGGCTATGACTCCTTGAGATCTTGTCATGTTGACTTGGCTCTTTGGGATTATGGCAAAGTTTCTTTTACAAGTTCCACACTTAACTCCAATGGTTACTAAACTGAACCGAAGGGCTTATAATACCATCTATATCCTTGTCATGGTTTTCATCACTCTGCAAAAAGATCTAGGATCCCTTAGACTTGATTCCTTCTGTCGGTGCTCTGAGCTACATTGAGATTCTACATGGCACTAACTCCTTCAGAATTCTTCTACTATCCATGAAACCTCACCTACTTTCTTCAGCACACATTAGACACTAAAATTAGATTGATCGTTTGCTCAAAAAGAGCACTGCATCCCCAAACTAGGCCTTCCTCCACGGTTTTCCCTGGGCTGCCCAAACATTCCCTATAGCTTCTCGAGCTCTAGAAGTTTGAAAATGGCTCTAAAAATCACTTCATTGAATTCAAAATTCCAAAACTAGTCAGGGTAGACTATTTTTTCACTGAAAATGGCCTCCCACTGCTCCGATTTCGCCTCCAACGCTTATCGACACCCCGTCACACTAGGCTCACTGAAAACTTCTCTGATGGGTTCTCAGCCTCTAGAAGTCCTCAAAAGCTTCTTCAACCTCCATTAATGGATTCATAATTCTCATTTCAGTCAGAAATGACTATTGGTTCACTGCATAAGGCATATAGCTGCCTTGCCTAGGCCTTGAACCACTGCTGGCAAAATATGGCACTGATGGCCCCTGGAACTTCACTGAAGCATCTCAGCCTTAAAAAGTCCTCTACATGCTCTAAAAATCACACCATTATTTCCATAACACCTAAAACATCCAAAATTTATTATTGGAATTCTAAATAAGGCCTCTAGCTCCCCTATCTAGGCCTCAAACTGTTGTTGCCCCGTGGTGGCCCTGGTGGCCCCTTGAATTTCACTGAAGGAAAAACCTGCCTAAATTTCTCTGATGGCTCTGAAACCCACTCCATTGAGTCTAGAATGTTGGAGGTAGTCGAAATTGACTATTGGCACTCCAAAATTGGTCGAATCTAGCTCAATATAGAGCCTGAACTCATTTTGCCTAGTGTCCCCTAAATCAGTTCCACTAAAAGTGGAGGAACTGAAGTTAGCTGCAGTTAAATTAAAAAATCATGCCAAACATGGCGCGCCCGCCATAAAATCCACCAGCTCGGACCATTAGTGGTAAATGTTGATTGGGTACCTATCACATGGTTTACGGTCTATTCAAAACCACAACTAAAACTGCCAGCGAAGATAGTCGTGACCGCCAAGTCACATTGCAATGTGATGGGTTTAAACCACAATGGTCAGAGTTAGTTGAAGGCGAATGTTTTATGTGGTGGTTAGGTTCAGGTAACATGTGACCACTCTGAAATAGACTGTCGGAATTGCAGTTTAACTCACCGGTTTGAACGCTAACCGCGCGGTAACATTAACCATGTAAATGAAAACTCCGTTGGCAGTAATGGTTAGGGCTTAAGCCCTTAGTTCATGGCGCGATGGTCATATGTTGGGCGTTGGCCCCTCGTGGCTAGTCCCCTAAACCCCCATACCGAAAACTGTAACATGTTAACTATAACCTTTGCACTCATGTGGTTAAGAAATACTCGTAGTGCAGGTGGTATGGGCATGGACTTGCAGCCAAGAGGCCTAGGGTTTGACCCTTGACCGCGCCTACAAAATTTGACCATACAGTCTCGGGGACATGTGGCAGCCTCAGGACGGGCCACATGTCACCCTGTAATTGGCCAATCTTCAACGACGTACAGTTCATCAACGAATCACATATTACCACTTGTCTAATGCTAGATGGTCCAAACAAAATATTTTGGGGAATATTCTAGGGAATATTCCAATGAATATTCTAAGGAATATTTCCTAGAATATTCTTTTTCTAATTTCCCAAAATTCCAATTCAAACTTTGTCAAAGTCCAAATTTTGCAATTTACTAGACTTTTCAAACTGCGATAACTTCTTCATAAGGTGTTGGTTTTTTGAACTGTTCATGGCACCAGAATGAAGAAGACGAGATCTATCCAGTCGCTTAGGTTTGGCACACTTCTAAAAACTTTGAATTTTGAGCTATCTCTTAGGTCCATGATCCAGTTCTGATCACACCTCCCCATTAGGAATCTTTTGGACCCCAAAAGACTAATATACTAATTTGTACAGTAAATGAAAATACAACACCCTCTTCTTTTCGGCCTCCATACACTTGCCTTGCATGAATAGTGCCTTTGAACCACAACTTGAAGGTAGTCGACACTTCCCTTCCTCGATGTGCTTATCCTCCTATTAAGAATTTTCTTCCTTGAACTCACTCATAAATTTCTGGTGAGAAATTTACAGAAGGTAGCTAAACATCGCTGCCTTGATCATCAATCCAAAATGGCTCAAAAAAACATGAGATTACAACATAAAACATGCATACTTAACTGAAACTTGCATGATTACAAATGATTGTATGTCTTATTGTGTCAAGAAGTCAAACCACTTCTTACCAAGACACTTCCACGGTGACTTTTGCTACTGCAAATATTCTTCATGTGAAACATCTATTCTCACATCAATGATGGAATCCTTGGTTCCACTTTTGCCAGTCTTTTTTTATTCTTGCCTCCTATGCTTGGGACGATTAGTTGGATGCAATGTTCAACATTGGGAAACAACATGTCCCCTCTTCTGGAAATGTGTGCAAGTAATTTTTTCCTTCTTTGCAAGGTTCTTTTTCTTCATCTCCTTCCTGTATGCCTTCATCCACTTCCATCATCTCGAAACATCATGGCTAAACATACCACAATATGCACAACAAATATTTCTTCCTTTCAAGCATTCAAAATTGTCATGCCTTGCAAAAAAATAATCAACTTGACTATTGGAATAATTATACCTCATATGCTGCCTTTCATGTCCATATTTCTTGTCTTCATGAGGAGATGAACTAGTAGAAGTTCCAAGTTTCTCTTGAAGACTAACATTAATGTTATTGTCTTGAAAATTGTCTAAACTCACATGCTTGCCATAAGCTACATGTCTACAATCTTCTTGTTGCAACATAGGCTTCAAACAATGGAAATCAACTTAAAAAAAAACTTGACATGTTTTTGATTTAGAACTTCTAACAAAATTTCTCTTTGAAGTTGCCTCACATGCCTTCATGGCTTTGGAGTCTTTGCCATTAGATTTCACATAAACAAGACCAAATTTCTTAGGTCGGTCCTCAACCAAAATAGGATCAATCATGCCTTGAGCATGCTTGCCTAAACCCTTGCCTTCATATCCCATTTTAAACATTAACTTGGACCCTATACCTCTAGTGTACTTTTCAAATGAACCAACACATCTTTCTGAAGAGGAAACTGAAGACAAATTAGAGTGAACTACCTCTGCTTCACACATGTTCTTGGTCAAAGCCTCTTGAGCTTGATGGAGCTGCATCTCCATATCATGCATTCTTTGAAGACTTTCTTCCTTCTCTTGCTTCATAGCAAACAATTTCTCACAAAGTTCATTTCTTTCTCTTCTATCTTCAAACAGAATCTGCACCATGTCCTTCAAGATATAGAAGTCTCGCTTCATGTATTCATCGAAGAATATTGTGAAGGAGGAGGGTTTTGAAACCTCACTTGATGAATTTTTCATCATGAAAATGAACAAAATAACTTCAACAAAATTCACAAAGCTTTCAAAAATAATGACAAAACTTTTGAACAAAAAATGGTTGTAGATTCAAGCTCTTATTCAAGAAGCCTTTTGCAAAAAAAAACTTTTCTGCTTCAAGGGTTGCCTTGAGGTCCTTTTGGGTGAGGAGAATGCCTTCATCCCTTCTTCCTTATTGTCCTCTCTTGGACTTAGCTATCAGTTTCTTTCCCTTCACCTCTAGCAAACTCAAGCGACAATCAGTTTGCAAACAGTGAAACATTCAAATCCTTTAAGCAGTGCAAACACCTTTCAAGTCAAAAAGAAAAATATTGCTTTGTCAATCAAGAAACCAAGTGCTCTGATACCAACCTGATCTAAAAATGGGTTGGATAACTTGTTATTCTTTTCAAGAGCCTCCCACTCAGTTAAACAAATAAAAGATCTAGCTTATACTTGACAATTTGCGGAATTTATTCTTGAAAGAGGTGTATGATTTTTAATTGTTTAAGTTTCTTAAGTCAAATTGTTTTTGCTAAAATTATACATGTGTAACATAAATATAATGCAGAAATAAAACATCCACACATAATAGAAAAATTAATCTAGGATTTCACCTAAATATCGTGGGCTATGACTCCTTGAGCTTTTGTCATCTTGACTTGGCTCTTTGGGATTATGGAAAAGTTTCTTTTACAAGTTCCACACCTAATCCAATGTTTAATAAACTAAACCAAAGGGATTATAATACCATATATATCCCTGTCATGGCTGTCATCACTCTGCAAACAAATATAGGATCCCTTAGACTTGATTCCTTCTATCGATGCTCTCAGCTACACTAAGCTTCTACATGGCACTAACTCCATCATAATTCTTTAACTGTCCCTGAAACCACACCCACTGTCTTCATAACACATCATACACCAAACGTAGACTAATCATTTGCTCAAAACAAGCACTGCATCCCCAAACTAGGCCTTCCTCCACGGTTTTCCCTAGGCTACCCAAAACTTCCTTGTAGCTTTGTGAGCTCTAGAAGTCTTCAAATGGCTCTAAAATCGCTAAATTGGATTCAAAATGCCAAAAATAGTCAGGATAGACTATTTTTTCACTGAAAATGGCCTCCAAATGCTCTGGTTTCGCCTCTAACACCTGTCGGCACCCCCTAGCACTACGGTCACTGAAAAATTCTTTGATGAGTTCTCGACCTCTATGATTCCTCAAAATATTCTGCAACCTCCATCAATGGATTCATAATTCTCATTACAATCATAAATGACTATTGGTTCACTACATAAGGCCTCTAGCTGCCCTGACTAGGCCCTGAACTGCTGCTGGCAAAATTTGGCATTGATTGCCTCGGGAACTTCATTCAAGAATCTTGGCCTTCAAAAGTCCTCTATAGGCTCTGAAAACCACACCATTAGTTCCAGAACATTTGAAACATCCAAAATTGACTATTGGATTTCTAAATAAGGCCTCTAGCTCCCTTGTCTAGGCCTCAACTGTTGTTGCCCCCTGGTGGCCCTGGTGGCCCCTTGAACTTCAATGAAGAAAAAACCTGCTCAAATATTATCTGATGGCTTTGCAACCCACTCCATTTAGTCTAGAATGTTGAAGATAGTTGAATTGACTATTGGCACTCCAAAATTGGTCGAATCTGGCTCAAGATAGAGCCTGAACTCATTTTGCCCAGTGTCCCCTAAATTAGCTCCACTAAAAGTGGAGGAACTGAGTT
The DNA here is from genome assembly GCA_034641835.2 of Pinus albicaulis. NCBI lineage: Eukaryota > Viridiplantae > Streptophyta > Pinopsida > Pinales > Pinaceae > Pinus > Pinus albicaulis. The sequence continues at coordinate 583,680,042 of CM076580.1, read as the reverse complement.
AGCTGCAGTTAAATTCAGAAATCATGCCAAAGATGACGCACCCACCATAAAATCCACCAACTCTGACCATTAGTGGTAAATGTCAGTTGGGTACCTGTCACATGGTTTACGGTTTATTCAAAACCGCAACTGAAACTGTCGGCGGAGATAGCCGTAACCGCAGAGTCACATTGCAATGTGATGGGTTTAAACCGCAATGGTCAGAGTTAGTTTACGGTGAACATTTTATGTGGCGTTTATGTTCTGATAACATGTGACCACTCTGAAATAGACAAAAGGAACTGCGGTTTAACTCGCTGGTCTGGGCGCTCACCACACAGTAACATAAACCATGTGAACGAAAAATCCACTGGCGGTAACGGTTAGGGCTTAAGCCCTCAGGTCATGCCGCAATGGTCGTATAGTGGGGGTTGGCCCTCCAAACCTCCATACCGAAAACTGTAACACGTTAACTATAACCTTTTCCCTTAAGTGGTTAAGCAATACTCGTAGTGTAGGCGGTATGGTCATAGGCCTACGAGCAGGAGGTCTAGTGTTCGACCCCCACCAACACCAACAAAATTTTACCATACGGTCTCGGGGACACGTGGCGGTTTCAGGGCTAGCCATGTGTCGCTCTATAATTGGCCAATATTCAACCATGTATAGTCCATCAATGAATCACACGTTGCCACTTGTCCAACATTGGTTGGTCCAAATAGAATATTTCAGGGAATATTTTGAGGAATATTCCAGGAATATTCTTTCTTTTAATTTCCCAAAATTCCAAGTCAAACTTGGTCAAAGTCCAAATTTGTAGTTTATTATACTTTTCAAACTCCGATAACTTCTTCATATGGTGTCAGTTTTTCAAACCGTTCACGGCGCCAGAATCAAGAAGACGAGATCTATCTGGTTTCTTAGGTTTGACACACTTCCTAACACTTTGAATTTTGACCTATCTCTTAGGTCCATGATCCAGTTCTAATCAAGTAGGTTCAAGCCACGACTCAAACATTTACTTTTTTATTCCCAATAGTGCATCTATTTTATTTACATATATTTTTTTAGGTATTCTGAATTCAATATTTTCAAGTTTTTTTATAATCTTCCTTGTTGTCAGTTAGTGACTAATGTTGTTCCTCTTAGGTTCATATCAAAATAGATTCATGAGACTCAAAATGTTGATGCTTAACAGGTGTGTGTGTGTGTGACGTAGTTTTTAAATATGTCTAATAGTGTTCAGTCTGTGGTAACAATTGTGGAATTAATTGTACCAATTGCTAGTGAGGTGATATTTACTTAAATTATATGAAAATATCATCTCAGGTATTTTTTTAGCTAGGTGTAACATCAATGCCTAAATCCTTAAAGATAAAGATATTTTGAAGGTTACTGCATATCATGAAATTCCAAGAAATATGTAATATAATCAATATCTTAGTCATATGTGAGAATTTTTAAATTTGACCTTTATTTGAAAGCTACAGAGTTTTAATGCCATTTATATGAACAACATAGCTGCTTCACATGTGACCAAAAAGTTTGTAGACAATTTTTATAAAATATGTGTCTGTTGGCAACTTACATGTGTTATTTTTATTACTCTCGTTCCACGTGAATTTACCAACAAAACCCTGCTTTTGTATTTGTTTTATCCTAATACATACATATCCCTACAATTCTTATTTTTATCTCTAGTCTAAATTGTAACAGATTACTTTCCTTCTCTTTGTAGCAGACATACTTTTATTGTAGATTTCCATGCTTCCTCACCAGTCATAGGTTTCATACTATTGTATTTCATTTGATTCTATTAATATATTTTGCATAATTATCCCTTATTCACCATGCCTATATTTCTTATCTTTTTCCCAAAGTAAACTTCACAGTGAAATTCAAGGGATTCTTCCCCACATTTGAAGATGTCATCCCTAGTAAAATTCTTGGTATACAAACTAACCAAGTGCCTAGAAACATTGCTGATAGGTGGTTGATTTGAATATCTTGGGATATATATATGTGTGTGTGTGTGTGTGTGTTTTTGAAATAAAATGCATCTTATATTCCAATAATACACACAAAAGGAATACATGATACATTGTTACAACAGTGGGTCACTGTGGACTAATACTCTAAGCAGCAAGCGTCCTCTTATCTTCACATAGTCTAGAGTGACAAAGAGAGTTTTCAAATTGAGAACCATCTAAGATTTCTTGCACAAAGGGATCTTAATGTTGATTTTTGTAGCTCGTGTAGGTACTTCTACACAGACATTGTGTCTAGGTGTGCAGAAGTCGCCCACAAACTCCTTAGAACACTTACCTGAGAGTGAGAAAGTTGCTAATGTAGCTTATCCTTTGTCTAATTTATTAAAAACATGTATTAATATGTTGGCTTATTGAGATTAAATAAACGCACGAAAAGTAAATTAATTTACTTTAGTGATTTTTTTTAATCTTAGTCATTGATCTCAAGTGGAGAAATATCTAATTTCAACCATTAATAATTTTTATATTAGCATTAGGGGTAGAGATTTAGCTCAATGTAATGTTATAAAATCAAGACTAGGGAGAGGGAGAAGATACACCATATAACGTCACTAGCCTCGGAAGGAGGAGTGTAATTCTCCATAGTGCCAAGTTTGAGGGAGTGCATAGAGGTTGTAAATCCATATCTGCAAAGAAGATCAAGCACTGATCTAGGGCATATCTACTATATCATATCCACATTTATTTTTTATTATGTATTTTCTCAGCTCGGCCATTATGTGAGGATGAGAGCAAAAATAGGTTCTAAGTCACTTTTAAAGATGAAATTATTTTATTGGGAAAATTAGTGTGTGTCATTGTGATTGAGATTCGAATAATTAATTCGGTTGAATTTTATTGTATTAGGAACCTAGATGTTCATTTAAATCAATAGATAAATATTTCTATTAGGAATTTATATGTCGGGTCTTTGGTTTGCAAGAAATATAACATAGTATTAGAGAAAAAAAGCTCTAAATAAATTTGATCTCGGAATCTCATAAGCCATATCTTGTACATAACCACTTGGCCAGGTTTGACTATGATCGTGGAAAAGCAATTTTTTTTAGGACCAAAGTAAATAAGTCGTATAGTGCATTGAATCAATTGTTAAATTTTTTTGAGGATTGAAAAAGGGTCATATAGACCAGTCTGTATGTTGTATAGGGGTTGAATAATTTATCAACACATAACAAGGTTGTGTAAGTCATGGAAAAAATAGAGTGTTTGAAATAAGGGTCAATCCTTGCTACCAATAGGACAAGACAACTACGTGAAGAAGGGGTGGGCGACAATCCAGTTGGTAGAAAAGGATCTACCAGCATCACCTCAAAGAAGAATGTAGTTTCGAGTGCATTTTTCCAGGAGAGGTGGGAAGGTATAGTTGATAGTCATTGGTGGAAGAACTGTGGTCTATAGGCAACATTTCACTCAACAAAAACAAAACCACAAGAAGCATAAGGTGGAAACACATGCTAGACTAGTTGACACCCTCAACCATTGAGAAATTGTGAGGGAAAAGGCACTCAAATGACCAACAGAAGGGAAACTATCAACATAGTTAGTTTTTGGATGGAGTAATATGAGATCTAGCTAGACCTGTGTCAATGTAGTTTTAGTAGTGACTACACATTTGGTCGAGTAGCCTAATTGAAGCCATAGTGATGCGTCATCACACACAATCCAACCAAGAATTGGAGCAACTGCAGTTGACAAGCGTGGAAGCGCATAGATCGTAGGCATAGGTAAGCAGGTGGGTTTTGGGTCAGGTGCAAGATCCTGCGTCAAACTTCCTGCGCCTACATCCAAAATATTCTTGCATTCAAACTTGGTGGCTCAGGTGCCTCAACTGTGTCTTCGAGAACCCAAAAAAAATTTAAAAAAAAAAACAAAAAACAAAAATTGCGTCTTCGAGAACGGACTTTTTTTTTAAGGTCAAATTTCAACATTTTTTTAAATTATGTTGAAAACCAATTTTTTTCTTGAAAAAAGGATTGAAAAAACACCCCCGAAACAAAAAGTGTTGATGGTGGTATAACATTGCCAATTTTTTTCGTGCAAAAAACAACTTAGAAACGAAAAGTGTTGATGCTAGAATAATATCGTCAATTTTTTGTGTGCAAAAAACATCTTGGAAACGAAAAGTGTTAATGTTGGAATAACGTCTTTTTCTTTTCATGGTAAATTGTCACCAATTTTTAATAATGACATTAAAGACAAAATATCATGACTGGAAAACCTTAAAATTTCAACGATAAACATGGCTTTAAAGATCAAGTATCAAGTCTTAAAATTCGAACGATTTTTAGGCATGGTATTAAAGATAATATATTATTGTGTCTCTGAAAAGCCTTAAAAATCTATGGATGACATTAAAGAAAAAATATCGTGTTTATGAAAATAAAATTCCAATGATTTTTAGGCATGGTATTAAAGATAATATATCACTTGTAAAATAAAAATTCAAAACTAAAATAAAAAAAGGGAAAAATTCAAAAAAGAAAACAATTTAAAGAAATAAAATAAAGATCAACGCCCAAAAAAAAATAATATTAGTAATAATTTTTTTAAATAATAATAATAAACCGCACTATTTAAAAAAATGATAAAATAGATAATTTAAATGAAAAATTTAAAACTAGTCAAAATTTACAAAATAAAAATAAAAGATAAAAAATAATTTTAATATACAAATTTTAATTTAAAAAAAAAAAAAATTAATAACAAAAATTTAAATTAAAAATAGAAATTAAAAGGAAAATTTAAAATAAAAAGTAAGTATATAACTATATCAAAAATACATTTTAGGACCTAAAAAAATAACAAAAAAATATTTTTTTTTCTTAAATTTAAGAAAACTTTTAAAAAATATTTTTTTTTTTTTAAATAATAATAAAAAAATAAATTAATAATAAAAAATAAATTATTGATTTGATCTGATCTCTCACCTAGTCCTGATGATGAACCACACTAGTTGGTTCGAAACGCGTCGACAATTTTCCATTATATGTGATTATCACCGAAAGAGATTTTATAAAAAAACGTTTTTAAATACAAAATAAATAAATAAATAAATAAAACCAAAAAAATTAAAAATATGAAATAATAATAATAATAATAATAATAAAATTTAATTAAAAAAAAATATAAAAGAAGTATTTGACTGCCACCCTTGGTTTTGCGGGGATCAACCGGCGGGAGAGTTGGTGGTTCTCTTGTCATCGGTCGGTCGAGGCTTGTGGCCCTAGGGCAGCAAGGGTCGATTCTGAGAATCGACCTTGGCCACCCTAGCGGTCGCATGGCTCAGCCAACGGACAATGAGAGAGCTGGAGGGAGCGCTGCAATCTCGCCCACACCCCGTCGGTCGAGCACCGTTGCCCCAGGGAAGTCGTAAAACCCAAAATTTTAATTTTATTATTATTATTTTTTTTGTTTTTATTAATTTTTTTACTATTTTTAAATTAAATTTTTAATTTTTAATTTATTTTTAATAATTTGTTTTAGCTTAATTTATATTTTTAATTTTTTTTTTTTTAATTTAATATTTTTTTTAGTTTTAATTTTTTAAAAATGTGTTTTTTATTATCTTTATTATTTTTTATTTTTTAATTTAAAGAAAAAAACTAATTATGTTTCTTTTATTCTTTGAAAATATTTTCTTTTATGTTTTATTTTTAAATTGTTTTTTCTTAATTTTTTATATGTTTTTTATTGTTTTTTCTTAATTTTTTATATGTTTTTTTTTCAATTTAAGTTTTTATTGTTTTAAAGTTTTTATTTTAATGTTCATTTTACAATTTATTTTTTTTAATTTAAATTTTCAAATTTAATTATTTTGTATTTTAGTATTTTGATTAGTTTAATTTTTTAGATTATTTTAATTATTTTTTAATTTTTAGTTTTAATTATTTTATTTTATCATTTTCTTTAATTAGGTTTTTTTTAATAATTTTTTTTGTTTTCTTAGTTTTTACCTTTTTTCTTTAAATTATGAGTTTTTTTCATTTTTCCTTTTTTTAATTTATTTTTTGATTTTTTTTATTTAGTTTTCGAATTTTATTGTTTAAATTTTTTATTTTTACAAGTTATTTATGTATTTTTTTACACATTAATTAGTTTTTTTTCATATTTTCTTTTATATTTTTTTGTCATGTTTTTTTTTTTTTTATTACCAAGATGAAAATCACCACTCTAAACAAAAAAGATTGATGTTGCATCAACACTTTTCAAAATTAGCATGAAAATCACTAACATTTTAAAACAAATGTTCATACTAGATAATTAAAAAAATTTAAAGTGCCAAAAAAATCACCATTTTTTCTAAATCATCATGACATTTAAAAATAAAAATAAAAGAAAATTTAAATTTCTAAAAATATTTAAAAAAAAAAAACAGGTTGTTCTACATCGCCACTTTTCAAAATTGACATGAAAATCATGACATTTAAAAAAAAAAACCTAAGAAAATTTAAAGTGCCAAAAATATGCTCCAAAAGAAAAGGGTTATTTTGCATTGCCACTTTTCAAAAACGGGTACCAGGTAATTTTCCCGTTTGATCAGTAACTGTGTTTATTTTTTATAAACTATTTATAGTCTAATTTAGTTTATATTCTAGTGTTCATTGTCTTACATGTCTTACACTCTGCATTATATTTTCTTTTGTTTTCAGAAAAGAAACTCAGTATTGATGGTAAGAATGAGGAATTGAAGAAAGAGGCGAGAAATAATATTGGGGCAAAAAATGCAAAAGGAGAGAGAGAAGAGAACTAGTCTGGTGATACCCTTGGAGCCAATATCCCACATAAGACACACATATAGAGACTGATGGTCAATTCTTTAAAGTTGGTGAATTCACCTGCAATCTCTTGGCAACAAAATGATAATGTTTTGAAGTGATGAAACATCATTTCATGTATAAATTGTATTCCAACCAATATTAAGTTGGAAACTCATATTGTAATACTTTAACATTTCATATAATATTATTTATGTGGTTGAAATTATTTATAGTTGCACTTGATATTGTTTAGTATTGTAATTCACATATGCAACTTTGTGTTTTTATATTAGATGAGCATGCACATTGTATGGCATTTTTTAAATCATACAAATTAATTTATGTTGATTAATAACGAACACAAAATGAATTTAAAACTACTAAATTAGTAGTTTATATTGATGAATTATGAACACAAATAAAATGAATATATGACTAAATTAGTCATTTATATTGATTATTAATTAAAGTAAATGAAACGAATATAAGCTACTAAATCAGTTGTGTATATAATGAATATGAAACTACCAAAAAAAGATAAATGACTACTGCAAATGCTAAATTTTTATTACAAATAACCACTAAATTTTGCATATATACAACTATTAGTAGCTAATTTACAATATCTTATAATACGGCCAAAATTTATTCATATTTATTTGGTCATTAATTGGTTTCAAACGATGACTAAAATTTGCATATATATAACTATTAGTAGCTAATTTACAGTATATTATAACATAACCAACATTTTGGTCATTAATTGGTTTTCTTGGGTGATCATAAAGTAATATATTTTGTTGTATACTTGGTCATTACTTGCGATAATTAATGAATAAATCAATAATTAAATCAATGACTAATTTAATGAGAAAATCACTGGGTAAATTAATGACCAAATATGCTACTAAACAACAAAATTGAGATAACCAATTAATGACTAGGCTAAAAATAACTAAAAGTTGGTTGCGTTATAAGATATTGTAAATTAGCTAATGTTGGTCACGGACCGAAAAATAGTCATTTATATGCAAATTTTAGTCATTTTTTTAGTAACTAATTTTCCATTTTCTACTAGTGACATGTACAAACCCCATCCACTTGTAGTGCCTGATTTGTTGTAGCTTATCCTAGCCTACATGTATTGTAAGAGTTCATGATCTGTGTGGATTATTCTGTCGTTTCCCATCAGATAATGCTTCCACTTCTTCACAACTTGCAGCATGAAATAAAGCTCCTTATCATAGGTAGGGTACTTAAGAACTGCCCCACAAAAAACTTCATAATGGTAATATACAAGCCTTCCTCCCTGCATCAAAATAGCTCCCATAGAATACTGCGTGCATCTATCTCCACTTCGAAAGGCTGCTACAAGTTTGGTAATGTTGGAACTAGTGCTTGATTCATCTTCTTCTTTAAATCCTCGAAATCCCTTTGCTGACTTTTTCCCAATTGAAAACTCTTACCACTTGTTGTTATGGCGTGGAGCGGTGATGCTACTACTGAAAACGAGTATATGAATTTCCTCAAGTACTATGTTGTCGCAATGAAACTCCTAACCTTAGAAACATTAGTAGGAATCGAACATTTAAGGATGGCCTCCATCTTAGAAGGATATATCTTCAGCTCTCCTCCACCGATCACATACCCTAGATACACCAAAAACGGTTACACAAACTTGCACTTCTTGATATTTTCTAGGAGTTGGTGCTTCTTCAATTTTTCTAGCACATGCGTCAAATGAAACATATGCTCCTCGGAGGTAGCACTATATACCAGTATATCATCCAAATATACAATAACAAATGAATCTATAAAAGTGCACACTAAATCATTCGTTAATCTCATAAATGTAGTTGGTGCATTACATAGTCCAAATGGCATAAATAACCACTCATACAAACCTTGCCTAGTTTTGAAGGAAACCTTCCATGTGTCTTCTTCTTTGACTCGAACCTCATGATATCTAGACTTCAAGTCAAACTTGGTGAAGCAATTTTCTTGTTGCAAGTGAACTACTAGATCATCTATCCTAGGCAGGGGGTATATTTTCTTGAGCGATGTTTTTATTCAATGCCATGTAATCTATACACATCCACCAAGTCTCGTCCTTCTTTGGCACAATGATTATGGGTGACCAACATAGGGATGTACAAGGTCAAATGACACCCTTTTCCAATAGTTGGTTCAACTGTTTCTTCAACTCACTTGCTTTTATAACAAACTTCTTGTACAGCCCAATATTTGGAAATGAGGAATCAAACAAAAACTAGATCTCATGCTCCACTTTTCTCTTAGGTGGTAACCCTTCAGGTTCTCGGAAAAAATCCTTATATGCATGTAAAAACTCATGAAATTTAATTTTATGTTTCTTAGTACAGTCCTCTAGTGATGCCTTGCCACTTATTGATTCCTCTTCAGATTGACCTTCTCATAAAAATAAAAAAAACACACTTATTCCTAGAACCGATCAATTTCTTGGCTTTATTGGAACTTCCCACTGAATTTTTTTATTTTCCTCTGTGCATGTTAATTATTAAAGACTTTCCATCCTTGATAAGTCAGTATTGATTGGATTTCATTCTAAACAACTCATCTCGTATGTACATGTATGGACTCCCAAATACAACACCACATACATCAAGAGGAACCACATCTAGATATACTTCATCAATAAAATCAACACTAATAGAAAATCTAATTCTAAATTTTTTTGTTACCTTTAGCTTTTCATCCTTATTTACCCATCCTAGCAGATGTGGGTTTGGATGGGTATGTTTTATATTCTTTCCATGATTATTTGCACGTACGGGGTGGCGATAGGCCCCACTATACGTTGTGTTGGCCATAGTGGGGAGGCGACAACCCCCCCTATCCAGGGGTTTGCAAGGGGGGGGGGGAGAGGGAGTAGCCCCTTGCGTGGGGTCCACGGAAGTGCCCCGCGAAAAGTATTTTTCCTTATTTTTCGGTGGGTAGACCCACCTATGGTTTTATGCATGGGTCTGCACATGGTTTTGCAGCATGATGGTTTTCAGTCCCTGGTATTTTGTAGATCCAGTCAAGGGAACTATGGTTATGTTCTAATGTAGCGTTAATGGATTGGGGTTTATGAATGCTTCAGCATGTATATATATGTGTTGTAACACTAAAAGGAATATAATGAAAAATCTAGCTGGTAGTCCTGATTTGGGATCCCGGAGAAAATATCTGTGTATATATTTTTTATGCTCTCGCTACTGTTTATTTTCTTTATTTAAAAACTTTTTTGCAAATAATTTTTGTACAGGGTTAAAACCTACATTTGATATCAAATTTGTTTAGGCTTCAAGGAGATGCCTTTGCTTCTGAGGGTTTTTTTGCTCGGGCCTGTGGTAGACCCTGTTCAGTGGGAGATTTGCAGGATTGATTCTTGCAGTGAAAGAATATGGGGAGCAGTGGAAAGATAGAGATCAAGAAATTTAATGGTCAGAGTTTTGAGTTGTGGAAGCTCAAGATGGAGGATCTAATAGTGGATAAATATCAGTGGATCATGGTAGATATGGGTACTAAACCAATGAGAATGTCAAATGAAGACTGGGGAAGTTGGATCAGAAGGCAAAGAGCACAATACAATTATGCATCTCATATTCGGTACTGTTGAATGTATCTGGGGAAGCTATGGTGAATATTTTTTGGTCAATTTATGGACTTTGTACCAATATAAGTCTCTGGTGAATAAATTTTTCATGCGGAAAAGTTGTATAACTTGAGGATGAAGGATGGAGACTCGGCGACAGAGCATCTGAACGCCTTTAATACTGTGGTAAGCCATTTGTCATATGTTGATATTAAAATCTCGTATGAAGATAAGTGCATCAGTTTGTTTTGTTGTCTACCAGATTCGTGGGGCAGCCTAGTTACTGCAATAGGTAGAAATACATCTCCCTTGAATTTTGATGAAATTGTCTTAGCTTGTTGTTGGAGGAAATGAGACAAAGAAATATAGAGGGCTGGAATGGAGATGCCTTATCTGTATGAGGAAGGTCCTAGAATAGAAACAAAAATAATTTTTTGAGTGAGAGATCTAAATCTAGAGGGAGATCTAAATCTCTAGGAAAGCATGTAAATGGGTGCTGGAAATGAACAAATTAATGGCACTACAAAAAGGACTACAAATATAAATCTCCTTAGAAAGGAAATGAATCTGATGATGCTCCTTCTGGAGAGGAAACAAATACCTTAGATGAAGGTGGGGAGGTGTATTTGGCTTCTTCTTCAAATACACATGTAGATCATGAGGCACGGTTGATTGACTCAGGTGCATCCTTTCACTTCACTCCCCATAGGGAGTGGTTCTGCGAGTATGAGAAGTATGATGGTGGTGATGTCTTCTTAGGAGATGATAGCAAGGCCAGAATCGTCGGACATGGAAAATTCAAGCTGAAGCTGCAAGGTGGAAGCATTATAACACTTCCTGGTGTTTTGCATATTCCTGCATTGGCTAGAAATATGATTTATGTAAGCAAGATGGATGATGTAGGTGTAAGAACAGTGATCGAGAAAGATACCTGCAAGATGTTTGGGGACCACTGGTATTGATGCGGGGAGTTCGGATTGGAACTATGTACAAGCTTCATGGTAGCAGTATTATTGATGGGTGCAATAGTTTTGTGGTTCCTGAAAGTGGAGTGGAAATCCTAGCAGTCTCTGGAGAAAAGACCATGCTATGGCATCAAAGACTTGGACATATTGGAGAGAAGGGCCTTCAGATACTCCATGGTAATTGTATGGTAGAAGGTATGTCTAGTTTTTTTGTGAACATTCTGTATATGGGAAGCATAATCTGGTGATTTTTCCTTCTGGTGCTAAGAGGGCGAACAAGATATTAGAGATTGTGCATAGTGATGTGTTTGGACCTGTGTTGATTCCATCACTTGGAAAGTATGTGTACTATGTTTCATTCATAGATGACTTCTCAAGGAATACATGGATATATTTCTTAAGGAAGAAATCTGAATTCTTTGACAAATTTAAAGAATTTAAGGCTCTGGTGGAAAACCAGATAGAGAATAACATAAAGGTGTTGAGGGAAGATAATGGTGGAGAGTTCTACAAGAAGCAATTTGAAGAGTTCTATAAGAAGTGTGGTATAGCACGACAAATAATACTCCATAAACACCTCAGAAAAATGGAGTTACAGAAATACTAAACATAATGTTGATGGAAAAGGAAAGAAGCATGCTCAGTGGCACTGAGTTAGGACAAGAATTCTGGGCATAGGTAGTGGAGACTACATGTTACCTAGTTAACAGATCACCTTCATAAGCGTTGGAGGATAAGACTCCACATGAGGTATGGACTGGTAAGAAACCCACTCTTTCACATCTGAGGGTATTTGGATGTGATGCATATATACATATTCCAAAGGAGAAAAGGACCAAGTTGGATAATAAATTTAAGAGGTGCATCTTTATTGGGTATAAGGATGGTTTAAAAGGTTACAATATTTGGAACCTAAAAACAAGGAAGGTTGTGTACATTCAAGATGCGGTGTTTAGAGAGGTGAAAGATTTTGTTAAACATGAAGTCCTACCAAAGGAACCCGAGAATATGGAGTTTGAGCTAAAGGAGGATGAATGAGACTCTACAATAGAACAAGATTCAGAAGAGGAAGAGCCACAAACTCCAGTTGTGAGAAGATTAGTTTGGGAAATAAGGTGGACAGAAAGGTATAGTCCATCTGCTTTCTCTTCAAATTTTTCTTTAAATATCACTAATTTTGATCCCAGAATTGTCAGGGAGGCAGTGGATTCACAGGATGGAAAACTCTCAAAGGAGGCCATGGTTGATGAAATGGTATCCTTGCACAAAAATGAGGCATGGGATCTGGTGGAGTTTTCGTTTTGAAGGAAGCCCATCAGCATAAAATGGGTGTTTAAGAATAATATGAATGTAAAAGGCAAGGTGGATAAATAAAAATATTGGTTGGTAGAAAAAGGTTATTCCCAGGTGCCGGGAATTGATTTTGGTGATATTTTTTCTCCTATTGCCAAGGTTACTTCTATTAGATTACATTTATCTGTTGCTACTCCATTTTATTTTGAGATAGAACAAATGGATGTGAAGACAACATTTCTTCACGAAGATCTAGAAGATGAGATCTACATGAAGCAACCCGAAGGCTTTACAGTGAAGGGTAAGAAAGAACTAATATGCAGTTTAAAAATTATTTGTATGGGTTAAAACAGTCACCAAGGATGTGGTAACAGAAATTTGATACCTATATACGGGGACTTGGATTCTCCTGAAGAAAAGAGGATCATTGTGTGTATTTTTAAATAAATTGGTGACCGTGTTATTTATTTGGTCTTGTATGTGGATGATATGTTGCTAGTTGGAAATGAAAAAGAAATTATCCAAGATTTGAAGACCCAATTGTTCTCCAAATTCAACATGAAGGATCTTGGTGCTGTAAACTATATTTTGGGCATGGAAATTAAGAGAGATCGGGTAAAGAGGAAGCTCTAGTTAAACCAGAGGAAGTATGTCGAGACAATATTGCAGAGGTTCAATATGCAGGATAGTAAACCAGTGAAGGTTCCTATTCATGTAGGTGTAAATCTATTTATTGAGCAGTTTCCCAAGTCACAAGGACAAGAGGAGGATATGTCGCGTGTTCCATATGCTAGTCCGGTGGGTAGCCTAATGTATGTGATGGTCTGTACCAGACCAAACATTACACATGCAGTGGGAGTATTGAGCAGGTTTATGTCAAAACCAGGGAAGGAGAATTAGAGAACAGTAAAGCGGGTTTTCAGATACTTGTGTGGCACTAGTGATTATGGTTTGTGCTAATAGGGAAGACCATGATTGGGCATCGTTTTGGACATCTATGGTTTTTTTAATGCAGACTCGGCTGGAGATATGGACTAAAGAAGATTTACAAGTGGGTATGTGTTTAGCCTATTTGGAGGTGGAGTGAGTTGGATGAGTAAAAGACAGTCTGTAGTGGCTCTTTCAACTACAGAGGAAGAATACATGGCAGCCACTCATGTAAGCAAGGAATTAGTTTGGTTGCAAAGATTTTGTTCAACTATGGGATTGATGCAGCGAGCTATAAAGATAGACTATGATAGCCAAAGTGGAATTTTCTTAGCTAAGAACCCTAATTATCATTCAAAGACAAAGCACATTGATGTTCAATATCACTTTGGGATCTGGATTTATGAAGGAACGCAATAGAATACACATGTAACCATAACTACAAAGATACAACAGAAATAACACTTCATTTCATTAATATCAAAGAACTGAAATTTGGTTACAGACATAATGGAAATAAACTAGCTAGGGTGCTATTAGCTTATCTCTGAGAAGTGATGTGGCGGCTACAGGCCTCTGAACTGAGTTACAAGGAGGCTCCATGGCCTATTTACTATTTAGAAACAATGTAAAACCCTAAATATCCAAATCCCTAACCTTAGGAGATGAAGCACCAAAATTATGGGCCTCGTTTGAGTAAATTGGTGTTTCAACTTCCCAGGGACATAACTTTGGCATACGATCTCCATTTTACATGCACCATACCTAGTTAGAAAGATCTATTTGAGGACTACCACTTTTGATGTGAGAAATATCAATTCGTGGACCCATTTTGCTCCCGGGTTTCCCAAAAATGTCATTTAGTGCCTCAAAACGTCTCCGGAAGTTCAGGACCTGAAAAACTACTAAAAATGGTAAGTTGTGCCGAAACTGAAAAAATGAAAGAGACAATGGTGGGGCCCCAAGTGGAACAGGTAGGTGGCCACCAATAACCACCTAGATTATTCCTCCCCCCTTAGGAAGCAATGGTCTCCATTGCGTTGAGTTCCTCTATGAGATGAGGAAACTTCTACTGAACTTGGTCCCTAATGAACCACTTACCTTGGTGCAAGAGTTAGACAACTCTGACAACCTGATACAGTTGGATCTTATGTTGGCGAGTGTTCTTGATTTGCATGTCCATGATACAATCTGTGGTGGCATGTTCCATGTAGTATGGGTTTAACTCTGCTGGTGTGAGTTGTTTTGCAATGTCAGAGGTGTCCAGTAGAGGCAAGAAGTAAGGACGAAGGCAGTCCACATTGAATACTGGGTGCAGACCAACGAATTTTGGAATCTGAGCTTGAAGGAATTTTTACTTGCAACCTTGGTGATGGTGTACAGCCCATATCAGAGTAGGCGAAGCTTGCAGTGGGGTCCAGTGAGACGCTCCTTCTGCAAATGTAGCCACACTTTGTCACCCACCTGGAAGTTGTGTGGCACCTGATGTTGATCATGTCGTTTCTTGTACTTAGAATTGGCTCTGTCCAATATGCCATCAACCTATTGGCATATGTGCTAAATTCTCTCGATGAAGTTGTTCGCTTTGTCAGCTTCAGACTGGACATGAGTCGAATCAGCCTGAGTAGCCGCAAATGGCATGGCTACGTCAATGGGACATAGTGGTTGGAATCCCAAGCCCACTTGAAAGGGGTTGTGGCCAGTTTAGCTATGGAGAGCCCGATTATAACTGTGTTGTACGTGGGGGAGGCTCTCATCCCATGTTCGTGGATGATTTGAATTTTACGTGCATAGAATGTGTATAATCATTCTATAGATGACCTTTGTCTGGCCATCAGTTTGGGGATGGAAAGTTGTGGACTTAGTGAGCTTGGCATCCAACATTGACCAAAGGATGGACCAACATGTGCTGAGGAACCTGTTGTCGCGATCTGATATGATAGACTATGGGATCCCAAGGTGCACCCATACTCGTTCAAAGAAGTGTTTAGTAGTGTCTTCTGTTGTGATATTCTTCTTGCAGGTTGTCGTAATGGCCATCTTCGAGAATCTATCGACGACCATGAAAACATAGTTGTTTCCATGCTTTGTAGAATGAAGGCCTGACATGTAATCCATGGAGATGGATTCCCAAGGTTGACTAGGGGTAGGCGGTAGAGTATAGAGGCCTTGCTTCTTGACGGTAAGTTTGGAAATGGTGCAAGCAGTGTAGGATCTGATGTACTTCTCGACATCCTGTTGAAGGTTCAACCAACAGAAATACTTCTGTAGTACTACCACTATTTTCTTGGCCCCAAAATACCTAGTGAATCGACTGTAGTGTGCTTCCCATATCATCTTAGCACACTCACTTGAAGGAACAAAAGGTATCCCACGTGGCATAACAGTTCATCTTCGAGGTGAAAATTTGGAACTTGTGTACCCCTCAAGGGTGCCTTGTATGTGTGGCCGAATTCTGGATCGCTCTTGTAGAGAAGCGGCCAATCAGAAGTATCACGCCCACAAGATTTGAGAACTGTGGTTAGCACCATGATCGGTGAGAGAGTCTGCAACTTTATTGGTGCTAACCTTCTTGTACTTGATGTTCAAATGAAACCGTTGTAGATATGTGGACCACTTTTGATGGTGATCATTCTGCAACTTCCCTTGTGTCTGTATGAACTGCAGGGGTCGGTGGTCTATGTGGATGATTGTTTCCTTCCCCAAAATGTAATGCTTCCAATGTTGTCAAGCCTACACAATGGAATACATTTCTTTGTCATAAGTGGGATACTTTCGAACCATGTCGGACAATGTCTCACTATGGTATGCCATTGGATGCCCCTGTTGGGTAAGAACTACCCCAATAACATAGTCAGAGGCATCTATCTCGATCTCAAATGGTTGTTGCAAGTATAGTAATGTAAGCACTGGGGCAAAACAGAGGCGATGTTTCAATTCTATGAATGCCTTATGTTGAGATTCCAACCAAAATATTTTTCTTTCACTCATCCCTTGGTGACTTGACTCAAGGGCCAAGTGATATGAGAGAATCCCAACATGAACCTGTGGTAGAAATTAGCAATACCCAGAAATATTCAAATCTCTGTTAGAGTGGTTGGGGTTGGCCAATCCCGAATGACTTGGATCTTGGTTGGATCCACATTCACCCCCCCTTTCATCAATAATGTATCCCATATATTGAACCTGGGTCATGCCAAAAGTGCACTTCTCCAAATTGGCACACAACTTGTGTTGCCGTAGTGTTTGGAGGACTTGTCGAATGTGGTGGAAGTGCTCTTCCCAAGTCTAGCTGAAGATCAGAATGTCATCCAAGTACACCACTACAAATGAGTTGGTGAATGGCCACAAGATGTCGTCCATCAACCTCATGAAGGTTGCAGGAGCATTCGTCAACCTGAAATGCATGACTAGCCATTCGAAAAGGCCCTCCTTGGATTTGAAGGCAGTCTTCCACACATAGGAGGGTTCGATTGGTACCTGGTGATACCCAGACTTCAATTCGATCTTGCTAAAATATTTTTCCCCTTTGAGTTGGTCCAGAAGATCATCAATCCATGGGATCGGGTACCTATTCCAGACATTGATCTTGTTCAACGCCTGATAGTCAATACAGAGTCTCCAATTCCCATCCTTCTTCTGTACCAACATGATCAGGCTCCCACAGGGCGACGAACTTGGTCGGATGTGACCTTTCTGCAACATCTCTTGAATCCGCCTCTTGATTTCATCATTCTCCATAACAGAGCACCGATATATTAGTCCATTGGGTAGCAGTGCACCTGGGGTCATATCAATGGGTTGCTTGACCTGACAGTACAGAGGCACCCCTATGGGTGAGGTAAAGATGTCCCCGTACTCCTCCAAAACCTTTTCCATTTGTTGTTGTCGTGCAGAGAAGCCATGTCTGGAGGTCGTGGCCACAGTCTTATTCTTGCACTAGAGGTGGATCATTTGGAAAACAAATTTCCTGGTTTGGGAAATGATCTTACTACATTGTTTTGTAGTAACCAAAGAGGTAGCGGTAGGCGGTGGTACCTTTGGTATCTTGTACAACTTATTTCCCAAAGTAACAATAACAGTGCGAGGTCGGGACTCATACACATTGTGTCGCTTCCACAAGTATGGTTGGCCTAATAATACATCAAAAACATCAAGAGGAGAAATGTCACATAATACCTCATCCGTGAGGGGCTTGATGTTATAGGGAAGGCATCACTGCTGGTTGACGCGGAGATCATGTCCTTGGTGAAGCCACCCGATGGTGTATGGCTGTGGGTGTGTTGTGGATGTGTTGTGGTTGGCAAGCCCAACCGCTTCACGGCATCTACTAAAATGAGGTTCTTTTCGCGCCCATTTTCGACAATGAACTGTACTGGGGAACCCTTTACCCACATCTAGGAGTGGAAGAGACGTTTCGCCTCCTCTGGATCTTTCGGTTCCTCCTTCTGGATCTTCGTAGTGACAATAGTGGCATTGGGCTCCACATCAATAATATGTTTCCCTTTTTTATTCCCCTTGTCAGGTTCTGATTCAGAGTCAGAGAATGCATCTGATTCAGAAGCCCTCATATCGACCACCACCGACTGCTTAGCCCGACACTCACTTGTGTTGTGAGTGGAGCTCTTATGGAACCCACACCACTTTCCCATGTCCTTCTTTGGCTTCGAGGTGTT
This sequence comes from Pinus albicaulis, assembly GCA_034641835.2. NCBI lineage: Eukaryota > Viridiplantae > Streptophyta > Pinopsida > Pinales > Pinaceae > Pinus > Pinus albicaulis. The sequence goes on along the minus strand of CM076580.1, from coordinate 583,661,778 downwards.
GTTATTTTCTTGTGACTTTGGCAGGTTGTCTTGGGACAACATGCCTTGGCTTTTTCCTTTGTTCTGTGGTTTGGGGGAACCTTTCCATTGCTTTCGATTCACATATCCAAAGTCTCGCTTCTTTTGTTTGAATTTCTGCTCAATCTTTGCCGCATACCGGTATGTCATACCAAGCAAGGAGATGTCAAGGAACTCCATTTCCTCCTGAATGTATCTGTGCAAAAAACTATGATACTTTAGCCCCAAATTTTTCTCTAAATATTTGATACCCAACTTTGTGCGCAGGGTATGGAACAGATTCATTAGCTCATGCACATCTTGATCCCTTTGTTGCCGCAGCATGGTCCATTGTATGTACTTGTCCTCCTAGCTCCCCACAAGATAGTATTGTTCCTTGATGGCTTCTTGGAAATAATTCCAAGTGGGTATGGCTGAGAACAGAGAGGGTTCTGTCTCATCCTTTTTCTGACAGTAGGCTTCCCACCAGTCCTTGACATGGGGGCTAGCTTTGAGGAGTGAAAAAATAATATTCTCTTGGTCGGAAAAGTAATGAACCGATAAATATCCTTCTAATAGATTCAACCATCTATCTATGACATCTGCATCTATTTTACCATCAAATATGGGAATGGAAAATTTTGCTTGTACCTTAAAGGGATTCGAGCCTCCAGAGTGGTTGTTGGACACAGATGCACCACCAGTGGGTAGTTGTTGAAGGATCTGGGGCAAATTTATCCATCATCGCCTTCCGTTGTTTTTGAAGGGCCTCCTTGAGAAATATTTTGATATGATATCCTGTTGCCTCATCTTTTTCATCCCCCATGGATGGCCGTCGGGGTTTGTGAGGTTGATCTTGCAAAGTTTCAACCAAATCGAGCCCTAACTCCTTGTACCTCGACCTCGTTGGGGACATGCAAAGAAGGATCGAGAAAAAGCAGACTGCTTTGATACCACTAATCCGGATTTATGCAGGAACGCAATAGAATACACATGTAACCATAAATACAAATATGCAATGGAAATAACATTTCATTTCATTAATATCAAAGAACTGAAATTTGGTTACAGACGGAATGGAAATAAACTAGCTAGGGCACCGGTAGCTTATCTCTGAGAAGAGATGTGGTGGCTACAGGCCTCTGAACTAAGTTACAATGAGGGTCGAGGGACTATTTATTATTTAGAAACAATGGAAAACCCTAAACATCCAAAACCCTAACCCTAGGAGATGAAGCGCCAAAACTATGGGCCCGGTTTGGGTAAATTGGTGTTTCAACTTCTCGAGGACGTAACTTTGGCATATGATCTCTGTTTGACATGAACCATACCTCGTTAGAAATATCTATCTGAGGCATACAACTTTTGATGTGAGCAACATCAATCTATGGACTCATATTGCTCCTGATTTTCCCAAAAAACGTCGTTTACGGCCTCAAAACGACTTCGGAAGTTCAGGACCCGAAAACATGTTAAAAATAGTAAGTTGTGTCAAAACTGAAAAACTGAAAGAGACAATGGTGGGGCCCTAAGTGCAATAGGTGGGTGGCCACCAATATCCACCTGGATCACTTTCTGAGAGATATGGTTAAGCATAAAATGGTGTTGTTGGTAAATGTGGACACTTTGAAGAATGTTGCAGATGCATTGACGAACTCTATGAACACTCAGAAGTTCTCTTGGTGTAGAGAAATAATGGGTGTTGCAGGAATGGAATAATGACTAAGCTCTCCTCTCGCCCCCTCCGGAAATAAAACAACAAGTGGGAAAATGTTGGGTATGTGTTATATTATTTCCACGATTAGTCAGACGCACGGGGGGGTGATAACACACCCTGTACATCGCGTTGGGCGCAGCAGAGGGGTCACAGGGGAGGTGGCAGGCCCCCCTATCATAGGGTTCACATGGGGTAGATAGGCCCCTATGCAAGGTCTGGGGCAGTGCCTCGGGAAACTTTTTTTTTCCTTATTTTTCAGTGGGCAGACCCGCCTATGGTTTTGTGCATGGGTTTGCACATGGTTTTGGGGCATGACGGTTTTCAGCCCTTGGTATTTTGTATATCCGGTCAAGGGAACTACGATTATGTTCTAATCTATGGTTAATGGATTGGGGTTTATGAATTCTTCAGCATGTATAAATATGTGTCGTAAAACTAAAAGGAATATAATAAAAAATCAAGCTGGTAGTCCTGATTTGGGATCCAAGGGAAAATGTCTATACATATCTGTTTTATGTTTTATGCTCTCACTATAGTATATTTTATATCTTTAAGAATTTGTTTTCAGATAATTTATGTACATGGTTAAAACCTACACTTCTAGCCCCAACTTCTTGACCAACTGTGTTGCAATGAGATTCACGTATGATCCCAAGTCAAACAGAGCATCAAAATGTGTCTTCGTGCCCTGTATCTTTATATGGAATAGTTTGGTCATTTCTTTCTCTTCCTATTGTTTAAGAGTACTCATATTCACCTCCTACTTTACTCATGTACAAACAATATTCTCATCCACATCCGAGTTACTTTCAACTCGATTGCTAGAATCAATGGCCATGAGATTCTTCTTCTTGTTTTCTCTATTCTTGTTCTTCGGGTTTATCTCTAGATGCAATTTCCAACACTTCTCCTCTGTATCACAATCAATGTTGCAGTGGTTGTAGCGGTTTCTAGGATCTTTTCACTAATTTTTTGTGTCTTCCTTCTTTTTATATTTTCCCCCTTTTTTCTTCTTCTTCGCCTCCTTAGAAGCATCTTGTTGCTCCTTCTGCTTTGATCCACTTGATTGCACTCTTTTTAGGCGTATTTTCTCCAGGTATTGTGCCTGTACACAATCCTCATCCACCTATTTTGGCTTGAACAACATCATTTTCTCACGCAGATGGTGGCACAGACCCTCCAAATACTTGAGGAGTAAATAACTAGCGTTATAGTCATATTTTTGAATTTTGTGGTGTACTCCTGCATGCTTTGGCCTAACTTTTGCCTGAAGTAATTTCACCGGATCCACTGGTCCTCCACGTACCCAATGGGATAAAATTGTGACTTAATGAGGGTTTTGAATTCATCCCACTTATTCATTGGAGGTTCTCTCTCCAACCTCAGGGTTTCTGTGTGCCTCTCCCACCAAGTCAATGCATGGACCTCCAATTTAAACAGTGCAAATGAGATATTTTTCCATTCCTCGATCGTATGGACACTGAAATAAACTTCCAATTATTGCAACCAGTGGTTTAGATTTAGAACATCGATCTCACCATGGTATGTCTTGATATCAAAATTTTCTTCCACTTTAAATAGGTTTTGTGATTGGTTCACGACACTAGAACTCAGTTGATATTTTTCAGGCTCTTTCTTCATCTAGTTCTTTGTTTCTCCCTGATCTTATTTTCCCCATTTTTATTTTTCCTCTGCATTCAAACCCTTGTCTTCTCCAAATATCCCCATATTATTTCTTAGGGCTGCCATGAGGAGGTTTACATTGCGGTTTATATCCACGACTTGTTATTCGAGCCGTGAAAACCTCACTTGTATAGGATCATGAGGTTTGTTTACAGATTCGTCACCCATGATTAGAGTTTTACAATTTTGGACCCCATCGACCTAGATCCCTGCAATATCCAAAAAATACCCAAAAAAACCTACTCTGATACCAAATTATCCATAAAATTTCGTGGATATTCCACTGGACAGTTCGTCACAACATATCTGATAATATTATACTAAAAATATGATTATATTATATTAAACTAATATTTTTATACTTAATTTTAATTAGTTCATGGATGTGAATATAAATTATGAAAAACAATAGAGAACAACACAATGAGCTCGCACACACGTAAGAAACAAGATATGCTCTCTATGAAACCCTCTTGGGAGAAAACCCAACTCGAAGGTGAGGTCGATTAGCTCTTTTTCTTTGTCTGGAAATATGGATGCAGGTACAAATAAGTAATGCTTGTAGCCCATGTGTTGCTACAGTGCACAGATCCTATATATGTGCTCTACCTCCTATCTCTCCTGCCTATATTTTCTCATCTATGGAACAAAATTTTCTCGAAAGAATGGAATTCATCTTCCTCCTAGTGTCCTGGTTAGAACACAACCATATATACTACTAGTGGTTAATTTGGACTACATCAACTCTTAACTAGAGTTACAAAATAGAATAGTATAGATACTTTTACATCAAAAACACGTGGATATCCCCTTTTCCATTAATAATGGGGGATGATGCAGCATCCTCTCGAACTATATATGTGAAAATAGGAAGGTCAACTTTTGAGTGGAATAACTTTTGCATACGGACTCATATTGATGTGATTCTTGTGTTGCTGGAAATATATTCTGTGTAGAATAGCATGAAAAGATTCATCATGAAGGGGAAAAATTTTAAGCCCAGAAAACATCGTTTGAAGCCTCATAATGCTCCTGGAAGGTTTCTGACCTCGTTTTTCCAAACTCGGTCCTGCTAGTAAAAAAGGTCCCATGAGCCGATTCCTCCACTTTTTCCACTCCAAATGCATCGAGATGGATGAAAAATAATATAATGTTCCAATCATGATCGATTAAAGGGATGGATAATTTGGCAGAGACATTTGGAAATTTGTAAAGTCATAGCATTGTCCAATCCTCTTGAAATGCCATCCATGAAAAGAGATCTTACACAATTGATCAACATTTATCCTGCACAACCCTTATTGTATAATCAAAAAAATGATTTGACACTAAATATTATGCAAATGCCAATTTTTAGAGGTAGTAAGTAATTATTCTTTCTCATCCCACCTATGGTGACACTCTTCTTCTTGCCTCCACAAATTCCACAACACATATCCCAAAATATGGAAGAAATAAAAAGTACAACCTAAGTGAATAATTTGCATGCCTTAAAAATGTGATGGATTTTTATCCCATAATTGTTTGAAGAATAACCTTTAACACATAGTTTGTGATAAATCTAGTCAATTTTCCCTCAATTAAAGTTTCTTATAGGAAATAAGAAAAATTATTTTTTGTAATAAGTGGAAAATTCAAAATCACTAGGATTATTTTGGGCATACTTTAACATGAAAAATAGTTTTAGCTTGAATGGGTGAAATGGCCCATCAAGGGGAATACTATGTATTTTATGATTTAAATATTGATAATAAGTGATGATTTTTACCATCAAACCAAAACCCCATTAATAATGCAACAATCGTAAAGTTGAGGCACCGAATAGAACTACTCCTCTTTAGCTTAAATGCCTACCTTCTTGAAGAAGTCAACAACCGAATCTAGTTTGATGTTGGCCTCCTTTTCATTTCTTTAAAGTTCTTGTAGAAAATCTAGAAAGTTGTGCAAAAGCATGGGTTCAATGCTCAATGGGAAAATGTTGTAACTTTGAGAAAAAATTAAAAACACACTCATCGTATCCTTCCTTGAAATCTCAGAAATGCGTGAAGTAATCCAATATTTACCTCATTTTCATTTCACCAAGGTGCAAGTCATGTTGACTAATATGAGCAGGCATTCTTTCCGGACAAATTCATTTATGGAGTGCCTATTTTAGGTTACAGTTCTAATGACTTGTAAAAGGAAAAATAAAGAATTTTTCTGTTAAAATTAAAATTACTTACCAGAAACTTATTTAACTTTGATGTGCTAAAATACAAACAATAAATAAATTAGGTACATTTGAAAGTAAACAAAAATGATGAATTTTTCAAGACACATAATTAAAAATTTGGATTACATTTCTCATAGTATCATCTTATTTCAATAGATCCTAAACTCACTGTAAAATCATAATCAAGGTTTCGAGCCAAATTTGTTAGCAATGTGGTTTTTCCCGTACTATGTGGGCCAAGAAGAAGTGTCATTCTAAATATTTAAATGATGCTTCACAAGAATATAAAAGGTATCTAAAATAGTTGTCGTATGTTATACATATTCTATCTATGACCAAAGACCATATAAAAGTTTTACTGAGAAGGCTAGATGATGCTACTCATATTATGAAGTATTTTCAGAGTCATCATCCTTTACCTATAATTCTTCATGCAGTTAAGAAATACATACATAATAAAACCATTTTTGATGTGTTCAAATGGAAAGTTGTCAAGATTTCCAATTTCAATCTTTCTCCATGTTAACTGCATGTTTAATCTTAAACTAGGCTGGTTTCCATTAGATTTTATGAGATCTCTTTGTTTTTCTCTAAAATAATTCTCTACAGCGGCTAATTTGAACCTCAAATCTTTACACGATGACACTCTATCACAACCACCAAGCTACAACCCAAATATATTGTCACCAACTATGATAATACCCAAATTTTTTCTTACATGGCTTTGATCGAAAATATTTCTTTATGGTAACAGAAAACATAGTAACATGAAGGGTGAAAACTATTGACTTTGTCTTCATAAAAGAAATCAAAGATGACTAAATGGATTCAACTATTTGTTATAAATGATAAATAATCATTTTTTTGTGAAGAGTATATCACACTTTGATTTCAAAGTGTCATGTATCTTTGTGGTAGAGTAGTATGGCTCATTAAGGATAGGTTCTTCTCTCCATAGTGAGACTAAGGCATCAATCAGTCTCAAAATATTAAAGGAAAGTGGAAATAAAATGGATTAGGGATACCCCTTGGGTCAGCAAGCTCCAATTCTTTATTGAGAGAAATTTTGTCAGTGACAGAGGCATAGAGGCATATTCCCTTACCTGTTCATGTCTAGCCTTTTTATACTACTTTTTCAAAGCACAATTGTAGGTGATCAACCCTCTTTTAGTAATTTCTAGGATATATGGCCAGAATATTTACTATGTATAAGGTGGTCAACTATTATCACCATCACTCTTAGTAGAATTAAGCCCCAAATTATTTCTCATCAGGCATATGGGATCATAACACCATCTAGTGCTTCAATTACTTCCCTTCTCAGTGTGAATAAATCTATGATTTTGTACCACAAATGATCACTTTTCAATGTCCCAAACTAATCAAAAACTCAAAATGGAAACATAATTGGTATTTATCTTATGGATTAGTTGAACCAACATGCTCCTTTCACTACACATGCTCATGTAGAGAGTTTTATTCTGATGATATAACCCTCAAAGAACATATCCAGTACTAACACTTTGTATCTACTCAATTAGGCACAATAGGAAAGACTTTTTGACTACTATTTTACTTGTATACTTTCAAATATTCCAAACATTGAGATCAAACACACACCTTTATAGATCAATAAAGCACCACATAAATGAAATTGAAGTATCTACATTTGATGATACTAAACCACATCTCCCTAGCCACGAAGTGGCTAAATGAATGCATGGACCACCTCATTTAATATATTCGATAGAGAGTCAATTTTTTCCCTATATTGTTTCATATCTATATTTCCTATGGAAGGATGGAATGCTGGCTTATTTCAATTAACCAATCTAATCTTCAGTTTCCTTAAGAACTTCTTTCAATCAATATTTCATCAATCGCGTTATATGTATGCAATAAGAATGTTCTACTTCAATTTCATTTTTTCACTCCAATGTGCCATAAAGTAGATAAAGGGTTATGGATGGTTGAAGGTTCACTCACTATTCCCTGCTTTCTTCTGGATTAGAGCTCAAAGGATAGGAGATTGAATCATCTAGGAAAGTTTCTCATTTAAGGATGTAAGTAAGGAAATTATTGAAAGAATACCATACGTGCACGAAGGTATTCTATGTCTTCTTGGTGGGCATGCCCCTACATATGGACTCTCTAGATGGATTCACGAAGGAACTAGTGTTGGTCTCTGTTCTTGTCACACTTCCTAACTTAGTCAGGTGCATCACTCTGTTATTAGTTTCACCAAATATACTACTAAGCTAACTCGGTACCAAAACAAAACATTTTCGACCTAACAATATTGCCAATTTTTAGTTTGGTTGTGTTGTAACTAGTTTCTTTTTTTTTTCTTTAGGTACAGTCTGAAGTGAAATATTTGCATGAAAATGTTGTCAATAAAATCCTTGGGTAATGGTAATGACTTGCAATTTAATAACATTTATTCTTCATCTAACATGTAGTGAAATTGAAGTTAGATCGTGTTCTTTTATTTTTTATCTCCATTACTAATTTCTCATACAATATGATGAAATTGATTTTTGTTGGAGTACAGTGGAGATGTACAAAAGCTTCACTAAAAAAAAAATTGAGAAATTTTGAAGATATTTGTTCTATAATCAAGTATCTAATATCTTTATCCCTCAAGTGTCGCATTCCCACATGTCTTTTACACATGAATATTTTGATTTAGCTTTTTTCTTGCAAGAGTGGCATTGAGGAAAATCATCTTCTTGTGGATAGATTTATGCAAGATGAAACTTCCAACGTTGAAGTTATTCAAACTAGAAAGGACAATGTGTTTTCATCCATTGGAAGTAACTTCTTACACCTCATATTCAAATTGATTTCATTCAACACCACCTATACGTTGGTGCATGTCTAAATTATCATATATATGTTGTAAGCTCACTAAAACCCAACCTTTATATCAACATAAATATACACTTAATAATAACTCCCTTGACCATTGAATTTATAGAGCTACAAAGGAGTCATTATGGAAAGGTAGTAGAGAGAACCAACCATTATTCAAAACTAGCAATGGGGTGGGTTAGGATTATTTGCTTTTGTAAATTATGTACAACATGCATAGGAACAGGAAACAATTATGTTTAGCATCACATAATTATGAATAGGGTCCTTTAGGTTTTTTCCAGTTTTATTCGTTTTTCCTCCTCTTACATATAGGAAAGAGCAAACGTTCGGTTTTGGATTCAATGCCATCAAAGAAGTAAGCATGTGCATGATTGGAATATGTTTAATAATGCAAGTCCTACTTGTATTCATTGTTATTTTGTTTTATTTCAGATGTAGAAATCATTACAATTTTTTTTATTTGTCAATTTCCTCCATACATAAAAGAATAAATTAAATTGTATTCATTTATGGGTTTTTGACTATTTGAAATCCCTAGTTCTTCCTATAGGTATAATATATTCAATAGTGCGAGGAAATTACCAAGCGAAACTGTATGATAATTTAATATATATAATATCTACATTGCTATAATGGGTTCTAAAGCCCCCTCACTTTTTAAGCCAATGCTAGATGCATTTCAATGCATCAATGGATTCATTAATAAATCCATAGTTTGTAAGGCACCATGGAAAAGTGGTCAAGCTAATACTTGTTAGTTGCATTAGTGAGATATCCACAATAACAATTCCTGAAGAATTATACGATGAGGATTTAAAGAAAAAATATTTTAATTGATTGTCAAAGGCTTTTAGGGGTTAGATCACCTGAACAATCGCTAGTTTCGAAGGAGAGTAAAATTTTAGAAATTGTTTCTAGAGTCTACCTATGCATTGTAATATTGGATCTCAAATGTGGCAATATCAAATATGAAATTCGTTAACATTTCTTTGGTGCTATTATTGATAATCACGTTAAAATTTTATCTACTTTGATGTTGATGATTATGACCTTGATTTTCAACTAAAGTGAAGGTATGTGACAACAAATACTATCTATTTTGCTAATTGAGTTAAGAAGAGAAAAACAAGTGAGTATACTAGTTTCCTATGCTTTTGTTGTAGATATTGTTCATCAATGTGTATAACTATGGTTAAGCATGGTCAACATGCAAAAACTATATGCAATCATGGGAATCCATGGTCTACCACAACCAACCTAGTCAACCATGGCCAATCATAATCTTTCATAGCCAATTATAGTTAAATGTGGTTGGCCATGATTAGTATGGTAAACATGATAAAACATGGTCATCAATGCTTGACCATATTTAACATGGTCATCCATGCTTGACCATATTCAACATGGCCAACCATTGTGAATTCTAGTGAAACCATGGTAGAAAATTTCCTAATCATGGGAAATTATTGTCAACCATGATTAAATCATGGTTAACCATGGTGATCCATTTCCAGTATTTTAAGAACCTATCCTACCATATATAACATGGTAAACCATTTTCAACCATGTTCAATCATAATCCTTAATCATAGTTAAATATGGATAGTTATGGGTAGCCATAGTCACCCATTTGTTCACCATAATAAACCTTTGTAATATTTCGTGGCCAATCATAGTATTTTATAATTTACCATGTTGAAATAGTCAGCCTATATTCCACCATTTTTTCATAAGAAACAAGCATGGGTTGAGGGACACACACAAGGGGGATGTGCAAAAGAACCCCTAATTTTTTGTCGAATTAAGGGCCTATGGGGTGGCATCAGAATTTTTAAAAGAGGCATCTCGTCTCTAAAATTATAAAAAAACATAATAATAATGATAAGATACCAACACCAACAATTCAATGCATTCAAATTCATCATTGTGCAATCCAATTTACTTTTACTTTAAGAATTTAAAATTCAAATTAATTAGCAAGGTCCTAGACTCCTCAAAACTCCATCCCTTATTCAATTTTCTATCTTAAAGGGTCAATAGAAACAAAAAAGTGGGGGAGCACCCAAGCATCCCTTTTTTGGTGAACCGAGGGAACTCACTTGTCTCCCTTTTGATGAACCTAGCGCAGTCACATGTCCCTCTTTTGGGGAAACACATTCCTCACACTGAGGAAAAATTTCCTAAAGTTTGACCGAAAAGGGGACATGGGTAAATGCTTCTCCAAGTGTCCCCTTGTCCCTAGGGTTCGATAAATGTGGGGGTGTAACCCTCACCATGGGAAACACATCCCTATGGAACACTATGGTCAACCACAATTTACCATAGTCACCATGGTTGACAGTGGATAACCACATTGATAACCATTGTTAGAGTTTATCACCATGGCTGACCATGGATCACCATGTTGATAACCATGGTTGGACATGGTTGACCATCTCCCACCATGATCATCATGATCGAACATGTACAAACATGGTCAACCATATTTGACACGGTCAATTATGGTCGACCATGGGAAACCTCATTCAACATGGTCGAACATGGTCTACCATAGATAATATAGTCAACCATAGTCATGATGGTTAACCGTTGACAGCCATGATCAACTATTATTAGCAATGGTTAACTGTGTACCACCATGATCATCATGGTTAAACATGTACATCTATGGTCAACCATGCTTAACGATATTCGATATGGTTGATGGGAAATGGCATTCAACATAATCAGCCATGGTCATCCATCATTCACATGGTTTAGCATGTCTTCCATAATATGGTATACCATGGTCAACAATTATCAATGATAGTCACCTTGCTTTACCATGAATAACCATGGTCAACCATGTTTTGCTATGATCTTCATGATCAAATATGTCTATCCATTGTAAGCCATATTCAATATGGTCAACTATAGCCATCCATTGTAAACATGGTCGAGCATGATATACCATAGCTTATATGTTCAACCATGACTAATCATAACCTTTCATAGTAAACCATAATTACAGATAGATAACCATGGTCACCTATAGTAAACTATATGTTAACCATAATAAACATTTAAAGACCAAAACTTAAACATATTTAACAATCATCAATGATAGCATACTAATCTTCCCATAATTAATCACAATATACTAATCTTCCCCATACATATCTCAACTAACATAATCACATTAAAAGTAATTATTGTAACTATATAAAATACTATTTTTTTCAAAATAAAAAATAACATGAATAAACTTATAATAAATATTTTTAATATAATTATGCTAATAATAACTTAATATTTGCAACGATAAATAACAAATATTTATTCAAACTACCTCATAAATCATGAGAATGAGAATTAATAACCTATCTAAAAAAAATATTTCCTTTATTAGAATTAATAAGTAATATAAAAGAATATTCTTTTCTTAATGTTAATGCCTTTATTTACTTATCATTCATGATTTAATGAGTACTAAGCATATTTCGATTCTTTCTTTAATGTTAATGCCTTTATTTGATTATCATTCATGATTCAATGAGTATTGGGCATATTTCAATTGGTTTTGCTTCCTCAAGAATGTAGAGTTACGAAAAAATTGTATGAATAATAAAATCAAGTGATTCTTCCAATCAACGAAAATGCCTTTAATTGCTTAGGATTCGTGGAGTATTGCCAATATTCGAATTGACTTTGGTTCTTCTGGAATGTAATGGTAAAATGTGTACCAGAAAATTTGTACGAATAATAAAATCACCCAATCAACGACAATGCTTTTTGTCGGTTTATGATTCATTCAGTATCGAGCGTGTTCGAACTGCGTTTGGTTCGTCTAGAATGTAATGGTGAAATCGATGAATAATAAAATCAAGTGATTCTCCTAATAGCGACGAAAAGGGCTGCGAGCTATTAAATAATTAGAATAGTCAGCTTTTTAATTAAAGATCTCAACGGCACGCTTCAGAAGTTGTCTATTCAAGGTACAGAATAGTTTGGACGGCAGTTTTTTGGTTGGAATCTGGTAAAATAAAATTTAAAAAATCAGGTAGTTGCAGTGTTTGGAATTCATTTTTAATAGTAGAAATGGATTCAACGCTAGCAAAAACTCTTAAGGCATCCAAAATACTAAAGTTTAACAACTAAAAACAAGATTCTGATAAAATCTTTGCTACATTTTTTCAAAATCTCTGCTGGATTTTTTCAAAATTTCTGCCAAATTCTATGCCATTTTGTTACTTTTTTAGACTATGGCAATGCTTAATGCTAGAAAGTTGTTAAAAAATATATGAAAAGTAGTAAATATGTGACAATGTCATTTGAAAGGAAGCTTCACTTTAAAATGGAGTTGTCTAATGAAACAGAGGAATTGCCCGCACGACCAAAATTGGTCGGAATCTGGGCTGAGACGTAGGAATTGCCTAGACGGCCAAAATTGGCCGGAATCTGGGCCAAAAAAATTTAAGAAATCTTATCGTAACAGTGTTTGAATCATGATTTTGATGGTGGAAATGGATTCAGCACCATCAAAAACCTCTAGAGCATCCAAAATATTAAAATTTGATTATTATAACATGAATTTACAAAAATCCCTGCCGAATTTTCTTAAAATCTTACCAGAATTTCCATGATTTTCAGGGCCAAAAAACAGTGTAGTTACACTACGGCCTTTAAAATTATATTGACCAGCAAACCGCCCTCCAAAGCTCAAATATTAATGCAAAACTTCAATGAACGCTACACGCATGCATGGAAAAACGGCGAAACTACAAAATCGAAAAAATTATTTATTTTCTCACACCTTTGGAGCAATCCCAATCCCTCGCTACAAAATTGAAAAAATAAATTTCTTATTTTAAAGGAATCCAACAGTGAAAGCATCTAACTAATAGCTTTCCACAAATTTGAAAAAATATTTTTTTTTATTTTATCTACCTGGTGAATTTGGGTGATATTTTTTTTTTAAGTTTTCATTTTTATGGAATTTAAATAATTGAATAGGAAAGAGTTATTTATTCATAAAAGTTTAGTGATTCATATTCATTATAAAATGTGAAGGTGATGTATAAGTATTTGAGTCTTTTTTTAAATAAAAATAAAGTATTTTTTAAATATAAAAACAATGTTACTATAATTAAAAAGAAAATAAAAAATGTAAATAAGATATTTAAACTTTAAATATTTTAACACTATGATATCAACTTTATATATATTTATATATAGGAAAAAAAATACTAAAAAAATATAAGTGAATGTTATATAAAATAAAATATCCAATAAAATCTATAAATAAAATGACTTAATGCACAATGTACATGTTATGTAATCATTATAATATTCAAAAAAATAATTTAAACAATAAAAATATATATATTCTCTATAACATTTAAATATACCATTTAAATAATAAAAAGCCATATATTATTTTTTAGTTTAAAATACAAATTTGTCTATAAATCATAGATTTATCTAAAGTACGGATCTAACATGAGTGATCAAATTTTTTTGTTGCAAACTTGTTTTAGAGTGCAAAAAACAATGTGTAATTTTTTACTGTTTAAATTATATTTTTTAATATTATAAAAATTACATGAAATGTATAGTGAGCCATTTTATGTTAAAAAAAATTATTCATACCGCATATTGGATGTTTTATCTCTTTAAAATTATACTATTTAAGATAAACATTGAAATATTGTATTTATTACTTGAAGAGTTAAAGTGAAATATCAACAACTCAGCGAATTGTTTTGTTAATAGATTTTTAATTGTTTATTTAATTTTTGTTTCTTTATTTGGTGAATATTGTTGGGTAGGCAGAGGATTCAATCACAGAATAACACAAGTATTTCACACACAAAAAAATCAGTTGCGGCTCTTCAATTAATCTCTAAATCACAATCTCACTCAATGAATACAATGAACCCGGTGAAGGGTATTTAACCTAATTGGCATGCACACACTCTCTCAGATAACTGAACTTGATCAACTCGCTTAACTCATTCTCTAACTCACTCACCAAATCTATCTATAACTCGACTCAGCTGATTCACTTAATTGTTTGTCTAACTCTGCATGCGGGAAGTAATTATATATTTTAACACTCTCCGTTAATTATGACTGCTAAATTAAAACATAACTCATGATAACTCAAACATGCCTGCTGGTCTATGTCTCAGCTAGGCTTACAACAACCAAGTTTCTTTTGTGAAACTCAAACAAATCTACTGCTAATGGCTTTGTAAAGATATCAACCAATTGATCATTCGTTCTACAAGCTTTCAAGTGAACTTCTCCATTGCTCACAAGTTCTTGAATAAAGTAATATCTAGTATCAATATGCTTTCTCTTTTGATGAAACACATTGTTTCTGGATAATACAATCGTTGATGTGTTGTCACAGTATATCGTTGTTGATCCTTGCTGTTGCTGCTTGAGTCCATACAATACTCTTCTTAACCATACTGCTTGACATGCTGCTGAAGTCGCTGCTACATATTCTGCTTGTGCTGATGATAGTGTCACAATAGGCTGCTTCTTAGATGCCCATGCTATCACTCCTGAACCAATGTGAAAAACATAACCGGATGTGCTCTTTCGATCATCCAAACTTCTTGCAAAATCACTATCTGTATATCCAATTAATTCTTTCTTTTCTGTCCTTGCATACAATATGCCATAATCTCTGGTTCCTGCCATGTATCTCAGAATTCTTTTCTCAACACTCCAATGTGTGTCTTTTGGAGTCTCCATAAATCTGAAAATCAAACTTACTCCTTGCATAATATCTGGTCTTGTCACTGTGAGATACATGAGGCTGCCAACCAATCTTTTGAATAGATTTGGATTGACATCTACCCCTTCATCATCCTTACTTAACTTTGTACCTGTTGCAACTGGTGTAGGTACAGGTTTGCAATTTTCCATCCTGAATCTTTTCAACAAATCTCTTGCATATTTATTTTGACAAATAAAAATTCCTTTTTCAGATTGCTCAACTTCAATGCCATGAAAATATTTCATGAGACCGAGATCTGTCATCTCAAATTCTTTCATCATGGCTGCTTTAAATTAATATAACTCAAGATCACCTGTAAAAATCATATCATCAACATATAAGAAAACAATCAAAATCTACCATTGCTCATTTACCTTTGTGTATAAGGTAGGCTCAATGCTGCTTTTGCAAAATCCATTCTTGATCATGTAGCTGTCAATTCTGCTATACCATGCTCTAGGTGCTTTTTTCATTCCATAGAGCGTTTTCTTCAATCTGTAAAATTTATCTTCTTTACCTTCAACTTCATATCCTCGAGGTTACTGCACATAAATTTCTTCTTCTATAGTTCCATTCAAGAAGACTGATTTGACATCCATCTGATATACTTTCCACTTGTTCTAAGCTACTGTCACTAGAACTGCTCTTACAATATCCAATCTGGCTACCGGAGAAATTTTTTCTCCAAAGTCTATTCCTGGTTGCTGCGAGAATATTTTTGCTACAAATCTTGCTTTAAATCGATCAATCTCACCTTTCTCATTCACCTTTGTCTTGTACACCCACTTCACACCAATGAGATTTTTATCATTTGATAAATCAACCAAATCCCATGTATCATTGTTTTCAATTGAATTCATCTCTTCATCCATGGCTTGCACCCAATTTTCATCTCTGATTTCTTCTTCAAACGAAGAAGGTTGGAATGCCAACAATGCAAAATTTGAACTAACATCAAAATCATCATAAATATCTTTCAGACTTCTCATCTTTTTCTTACCATTGCTTGATTCATTACCTGATTCGCTGCTTGGAGAATTCTAGTCTGTTGATCTGCTTGAAGATCCATGCTGCTCTGAAAGTCTTGGAGTCCTTGGTGGTGTGACTTTGTTTGGTGTCTGTTCTCTTGATTCTTGCTGCTTATCTTCTTCTACATCCTCCTCCTCCATCAATGGTGTTTGTGCATCGGTTAGTGTGTCTACAGTCCCATTCCATTACTCTTTTTCTTTAAAAACATCTTTGTTAATGATTTTCTTCTTGGTGATAGAGTTATATAATTTGTAAGCTTTTGACTGCTCACTATAACCAGTAAATATGCATTTTTCACTTTCATCATCTAATTTGCCTCTTATTTGCTTAGGCACATATGCATAGGCTACACATCCAAAAACTCTGAAATGCGATACATTGCATGACATACCTAACCATGCTTCTTCCGGAACTCTGTTCATCATGCTCTTTGTAGGAGATCTGTTTATCACATAAACAACACATGCAACTGCTTCTGCCCAATACTCATTAGACAAGTGTCTTGTTTTCAGCATGCTCCTTGTCATTCATGATGGTTTGTTTCTTTCTCTCTGCTACACCATTCTGCTGTGGTGTATATCTGGTCGTAAATTATCTTCTGATTCCATGTTATTTGCAGTACTCATGGAATGCTTTCGAATCGTATTCTCCACCACGATCTGATCTTAATACCTTGATATGTCGATCACTTTGGTTCTCTACTAAGGTTTTGAACTCTTTGAACTTTGCAAAAGTTTCAGACTTCTGCTTCAAAAAATAAACCCAAGACTTCCTACTATAGTCATCAATAAAGGTGAGGAAGTAACAAATTCCACCAATCGACTGTGTCCTCATAGGTCCACACAGGTCGGTATGCACCAACTCAAGTGGTTTCTTTGCTATGTAAGAAAACCCTTTCAGAAAAATTTCACGTTGTCGCTTTGCCAAGATGCAACACTCACAAGTGATTGCAGGTTCTTTGATGGGAGGTAAACCTCTGACCATCTGTTTCTGTTGCAACAATCTTAAACTGGAAAAATGCAAGTGCCTAAACCAAAAGTGCCATAACTAGTAATCATCAGAACATGCAGTTGTAAAAGAACTAACCTGATCATTGTAGTTCATAATTAGAGGAAAGAGTTCGTTCCTCGTCATGTGCACATTTGCTATCAGCTACTTGCTTGGGGATTTGTCTTAAATAACACATTGTTTCCCTTAAAAGATAACTTTGTATCATTTCTGCGTCAATTGACCAACACTAATCAAATTGTGTTTGAGTCTAGGGACATAATATACCTCTGATATGGTCTTTGGCTCCCCCTGCTTGGTCACAGTTTTGACCACTCCTTTGCCATCTACATCCACAGTCTTGTCAATTCCCAACTTGACCTCTGTCTTCACAGATGCATCTAGATTTGCAACCAAATTCTTGTTGCCTGTCATGTGGTTACTGCAACCACTTTATAATAGCCAGACCTTATCAGACGGTTCATGCATGGTGTTGCATGCTAGGAACATGGAGTCAATATTCTTTGTACTAACATTAGCTCTCTCATTTCCTTGATCAGCTGTCTTCTTCCCACAATCACGAACATAATGACCAAATCTATTGCAATAATAACACTTCACCTTTGATTTTTCAAACCTTTGATTGTTGTGAAAGCTTCTATTGTTGCTACTTCCACTTTGATGTTCATGCTCTTCTCGGCCATCTCTCTGACCACCATAGTTGTTGCCTCGTCCTCTACCTCTCAATCGACCTCCGCCTCAACCTCTTGAAATATAAACTTGACTTTTGAAGGCAGTTTCTAAAGTGGAATCCTTATTTCTGTCTATCGTTGCCTCATGCGATAGAAGAGATCCCATCAACTCATTAATTGTCAGTTTTTTCAAATCCTTCACTTCTTCTATGGCTGCTGCCACAACATCAAACTTGGTAGACAAAATTCGAAGAACCTTCTCGATCATTGTTCGATATTTAATATCTTCACCATAGATTTTTAACTGATTGATGACATACATGACCCTATTCATGAAGGAATCAATGTCCTCTATCTCCTTCATCTACAGAATTTCGAAATCTCTCCTACTATTCTGCAATTTAACAATATTAACTTTGGCCATACCTTGATAGCTTGTCGCCAAAGTTTCTCATGCCTCCTTTGCTAAAGACATTATCATTATCTTTTGGAACACTGCTCGGTCCACTCCCTGCCGGATTATGAGCAATGCTTGTGCATTCTTCCGCTTGTCTTTCTTCCATTGTTCTCTCTCCGCATTACTGAGGGCTTATTTTTTTGCATCATCTTGAATTTCTGCAAACCCAAACTTGACATGATCCCAAACATCATGTGCTTTTAGCATGGTCTCCATCTTAATGGCCCGCACATCATAATCCTTCCCTGTGAAAGAAAGAATTTGTGGCTGGAAGCTCCTTGTAGCCATCTTTTTTCAAACAAAAGTTCACTGTTGAAACCCTAAAAAAAAAATTGATATGCTTTACAAAGCTAAAAAAAAAACCTTATAATAAAACCCTAGGTTTTATTATTTTTTATTATTTATATAAAAATTTCTTTATAAAAAAAATATTTATATAAAAAATCTTTTTAAAAAACACTTATTATAAAAGCTCCACCTTTTAAAGCCTTTTTATAATATCCTTATGAAAAACCCCTTTTAAAAAACTCCTTTTAAAAAAAACCTTCTCACGTGCTTTGTGCTTTTATGAGAGACTCGCCTTTTTTTTTTTAACAAAGACTTTATGAAAACCTTATAACTTTTCTTTAAAATTTTCTTCATAATACTCACTTAAGAATATTCGATTGGGCAGGTTGAGGCTCCGCAACTAATACTATGTATAGCAACTTGCTCGCTTTAAATATGAAAATGGATAGGTACTACTAAATTTAAAAAAAAAAATATTCGAATGAAGTCATAAAAGCATTTGGATATGGCTTTAAACGAAGAGTATTTCGTTGACCTTTTGGTCGAATAACGCGTCCAAGCTTCAATACCGCAGCGTGCTAACGCACCTCCAGATACTATTGTTCCGCGTTAGTGGCTTAACGCACCGAAAGTTCAAAAAGCCCGCGTGCTTCAAAAACAGTATAAGTTTTTCAATTTTAACGCGTTTTTTGACACTGGAACCAACGTTATAACGCTTTGTCTATGATTAAAAGCTGTGTTATAGCGTAAAAACACAAGAAAAAAATTTCCTTCTCACACACGGATGATTGCTAATCCGTTTTTCTTCCTTTCTTTGTAACTTTGCTCTGATGTCAAATTGTTGGGTAGGAAGAGGATTCAATCACAGAATAACACAAGTATTTCACAGACAAAACAATGAGTTGTGACTTTTCAATTAATCTCTAAATTACAATCTTACTCAATGAATACAATGAATCCAGTGAAGAGCATTTAACCTAATTGACATGCACACACTCTCTCACCTAATTGAACTTGATCAACTCGCTTAACTCACTCTCTAACTCACTCACCAAATCTATCTATAACTCGACTCAACTGATTCACTTAACTGTTTGTCTAACTCTGCATACAGGAAGTAATTATATATTTTAACAAATATGAATCAATTTTTTTTGTAGAACAGTGACATACTTACAGAAGTTCATGTTCTTCAAAATTTTTGATGGGTCTAAACTCATCATGTTAATATGAATCTATACCAGTTCATTAAAGATTAAAAATTTGATGACAGCCAAATTCCAGTATACTTTACTGCATGGGTAAACGCCAGATAGCAGCCCTTACACAGAGAAGTAAACACCTCGGCCTTCTAACATGAATCTATACCAGTTGATTACAGATTAAAAATTTGATGACAGCCAAATTCCAGTATACTTTACCCATGTATGCATGGGTAAATGCCTGCTCGCAGCCCTTACACAAAGAAAAGTAAACACCTTGGCCTGCTTCTCCTGTCCGGCATCCATCATTGAGGGTGCGCAAGAAAAGGAGTCGTCTAACGAGCTGGAGGAATTGCCCGGATGGTTAAAATTGGCCTGAATCCGGATTAAAAAAATTTAAAAAATCTTGCAGAAACAGTGTTTGAATCCTGATTTTGACATTGGAAATGGATTCAGCACCATCAAAAACCTGTAAGACACCCAAAATATTAAACTTTGATAGTTATAACATGGATTTAGAAAAATTCCTGCCGGATTTTCTGAAAATCTTATCAGAATTTTCATGATTTTCACAGCGATTCCTCTGACTAGTTAGACTACAGGGTAAGAAAAGAAAAAAAAAAACAAGAAAAGTAAGCATCACGAAGAAAAGTAAGCATCACGATCTCCTCGTCCGGCCGTTTGCAGTTGCACGTCTTCTTCAGCACTGATGGCCGTTAAAACAGTTGATAGCGACTGGCACTTATCTACATTCGCTGCATTTCTATAATTTCTGTTTCAATCGCTTGGAAAAAACAAATACGTTACGTTTTTGAGGTTTTTTTAATATCTCAGCCTTAATATTTTTGTCAGCCTTAATATTTTTGTCCATACAATATATTATAAATCAATGCGAATCGCGTAGATACCAAGTAACATGGCTTTGATTGTCAATGCATTTATATACATTGTAGGTCTCAAATGGCGTTCAGCCCCTTTGTCAGCGCCCTTGTCGGACCTTCCAAGGGTCGGTTATAATAAGGAGAGTCGACTGATCGGAATCATTATCGCAATATTTTAGAGACCCCAACCCCATGTGCAGATGGCCCAATTCGAGGGATGAGATGCTGCTACTGTTTGTTTGAAGGTGCGTTGTATGTGCAAGTTATTATAGTATTATTTCTTTCAGACGTCTTGTTGATGTCTCCATATATGAACGAGACAATTTTTTTATGAAAGGAATCTTAAGTCTCTTTCATCTCTCATTCTATATATTTGAGATATCTCGCGTTCTGCAATCAGTCTCAGCGCAGATATCAATTCTGATTTTTTTTAGTGAGATAACTACGCGTATAGTCTTTCTACCGTTTATCGCTCTTCTGTGTTTGAAATTTGCAGTGAAATGGCCCTTCTACAACTGGCTATCGCGTTTTGTTTGTGCTGGATAGCTGCTGCGGCTAATGCAATAGATGGTAGCTGGCAATCAGCGCATGCGACTTTTTACGGTGGCAGTGATGCGTCGGGCACAATGGGTAGGTCTACCGTGCCAGAAAACTGTTGTATGTTTATGAGAATAGTTATAATGTCAAAAGCATTCCATTGAATTTGGCGGTTTCGCTGTTTTTCTGAACTTTAATACCATATATTACCTTAGTAATTGCATGGTGTAATTTTTGACAGATGGTGCCTGCGGCTACGGTAATTTGTATAGCCAAGGCTATGGTACGAACACTGCTGCTCTGAGCACGGCGCTTTTCAACAATGGAGCTACATGTGGAGCATGCTACGAAATCAAATGCGACGACCAGTCTGACCCTGAGTGGTGTCTACAGGGCACTGTGACGGTTACTGCTACTAATCTCTGTCCCCCTAACTCTGCTCTTCCCAACGACAATGGAGGATGGTGCAATCCACCTCTCCAGCACTTCGACATGGCTCAACCTGCTTTTCAACAGATTGCCGTTTGCAAGAGTGGCATTGTTCCCATCCTGTTCCAAAGGTGAATTAACGTTTATCAACTTCTGAAGTTTCGAATTCTTTTAACCAAGTTTACGGTTACGGAGATGAAAGGCTAAGATTCAAAATTAATGTTAATGCGTGCAGAGTACCATGCGTGAGGACAGGAGGAATTCGGTTCACAATCACTGGGCACTCCTATTTCAATTTGGTGCTCATTACCAACGTAGCAGGTGCAGGGGATGTGGTGGCAGTTTCCATCAAAGGTTCCAACACTGGTTGGCAACCAATGTCCCGCAATTGGGGACAGAATTGGCAGAGCAACTCGTATTTGAATGGCCAGAGTCTTTCCTTTCAGGTTACCATCAGCGATGGAACAACCATCACTTCCTATAACGTCGCTGATGCAAATTGGCAATTCGGCCAGACCTTTGATGGGCTGCAGATATAAGTTATGTAAAGCAGAAGCGACGAAGCTGAGGCGGCTCCTCTCAGTGTTTCTTAGAGTTAAACTTGGGATACGAAGTTTGCCGCCCGCTTCTTATTATGTAATTTTTTTCCTCAGTACGTATGCATCTGACTGGTAGGCCCTCCTATGCACAAGTTTGCGCCTCGTAACCTAACATTGTAGCTATGGGTATCTTATTTACAAGTTTGGGTATGGTAACACTGCAACTACATTGAAGGGCTTTATCACGCTCTTAGCCTATAAATCTGAATTAAACATCAATCCGCCCGTTCAGTAATTTGGGGTGGCGATATATTATATATGTTGGATATTTCTTCAATGCTTAAACTGGAGATCACCTAAATGTTTCTGTTGGTGTCAGCTGCCGCGGATTTTCTTTGACTTTTACAAATGCGTTGTCAATGTAGAGTGATTCAGTTGATTGGGTTAGATCGCTGCATTATAAAGAATTATATCAAGATCACTGAATTGTTGTCACTTAGTTTGCAACTTCGCTCAAGGAAAAACGCTCTCGCAATTTATAATCCGCTTTCCTTAATACTAATCTCCTTTGCTTTCCGAAGACTAATCTCTCTGTTAATCAAGGTTCATTAGGGAAATGAAAGGTTGTGATTGCTTTTCGCGGAGGTACTTTAACGTAATTTTTTAACGGTCGTACTGTTTTTGAGTTAAGCCTGTTAATTACATATTAATGACGACATTACATTAGCTTCCATTTTTTCATACCCATTGCTACGCGGTTTCGGGCAAATTACTTTTCTTCTTTGAAGTTTTCAAAATGCACATAAAACTTTCGGCTACTATTTTTCGCTGGAGCCAACGGAGATGTATTTGGTGATATCGATACAAATGCAGAACTGAGCGAACTGACACTGAATATCTGTAAATTTATGGTACACGGTATTTGGAATGATAGGAACTGATTGAATCTACTTATCATTTCCACAGATAATCTCCACAATTTTGTTTTACCATCTCAATTCGAAATCTTTTTCCGCCCACATCGGTGGTTTGGCATATTTCTCTCTTAAAAACCGCGCTTTTCCTTTTGCGCCAACATCAAAAACTCACGCACGTTTAGGTTTGTCACGGTTGTCAAATAGGGCAATAGAAGGATCATGATCGAGTTCCGGTTTTCGAGATTTTTTGTTTTGTTTTTATATTCGCATTCCGATGCTTTTGTTCAGAAACTACGCATTCCAAAAGGAGCTTTTTGGGTAGAGACTCTGTATTAACCTTTTTTATATATTTTTCCCAAAGTTATTGTGGAGGGTTGAAATGTGAAATTGTATAAAAGATTTGTTGAAAATACAAAGCAATTATTTTATCTATTGGAGTTAATTTTAGGTATTTTTAAATTGTAATGTAAGTTTCAAAAAATATTTTTTCTAAATATTTAAACTCATTCATAATGGTATAATTGATTTTTTTTAAAACAATCAGTATTTTTAATGGTATAGTAGCTTTTTCTTTTAAAAATTCAATATATTAGTTAAGATAACTTCAATAAATACATTCTACAAAACCAAAGCTAAATTAAGTAATAATTATTAAAAAAATGCATATTTAAACACTTGCATAGGGAGATGTGCCATGTGTATTTTTTTACACTAGAAAAACATTGTATTTTGTATTAGGCCAAAACCAATATATGTGATCATGAAGCATAAACTCATATTAGTGTTTCAGAAATTGGCACAACACAAAAAAAAGTTAAGACATAATAAGTATAGATCAATAGGTTGCTTGTAACAAGGCATAGCTAAAACTTAAAGCCAAAAAGTTGAAGCATCATAGGTGCACATCATAATGTTCAGAACTGGATATGTACAGTGGAGGGTGTGATAAAAACTGGTTGTATCGTCTTAGTAGTAATAAAAAGGGAATTTGAAGGAGAGAAGAACATATTTGTATTATCCATGCAATATCAAATCATGATAGTTGAATGGAGGCATCTTCGAGCAGTTGACCGTCCATGAAATAGAGAACGTGCATGTCCCTGAATTGTTCATTTAAGCCCTTCTTTGAAAGGGAATCTGCCATTTTGTTGGACTCTCAATATATGTGTTGAATTTGTGAGCAATGCATTTGGTGAAGGTGTTTGATGTGTCTGATACAACTCGCAAGTAGTGGAGGAAGAAATGTGTTGTGGCTATTAATCCCATCAATAACAACTTGGAGGTCTCCATATATGTGTATATTCATAACCTGCAAATTGTAAGAGATCTAAAGCAAACCCCATAGTGCCATGACTTCAGCCTTCGTGTTCGATCGATGACCACCATTCCAGTGTACATGATATTTTTTGTCGTTATTTAGTCTAATCCAGGCACTGCATCCATAAATACTCTCTTTTTCAGCTCCATCGAAGTACCCTGTCGGAAAGATGACCTGGGGTGGAAGATGTTGGTGTGATATATCCTTATCTTTAGCAACCATAGCAGTACTATTGTCAACCAAAGTCAGGATTCTGCAAAAAAATTGATTATGTACTATTGGCATCCCCTCGAAGAGAAATTGGTTCCTAGTGAGCCAAACCTCCTAGGAAAGATAGAAGGGAGTAAGTCGTTTCTCTATCATCATGCTCCTATGAGCGGATGCAATGTATTATATTTTGTGGCAGTCATTCCCAGTTCTATAGGAATTGAGAAAATTAGTGCCAAGTTGTCAAGATGGAGGGGCAAGTGATATACATATGTTCAACTAATTCAAACGTCGCGATGCAGAAAGAACAACGACCCGGTCCCTAATAGCCTTGTTTTAGAAGATTGTCCCACGTGAAAATTTTATTTCTCCATGTGATCCAAGTGAAAATAATGACCTTGTTTGGGATGCGTTCCTTCCAATTGTTTCTAAAGAACAAGATTTCCTTTAGTCAAAGTTTTTGAATGTTGTTGTTTTTATAAATCTATGAAACCACAATAGATTGTCCCCGCATCTTGCGAGCCCACACAATCCTGTCTCCATGTGCATCAAGACAAAATCTAGTCGATTTGAGACTGTCAATGTATATTTTCCATGCCACTACAGACTATCCATAGAATCCCATCTCAATAGAAGTCTTCCAAATCATGTAGCCATGTTTCCATTTCTAAATAATTTGGCTAAAGAAGAAATACCCTTTTTGATATAATACATGTAGGAGATGTGCTTCTATAGTTAGATCCAGCGAGATGTGTCTAATGTTGTCTATGCCCAGTAGAATCTTGTGGTCATTACAAAATTCCCAAATCAACACTCTAATGAATAGTGCCAAGATGTTTCTGAAACCCTGCCATATATATGAGCCCCTACTCATGGGCATAGTTTATATATATATATATATATATATATATATATATATATATATATATATATATGATTCCCAAACCGTGTAGATACTTGGCGCAGAAAATATATGGCCAAATTCTTGTATCGGTGATATCCCTCCATTAGGATTTGATTAGGAGAGACTGTGCAAAAACCTGAGTGTCTAATAAACCCAATCCACCATAGATTTTGGCTATAATTAGTAAGTCCAACCTACAGAGATGTATTTTTTGTTTTTTCCGAGCCCCAAACAATAAGAATTTTGTAACGATGGAATTTATGGAATTAATAATGTGTGAGGGAAATTTGAAAAGGTGTGCCCAGTAAACCGAGATATGTTCTAATACAACCTAAATGTGTTGGAATTTCTGAGAATTCCTAAACAAACTCAGAGAGAATGATACTCTCCTTCTTAACATAGAGAATTAAAAAAAAATTGCTTGCTGGTAGACAGAGTTTGCACACTTTGAAAAATTCTATTTCATTAACAAAAACTGTTACAAAAATTCTTCCTCTGTTGAGGGATTACAAAATGGACTACTGCAAACACAGTGCACACAAAGTTCTTCTCTGTCTCTGTTACAAAAAAAAATACTCTGTGTTTCTCTCTTATAGAATAGCCTTCGGGATCTATGCTCTGTCTTTGCAATACACTGTTGTGTGTGTCAAAATTACATTTTTGTTACACTCTATTGTGTATTACATTACTTTAGCCTCTCAGGATTTTTCAAAATATATATGTCGCAGCATATATTCTTTTTAATAAAACTAAACTACAAAAGAGATAAACCTATTTTAAAACTCTCGGGCCCCACTATACAATGGCGCAAAATGGTTTTAATATATGTTAAAACATATATGTATAGCCAAAGGTTTTACAACGCAAACTCAATGCGCGATAACAAAAAACTCTTATAACGTAAAACCTCATAAAAAAACATTAATAAACCTTAACATGAACTTCCATCGGACTTCAAAAGTTATGAACCAAACTTCAACAAGAAATCGCGTTACAAAACTGGTCTCATCACGTCATCAATTGGATGCGCGATGAAAACTCCAATTGAGTTTATAAACACTCATCCGGTCCGGAATTCGATTGCTGATGTAAGCGGGTTTTGTAATGTGAAACCATTTGTCAACCGGCGTTTATAGTTTTTCGAGTTCGTAAAATGAGTTTGCGGACAGCCCAAAATAAAACCTGAAAAACTATCAAATGCGGCATATAAAAAATTTCGGGTCTGCAAATGAGCATTGCGAACCGGCCCCAAAACTTTGCGAGTGAATAACATTGCTCCACATGGTCTGTGCTGTCACGGCAGATGGTGGGGACCTCCTTGCTGACATAGCCTGCGGGGACCACCAGTCTTCAAACAATACAAACTCCCGCGTAGACTGAACTCCACTGTGTTATCAAAACTCTGATGTGTATAAACGAAATTCTCTCTTTCTTTTAAACTATGTTTTTGAAATGCAAAGGACTATAAGGGCTTTCAAAGTGAAAACTATTGTGCAACTATTTTGGGAAGCGGCTCTGTGACAGAGCTTGTCAAAGCAGTAATGGAAAGCGGCAATTGTGGGTTGAGCAGTTGAAGTTAACACTTCAACACTCCCCCTTAAGTTCAACTACTGGGTTATCAGTCATACCCATGCATTTCCTCAAATATTCAAAACTCTTCTGCCCCAATGGCTTGGTCAGAATGTATGCAAACTGCTCCTGAGTTCTGCAGTGTTTCAAAATAATTTCTCCATTGTTCACTAGCTCCCTGAGGTAATGAAACTTAGCATCTATGTGCTTTGTCCTTTTTATGAAACACATAATTCTTAGATAATGCAATAGCTGAGCTATTGTCACAATAAATCATTGTGCCTTTTGCCTGTTCTTGACATAAACTCCTCAACATTCTCCTCATCCATACTTCTTGACACGCTGCTGCTGTCGCTACCACATACTCTGCCTCTACTGTAGATAATGCTACAATAGGCTGTTTCTTAGAAGCCCATGAAATGGCTCCTGAACCCATGTGAAAAACATAACCATAAGTACTTTTCCGGTCATCTACACTTCCAGCCCAATCACTGTCAGTGTATCCAATTAATTCTGAATTTTCTAAAGTAGTATATAAAATTCCATACCTTTTAGTTCCTTTAACATACCTCAGAATTATTTTTGTTGCCTTCCAATGTGCTTCTTTTGTCCTCTCCATGAATCTAGAAATCAAACTAACAGCATGCATAATATCCGGCCTAGTTGCAGTCAAATACATGAGGCTACCAACTATGCTCTTGTACAAACTAGGATCAAAATCCTTGTTGTTGTCCTCTTTGCTGAGTTTTAATCCCATCACTGTGGGAGTAATTGTTGCCTTGCAATCCTGCATATTAAATCTTTCCAAAACCTCATTCACATACTTTTCTTGAGAAATAAAAATTTTATTTTCACTTTGCTTTACTTCTATTCCTAAGAAGTATTTCAGCATACCCATATCAGTCATTTCAAATTCATTTTTCATGACCTTCTTAAAATTTTCAATGAGGTAATAATCATTACCCGTGAAAATCACATCATTAACATACAACACAACAATCAGCGTCTTACCATATTTCTCCTTGATGTATAAAGTTGGTTCTCCCTCACATTTTTCAAAACCATTTTCCAGTAGATAGGAATCTATCCTATTGTACCATGCACTTGGCGCTTTTTTAAACCCATAAAGAGCTTTCTTTAATCTGCACACTTTGTGCTCTTGGCCTTTCTTCTCGTAGCCTAGAGGTTGTTCAATATAAACCTCTTCCATTAACACTCCGTTTAGGAATGCTGACTTCACATCCATTTGGTAAACTTTCCACTTGTTTTGTGCTGCTATGGACAGCACTGCTCTCACGGTTTCCATTCTTGCAACCGGTGCGAAAGTTTCCTCATAGTCTCTCCCATGTTGCTGTTTATACCCTTTGACAACAAGTTTGGCCTTGTGTCTTTCAATTTTTCCTTCAGCATTACTTTTGGTCTTGTATACCCATTTAACTCCAATTACTTCTTTACCTTTTGGGAGTTCAACCAAATCCCATGTTTTATTTCTTTCTATGGCATTAATCTCTTCATCCATAGCATCTATCCATTTCCTATATTTAATGGCTTCTTCAAAATGAATAGGATCATCAACATGACAATACAAAGCAAATAAAGAGTTCAGAATTTCATTTGCTGCCTCTTGCTCATAAATTTCATTTAAATTTATGAACTTTGTTCCTCTTTCATTTGGTGTATAAGTGCTTGAATTAGCACTCGAATATCCTCCTTGTGGTGTGCTTGGAGAAGCACTCTCATTTCTCCTCAAGGGTGTCCCTTGTCCTTGTATTGGTGTTGCTATTGAGGGATGTATTTCGACCATCTCTTCATCATTTTCATCATGAGACAAACAGTTTTTAACGTTCATTGTTTTCTCAATGCTTCCATCCCAAGCTTCCTCTTCAATGAACTGAACATCTCTGCTCACAATAAACTTCTTGGTGGATGGGTTATACAACCTGTAAGCTTTGGATTCCTCACTGTATCCAATAAAAATACATTTCTCCCCCTTGCTGTCCAACTTCTTCCTTAGCTAATTTGGAATGTGTGCATAAGCCACACAACCAAAAAATTTCATGTGGGTGACTCCTTGCTTTGTCCCACTCCATGCTTCTTCTAGAACCCTGTTCATGACTGCTTTTGTTGGGCATCTATTCAAGATATATACTGCACAATGTACATCTTTAGCCCAATTATCATTTGGCAAATTATTTTCCTTTAGCATACTCCTTACCATATCCATGGTTGTCCTATTTTTCCTTTCGGCAACTCCATTTTGCTACGGAGTGTACCTTGCTGTAAATTTCTTGTGTATGCCATTTTCTCTACAAAAACACACAAATTCTTTAGAGATGTACTCACCTCCTCTATCAGTCCTAAGGAATTTGATATGCTGCCCACTTTGGTTCTCCACAAGTGCTTTGAAATTGCAGACTTTTTTAAACACTTCACTTTTATTTTTCAAAAAATAAACCCGAGTTTTTCTTGTAAAATCATCAATAAAAGTTAACATATAGTGGCTGCTTGCAAGTGATGGTGTTTGCATTGGACCACATAAATCTAAGTGGACAATTTCTAAGGATGCTTTTTCCCTTATGCTTTTCCCGGATGGAAAACTTTCTCTGTGTTGTTTACCCAAGATGCAACCTTCACATAGGCTGTCCGGTTTCTCAATCAATGGAAATCCTCTTCCCATTCCTTTCCTATGTAGAAAATTAAGACCTCCAAAGTTGAGATGTCCAAGTCTCAAGTGCCATAACCAATTCTCATCTTTTTCTTCTCTTTGGAAATCCTCTTGTGTCACTGTTGCCATTTCTTCTCCATTCTTCACATCTGCCCTCATACTGAGAGAGAACATTCTATTCCTTGTCATCCTTATTTCAGCAATACATTGTTTTCTTGGAGGTTTATCCATGATGGTGC
Organism: Pinus albicaulis; assembly: GCA_034641835.2. NCBI lineage: Eukaryota > Viridiplantae > Streptophyta > Pinopsida > Pinales > Pinaceae > Pinus > Pinus albicaulis. The sequence continues at coordinate 583,631,666 of CM076580.1, read as the reverse complement.
ATACATCATCTTCAAAGAAAAAATTGTAGCCCTTTTGAATGAGCTATCCAATGCTTAACAAATTACATTTCATACCTGGCACATAATATACATCAAGTGTGCTCTTCTTTTGTCCTTTCTTTGTCAAGACATTTACTATGCCTTTTCCTGTGACATAAATCTTACTGTTTGTTCCCAATGTGACTTGGGATTTCACATTTTCATCTAACATAGAAAACACGACAATGTTTCCTGTCATATGGTTACTACATCCTGAATCTAGAAACCATAAATCTTCACTCTTTTCCTCAGCCATATTACATGCTAAAAACAACTTATCTTGGCTGATATTTTCTCTAGTGAAATTTGCACTCGGTCTATTACCCATATCATTCTTCTTCTTCCTACATTCATTTTCATAATGCCCATATTTTTTACAATAATGACACTGGACATTGGATTTATCATACCTTTGTCCATGAGCATGTTGTTGTCCACTTTGCTGGTTGCCGCTTTGGCCTTGGTTCTGATTTTGATTTTTGCCCCTTCCTTGAGCATTTTCTGGGTTGTTTCTTCCTCCTCTGTTTTGGCTTCTGCCTCTTCCTCTCTTGTTTCCTCTGCCTTGACCTCTTCCTCTTCCAAAGGACATTTGGGTCTTGAAGGCATGCTCCAAAGATGAGTTTTCATTTCTACCCAATCTCTGTTCATGTGTCATCAGTGATGCATTAAGCTCATCAACTGAAAATTTTGAGAGATCCTTTGTCTCTTCTATGGTGGTGACTATAACATCAAGCTTTGAGGGTAAGCTCCTCAAAATTTTCTCCACAATCCTTCTTTATTCAAATGTCTCTCCATGAGACCTTATCTGTGTGACCATTCCAATCACATGTGTGAAGAATGAGTCTATGTTATCAGACTCCTTCATGAGAGAGTCTCAAAATCTCTCCTCAGCAATTGTAGTTTTGTTGTCTTCACTTTCTCCATGCCTTGATAGGCTGTCTTGAGAGTTTCCCATGCTTCTTTGGATCTCCTAGCTATTGCTATCCTTGGAAACACACTCTCATGTACTGCTTGATACAAATAGAAGAGGGCTTTAGAGTCCTTCTTCTTATTGCTCTTCAACAATTCCTTCTCTGCCTGTGTTAAGGTATTAAACTCATTTTCATCTTCTGGCTCTTCAAAACCATACTCAACAAGTTCCCATAAGTCTTGAGAGGCAAACAGGGCTCTCATGGTGATTTCCCAATAATCATAGTTTTTCCCATTAAATTGTGGGAGCTGAGCATTACCAATACTCATGCTTGTGCTGGCTACTGCCATTCTTGCACTTTGAACTATGCTTCAAACACTTGAATGTGAATTTATAAAATAAACTGACTGTCTTCAAACAGTAACACAAAAACTGTCTTGAGAAATAACTTTGATTTTTATGACTGAGCCTTCACTCTGCTGGAGAAGCTGCTGGAACAAAAAAATCCTTCCTTCAGCTTCTTTGACACCTTCAAAGAGCCTAGACTAGCTCCGATACCATGTTGGAATTTCTGAGAATTCCTAAACAAACTAAGAGAGAATGATACTCTCCTTCTTAACACAAAGAATTAAAAAACATTTGCTTGCTAGTAGACAGAGTTTGCACACTTTGAAAACTTCTATTTCATTAAAAAAAACTGTTACAAAAATTCTTCCTCTGTTAAGGGATTACAAAATGGACTACTGCAAACATAGTGCACACAAAGTTCTTCTCTATCTCTATTACAAAAAAAATACTCTGTCTTTCTCTCTTACAGAATAGCCTTTGGGCTCTATGCTTTGTCATTGCAATACACTGTTGTGTATGTCAAAATTACATTTTTGTTACACTATGCTGTGTATTACATTACTTTAGCCTCTCGGGCTTTTTCAAAATATATATGTCGCAACATATATTCTTTTTAATAAAACTAAACTACAAAAGAAATAAACCTATTTTAAAACTCTCGGGCCCCACTATACAATGGCACAAAATGGTTTTAATATATGTTAAAACATATATGCATAGCCAAAGGTTTTACAACGGAAACTCAATGCGTGATAACAAAAAAAATATTATAATGTAAAACCTCATAACAAAACATTAATAAACCTTAACATGAACTCCGCCAGACTTCAAAAGTTATGAACCAAAATTCAACAAGAAATCGCGTTACAAAACTGGTCTCGTGACATCATCAATTAGACGCGCAATGAAAACTCCAATTGATTTTATAAACACTCATCGGGTCTGGAATTGGGTTGCTGACGTAAGAGGGTTTTGTAATGCGAAACCGTTTATCAACCAACGTATATAGTTTTTCAGGTCCGAAAAATGAGTTTGTGGACAGCCCAAAATAAAATCCGAAAAACTATCAAATGCGGCATATAAAAAAGTTCGGGTCCGCAAATGAGCATTGCGAACCAGCCCCAAAACTTTGCGAGCAAATAACATTGCTCCATGTGGTCTATGCTATCATGGCAGATGGTGGGGACCTCCTTGCTGACGTAGCCTATGGGGACCATTAATCTTCAAACAATACAAACTCCTGCATAGACTGAACTCCACCGTGTTATCAAAACTTTGATGTGTATAAATGAAATGCTCTATTTCTTTTAAACTCTATTTTTGAAATGCAAAGGACTATAAGGGCTTTCAAATTGAAAACGACTGTGCAACTATTTTGGCAAGCGACTCTGTGACAGAGCTTGTCAAAGCAATAATGGAAAGCAACGATTGTGGGCTGAGAATTTGAAGTTAACACTTCAACAAAATGAGGATGTAATGATCGCCCAGAGTGAGCCATTTGCATGTCCAACAATTCAACCATTTCTTTTATTTCTCCAGAAGCCATTACTAATCCTTGATACAGTAACAATTTGGTTTCAAACTAAAACCAAGGTAAGTGAATCCATCTATGAGAGGTGCAATCTGACACTAAAAATACCGACGATGATCTCCATGTCCCTCCTATCTCTGATAGGATATATAAGTACAAATTTTTCTCCAATGACCTCCAGACCATAGGCAACCCCATATCTCAGGAAAATGTAATGAAGGGAAGAACATTATGCCTGAGAGAGTGTGTCAAAATCTAGGATTTCATTAGCAAAGAAAGAGTGTGTGGCCACCACCCCAAAAGATATGCGAAGACCCTCGAACCTACCCCATGGCTGTGCATCTTTTATGTGAAGGGTGATGATAAGAATAAAAATGAATAGGGAGGGTAAGAATCCTTGACGGAGGTCGTGCCCAGCAAGGAAGAAATCTGAGGGAAGACCATTTATGATGACAACATAGCAGACCGGAGCGATGCATGCCATGATCCATGAAACGTTGTATATGGACAAATCGATCTTATGTAGTACTAGGTGGATGAAAGACCAATATACATTATCGTAAGCTTTATGTAGATCCGCCTTCATCATCATGGCCTCCAATGTTTTAGTATGAATCGAGTGGATGCAGAGACATCATTGTCATGCCCTCTTTGACCACGATCAATCACAGCCTCAAAAACCCTAGGAATATTCACATATTTATTAAGGCCAACCAAGTCCTTCTACACTCAGAAATATACAAAATTCGTTCTCAGCTTTTCATTCACTTTATATGATTATAGGTCAGCCTCCTTTTTTCCATATGTTCACTTTCACTCTCCTTTATTTATATCCCGAGTTGAGATCTGACTAATCTTATTGATCTATCTTGATGGTGAACCATAGAGGATTGGTTCGAAACATCAATTCTAACAAAAATTGGATGTGATAAATCTAGAAATTTATATACACAACAAAAATTGTAGAAGCCTCAAATCAAAAACCCTGTACGGAAGGGAGAAATCACATGAATTTCAAATATTTGAAAAATACAGATCACTTATTACTAGAATAAAGTCATACCTCACCTTTCTTAAACGCTGCAGAGATTCCAGTGTCACGCCCTCTTTCACCATCGTCAATCATAGCCTCAAAAAACCCAGGAATAATCACATATTTATTAAGGCCAGCCAAGCCCTTCTACGCTCAAAAATCTACAAAATTTGTGCTCAACTTTTCCTTCACTTTCTGTCATTATAGGTTGGCCTCCTTTTTTCCATCCGTTCACTTTCACTCTCCTTTATTTATATCCTAGGTTAAGATCTGACTAATCTCATTGATCTATCCTGATGATGAACCATGAAGGATTGGTTTGAAATGTCGATTCTAACAAAAAATGGATGCGATAAATCCGGAAAATTTTACACACAACACAGATCGTAGAAGCCTCGAATAAAAAATATCAAGTAGTCACTGAGAAAAACATATTTCTCACGAGAAATATGAGAAGAATGAACACTAGAAATATGAAGAGAAATCATGTTAGAGATCAACTTATAAACTATGTTGCATAGTGAAATAGGCCTAAAATCCTTGAAATCCTTGAGGGAGGAGGTTTTGGAGATGAGGGAAATGAAAGTGGAGTTAATATTTCCCAATATTTATCTAATAATTCTTGATTCTTAGACCACCTCCAAGAGTTTTGCTCCCATCAACTCAAAAAAATGTAAACATAGCTCCACCTTCCACCCATTAGGTTCGGGACATTTATACTGCGGAAATGTTTTGAGTGTTTGGTGAATTTATTCATGGGAAATAGGACTGTACAGTGTGGCATTGTATGTTTCACCGAACATACAGGGGAATAGTTTCAGTGCCCATGTATGATCTGAAAAATCTATCCCCGACCTGCGTTTGTAAAAATCTAAAAAATATGAGACAACCTCCTTCTGGATCTCATGTGTGGAGCATAAGATAGAACCGTCCTTCGATTCAATCTACCAAATGGAATTCATATTTTTCCTTAGATTTGCATAATGGTGGGAAAAATTTCATGTTGTAGTCTCCCTTGTGCAATGAGGTGGTCCTACTCTTCAATTTCCATGTCATCTCCTGTATACTGAGGATCTTATTTTTGTGCTTTTCTAGCTCACTTATATGACAATATTCCTGTGAATTTGGGCATCCACATTCCAAGTTAGAATAGATCATTACAATCTCGCATGCAATACGTTGTAATTCCTTGATCATTTTTTGTTTCTTGAGTCATTCCTAGGTGTGAGTATTGCTCTTTAGCACACGAAGCTTCTGTGAAAACCTAGACATGGCCGAGGTTCCTTCCCTTTTAGGGCCATCCACCCAAGTCTCCATGACCAGTTTGTGAGAGTAGAAGGCTTCCAACCAAACCTTATTGAATTTTAAGGGTAGCCCCATTTGAACCGGTTCCATCCACCACCATAAATAGATAGGGTGGTGATCCGAGAAGGTCGATTTGACCACTTTAGACTTCATACTACCGAATTTTTCAATTAAGTTCACGTGCACAAGAAAAGAGTCAAGTCGCTTGCTAATATAGGCATCTCTGATTCGGTGGTTGGTCCAAGTAGGGGACAAAGGAGATGGAAAATATCAAAAATATGATGTTCTACAAAAATTTGAGAGATTTGATCGATAAGGGGATTCGGGCGAGAGTGAATGCCCCAACTTTCGAAGGGAGAGAGGGTAGCATTGAAATCCCCCAAGATGATGAGATTGTAGATTTTGAGGATGTCAGAGGACATAATTTGCTCCCAGAAAGTGAGGATATTACGATAAGGTGTGTATATATTAATCAAGTGGATGCGTTATGGGAAGCCACATATTTTTCTAGTGAGTAGAATACCAACAAAAAAGAGAAAATCACAAAAGAAAGCACAATGCAGATCCCATATGCCAATGAGACCACCAGATAGTCCAATAGAGATAACATCAATAATGTGCCACTCCGGACGAATGGACTGGAAGTAAGAAATAGCTTTGGCAGCAATGGACATGGTTTCTTGGAAAGAAACAATAAAAGGGGAGGATATAGAGAAGAGTTTTCTCAGATTCAAAAATTTTGAGTGGTCTCCCAGACCATGGATATTGTGGGAGAGAATATATAAGTCATGGAACAGGTGAAGTAGGATCACATGATCTAAGTGCTGTATGTTCAAAATATGTGATGATAAGGATGTCCCTTAATCCCTTAGAATTCGCGAGATGATAAGACTGATAATTTTGTTGACCACGGAAGTGTTTGTTGTTGTTTTTACCCTACTTTCGGATAGTAATGTTCAAGCCAGAGGAGGGGCTAATATTAGGAAGGGTTTCAATTTGATTACCTTTATGTATAGTGAGGGCTTCCAAATCCATTACAGGATTAAGTAGTAGCAATTCATAGTCACTTCCAACAGAATTGTGAGGAGAGTTTGCGGTAGTAGTAACATCGTGAACCAGGTTAGGGGCAGGAGTGATCAGTTCCATGGGGTGGCATAGATGAGGAGCGGGGTATGGGTCTACAGGTAGGCATATGTGAGTGAGGAAGGATGGTTGGAGGCACCACGAGATCAGAGATGGGTGACGAATTATGGATTCCATCATCGATGGGTTGAGAGGCTGAGGGAGATTGTGCAACAACCATGATAAGGTTCGGGACATCAATGAATTGTGTGAAGATCTCGTTACATTCATCAAATGTACCAATTAGAGGGGGCCCAGGGGTCATGGGGAGAATGCTGTGGAGAAGAAGACGTAACACCGTGAACATAGTGAGGCATTATAGAAGAAGCAACTCTATTGTGTTACTAAGAATACATCGTGTGATCATCTATTGGGTTGGCTCCATGAGCCACAACGACACGGGAAAAGTATATATAGTGCTTGCATCCGTGGTGGAAATATTTCTTCATATATCCCGTATGGTGGCATAGAATACACCGAAATGGAAACCCCTACTAATCCACCTGTTGTCGGTGTAGAATGGTTCCCCATGAAAGGTATAAGTTCCTCGAGAGCATGCCAGATAATTTCACCTCCACCAGAATCCACACAATATGTTTATCCTTAGCCCCCATGCAATGAGGGTCAAGATATCAAAATTTTCTGATAACATTACCAATCTCTATGAGAGCGGCCTTCGTCCATAATTCTAGGGGAAAAACAAGTAGTTTAACCCAAACCAAATTGTTCTTCGGGATATCCATGATGGAATTGAAACCAATGTGCCATATTTAGAGTTGCAGAAAGCTTCTTCCACGAACCCAGTTTGTGTGGAATATTTTTTTTGCATCCTCTAAATCGAGGATGTGAATGATAAACCAGGATTTCATAAGATGGCTCACCTTCGACAGGTAGCTGACCAGGGGAGAGCAGGTCTTCTTCACCCAACCCTACATGTCATTCTTCGACCTTGAATATATTGTAGTAAAAAAGAATAATCTGAGTCGATTCTATCAAGGTATTGTAACATTCAATATGGTGCAATCCCTTCAAGTATTTTCAATTTAGAGATACATAAATATTAAAAAAGTATCTGTCACATCGTTAACAATATAAAATGTTAATTTAAATAATAATATAAATCTCTTTATAGTCAAGCATTGTGTAAAGCATTTAGAGTGCAACATAGTATAGGTTTGCAATTAAAAAATTTTGCTTCTTTTTAAATCTAAAAATGAAAGGTTATATTTTTTTAAACTGTATATACTTTTTAAAAATATTAAATTTATTTTATTTAGTGTTAAGAGAATTCTTCGTAATTAGTGATTCTTGGGATAATTTGGATTTCCGTTTGGCATGTGTTGAGAGTTACATTGTGAGTGATTTTAAGAAAGGAAACCCCAAGTATTTTAGATATAATCTACATGTTTGTCAGGGATGAAATTGTGCACTCTTTAAATATTTGTAAGAAGATACAAGATATTTGGTCATTTCAATTCAAAATATATGAGAATATAGAATAAAACGTAACATACCACAATTAGAAGAATGCATTTTTTTAGTTTATCAAATTTTCATAAATGAAAGTGATTATATTCCATAAACAAAACTATTTTTCACGCCATATACTAATAAGTTGTGCAAGTACACATAATAAGTCCTAGTCAACATATTGTTGTTTTCTATATTTCCATTACAACTAAAGCATCATGACACAGAAGCATTAATTTGCATCATGTCAACCCAACACATGAAATGGCATAAGAGGTCATAGCACAAGAAATGTAATACAAATATGATTCAAAAATTTAATTCTAGTAGAGGACTTGTTCAAGTTTAATACACAAAGTCTAAGTGGAGCTTGAGAGATAGGTTATGGAGATACGATAAACTTGTTTGGATTTAAAGGCCCAACTGCTCATATGAATTCCCTATATCCCCTTTATCAATTAGGATAAGCGATGGGGCCATATTGACCCTTAAACAAAATAGATAATTCAATTTTCTTTGTATGATATTACAAACTCTTATGTAATATGAATGTTTTTATTAGATTATAATTTTCTAAGAAAAAGTTTCACAAAGGATGCATGTCCTTCATATGGACAACTAGAGACCATTTCAAATTTATTTTGGAATCATCACTATGCTCATTGCTATTGCAATTTTGTTTAGAACAAGTTGAAGTACACTTTCCTGAGTAATATACACTAGAAAGGGACTCTATTAGGGAATGAGGATTCCATTGAAGTGTAATATAACAACAAAATATACCTCCCTAATGGACACATATATTATCTTGGGTCAAAAATAGGTTATATTTTCTATAATTAGGATGGTTATCTTGACCATATACATTTAAGAAAGACTGCCTTCACTATTAGGGATCTAGTTTATATATTTTCTAAAATCAAAGTTGGGTATCTTGACAATAGATATTCAAGAAAAACTGCCTTTAATGTCATGGATTACCTTTGTACCTAGAATATCAAATTTCATTTTTTAAAATATATAAATTGTATATGAAAATTAAAATTAAAATTAGAGATTTAATTCCACCAAGGACTAATCAATTTATGGTTACATTTGTAAATTAACAGTTATATTTCTAAAAATAAACATTGCAAATATAATCTTTTTGAAACCTAAAATGAATATTTCTTAATAAAAAATTAATCTTTGCACATTAAATTTAAAGCATTACATATATATGCACATTAAATTTAAAGCATTACATATTAAACTTCACATGCCATGCCAATTATAATTCAACTATCCAACAAAAAAATTTAACATTAAATATTTACATGCCAAAAGTGTACTAAAACCATCCAAAAATTAAATAAAACAAATTATATAATAAGAATGTAATAAAATATGTCCAAAAATTGTAAATCTCACAAGCATCAAACTGTATCAACTTTAACAAATTTTAAAACCATCTAAATTTTGAAATCAAATCTACTGTAAATCATGTCCATCAAATGGAGGATCTAGCATCTTCCCTACTAGGGTCTCAATCCACGCCCTATCCTGTGAATGGGAAACCTACATACACAATGCACATGTACTTGAACATTAAAATTTGAAGTTTCAAAAATGAATGAGAATATATATATCTATAACTTCATGTAAAAAACAAAATATAACAAAAAAATCATGCAATACCTCGTAAGGTTCCCTCTCCATTTGATGAACAGGTTCTCCCATAGGAACATCTGCAGTGGTAAACTGTACAATATACATGTACAGTTATATATATATATTAAAAACTTTCAAATGAAAATGCACGTGTACATATATAAACTTATTTTCAATAATATTAAAAAAAGGAACTAAAGACAACTTGTTCAAATGTTGTGGATGTTCCTATCTCTGTCACTAGAGTCCCCGGATTAAAGAAATCTTCTATAGGAACCTAAATTCAAAAAAATTTAAATAACTCAAAATATATATATATATATATATATGTATATATATATAACTTTTAAACATAAATTTTAAACTTGTGAAAAATTTTCCATACTTGTGGCTCATATCCCAATGAAGTAGAAGGTACATCTCCTGAGGAAGAAGAAGGTACCGCCATCCCAAAAACATCAGACGGAATCGGTACCTGTTAAAACATTTTATCAAATTATATATATATATATATATATATATATATATATATATATATATACATACATGTACATGTGTGGCAACAATTATTTATTTTAGAGTCACTTAAAAAACACTAACATGTGCCAACATATCATGATGGTCAGACCCATCTGCATCGTTTGAACCGGAGGTCCCGAACGTAATATTAACATTTTCATCACGCATCATGCCTGAGAACCGCAAATGGTGTTTTAACATATAATCATACATTTTTGTTAGATTAATGTACACATACAAATAAATGTATACATGTACATACACATGTATTTATTACAAATTGTCACTAACACATACCGTTCCGGTGCCCTCTTCCTCATGAAAAAGTAGGTCTTGCAGACCATTGCGACAATTTATTGCATATGTTCGGAGATCTTCAACATTCATGTTGTAAATCTCCTCATCTGTACAATAAACAAAATTGGCATGTGAATTTTCACGTGCTCTTTGTCGATTTAAACAAAGATCGACTCCACTCAATCCGCTCTGAACATTGTCAATCATAACATCCCTTGCTTCTTGACTTATTTGAGAAGTCGCATCCATCTCTGATCGCAGAGTTTCGACTCGAAACGGTCAACTCACCAACGGCGGCTCAAGGCGAGGCAACTCCACATCTCGCTTAGTGCCCTTACGGTCATATAATCGACCTTTTCCCAGGCCAAAAATTTCTGAAGGAAGGTCATTGTAGTTGGGTTTCATACCCAAAAAAAATTTTGCATAAAAAATTTGTGCAAAATAAACCGGAACCTCATCGTTCCATGGAAGCTTTCCATAGGCCGCAAGATGCCGATCATACAAATAACTAGCTTTGTCTAGGTGCTTGAAATACTGCACCTTCAACATTTTTCTTTTTGGCCCTTCCATGTAATTAAACATTGACTTGGCCACTGCTCTCTTAAATTTTTGTTTTATGTCCTCCCATTTATCGGGACCCATCACTGTTTCTTTTCTCTTTCTCATCAATTCTACAAATGAATCAGTGGTTGGCCCCAGATTTCTGTACACATTTATCATTTCACCCAATGAATGTGTAACTATTTCAAGGCTTTGTCGACTCTCAGTAGGTGGAGACAAAGCCACGAGATCTCTTTGAAATTTTGCATGAAGGCTTTCACACCTTTGTAAGGTGCATTCTGCCATGTTGGTTTCCCATAGTATATCAGTAATCTCAGCCGGATAAGTTGTGCTGGGTTGACAGCCTTCTTCTTGAATGTAGCGAGCTGCCCTGCGTCTATTTTGACCACTAGCTCGAACATTTTTGGCCTCTGCATCAATATATATATATAATTTCGTATATTAGAAAAAACACGTGTAAAAAAAATTGTACAAATTTAATGAAAAAATATTGAAATTGATGGCAACCTTGATGTTGTTGGTTAACATCTTCTCCAACATGAACTTGGTGAGAACCAACCCCAGAATGACGCTGCTGAGAACCAGACCCAGAATGACGCTGCTGAGAACCAACAGCGGTTGATTGGCCTTCGGGGGAATAAATATAACCCCCTTCCCGCAACCTGCTACCACTCATACCTCGACCGGTTGAACCTTGGCCACGCTCCATGGATGGAGTTGAAACCCTTCTCCTCTTACCTCCTAAAAATTAAAATATGAAACTTATTAACAACTAATTTAACTCACAAAGTTAATAAAAAATCAATTCCATATGTACACACATGTATGGAGATTTAAGATTATATTTAAATACCATGAACATCCCCCGATCCCTGAACCTCCATATGGGATTCGGCTGATCTTCGTCGTTCATCCTCCATGATATATATCTATTGGTTGACATTTACACAAAATAGATTTCAAAAACTCATTTTGTAATTTAGTGTACACAAATTATGTAGAACACAACTTCCAAAGCAATAATTGATCATGTGTGAAACTAAATTTAATCGAAAAAGAAATTATAAAAATGATAAGTTCACCAAATTGCGCTTTACATGGTGGGAGCACACTTGGTATAAAATTTAGCACTTATACACTTTAGTTTGTGGGAGAAATGACACATGTAAATAGTTTACCTTAAATTTGTTGTGTTTTATGGATATTAAAATGAAGAACTTCTATTTAGATCCATTCCAGAGATTGACTATAGGGGCATTTACTAGATATATCACCTTTCATAAAAGATGAGATCCAGAGGCTACCTGGCCCTTTACAGACTCTGCCTATAGAACTTGTAGAAGTAAACACTAGAGGAATTAACAATATCAAATAACGTTTTCATGCTCAGACATGGGAATGTGTCTCTTTCCCTACGCAAAAAAATAGTTCAAGGTAGTTAATCTTCATAGACACGTCATCAAGCAGGTCAATGTGATCTTGCTTGCTTAAGTGACTCTTACTTGGACAATATCCTGAGATAGTTTGACATGATGGTCATATGAGGCTGGAAGCTACTTGGTGTAATTTTCCTTAAATCTTCAAAAAAACAGAGAAAAAATGTCATTTTTGATCATTTTTTATTAGCTTCTGCATACAGCAGATTTATCACAATTGAAACACAATCATGTTCCATGAGCATGAATTATGAATGTTGCAAGCCAAATTGCAAGGAAATTTGCATTCATTTTAGGCAAAAGAAGGCTCTGACATTAAGGTCCATGCTAGAAAAAATTATGCAAATAAGGTTGCTAAGTCTTGATACTTACCATGTGTTTCAAAGCCATAATGAAGGTTGGCTTTGAGAGTGTCCTCTCAAAGCCCTGTCTTGAGATGAAATTTAATTCAATGTCTCTTAGAGTTGCAAGGTGGAATTGATAGAACTATTTGATTTCTTTACCATAGATGGATATATCCTTTCATCTATACCTTTCTCTACCATCTTATTTCCAAGTGAAATGGGAATTTTCACATTTTGAATGCCATTACCATGTAATTTGGTAGTATGCTAGCTAGACCTATCACAAGTAAGGTTGTCATACCAAACTATTTCTCTTGCTCAACTCGGTGACCATGACTCTCTTCTCACACTCCTTACCATATAATATCTTCAATTATACATGTCACGCAAAGTTGGGGGTTCTAGGTCTACACCTATTAGGTAAAGTTACATATTTTATGGCATTATGGTCCTTAAATTTGGAGGTGTTCCACCTGAAAAAGTAGGCATTAAATATGGATGAAAAGGATTTTTTTTAACTTTGATAGAATTTCCTCGTGGAATTACTGAATTTCTCGACGACATCATGCTAGCTTTTCTCAGAGAAGAAGGTTTTGGAGGAGAAATTGAATTCTTTCGACTTATTTTTGGCATTGAAGTTTGAAATAGTAGTTTTGATGACTCCATTGATGACCTTGTTGAGGAAGAGAAAAAACTAACCAGTGGTGTAATAAATGAATTTCTTGGGAGGTAGATTGGCATATGGACTTTTGGTAGTTAGAAATTTTTCAAATAAGTGAATGTATTTGAAAACCAAACCTCTAGTTTATTTTGGTTTAGACAAGGTCTAGAATTTGAAAAGTGAATTCCCTCTTTCTTCCTCTTACATGTCCAATGATCGGAATCTGGATTGAGGGAAAAAAATTTCCTAGAAATAAAAATTTTGCATTTTATTTGTTGTACACGAGTTTTTAAAAGCTAATTAACTAATAAATTTCTCACAAAATACACTTAAAGCTTGACACATATACCCCTTCCCAATTGGTTAACTTTAGACGATCCTAGACACATTTTTATTTAACTAATGAGGGAGATAGCCCAACAAAACTAGTTTGTCCATATTCAAATCAAGTTGGTATCAAAGTACAATTTAGCTCATTTTAGTCAAGGTTAGTTAGAAGAATTAGCTATTGGTTTTTTTCTTCAATTTCCTCTCAAAATGAATGTGTACGTGCTTTTGAGAGACACACTAGAGGAATAAGTTCCAAATTTTTGATGAAAATGTGCTATGAAAGTAAAGGCTTAAAGGAAAACATGTACAAGGCATAGTTGAGTACAAGGCATAGTTAAGCCAAATTATTATCTATTTATTGAACTATAAAGGACATATAATTATTACACATGTTTAATTTGCATTCAAATGCTTCTTTGATTTATCTCCTATAGCTTAATGTAATGCTAGATATATAATTTAAGTTGAAGGCCCATGAGATAAATATGACTTCTATGTGACATTTGTATTGAATCATCTATTTGTTGTGTTATATGAACATAATTGGTACGCATATCTAAAGAGTCCAAATGCTCATTCAAGACCATATGTAATCCTCATCTAACTTAGCCGGGGATTTGCAATACTATATTTGAGTTGGCTAGCTCCATTTCAAGATATTATGGTTATCCAAGAGGGGATATAAAAAATGAAAAGAAGGATGTTGTTGTAGGTTATCCAAGTTGGACATAGAACCAGTGGAGAAACCTAAGGAAAAGCTATGTTTCCAAGTCGAACCTTTGTAGAGGTTCCAGTACCTGAGAGTAAAATCTAGTTTGGGGCTATTAAATTCTAACTGTACTGGTAATTGTGCTAGGGGGGGAGAAATAGGATGTAATTTCCTCTTCTCACGGTTGGGAGTCTTGTTTTTTATGTGGATTCAACCAAACATATTGTACATATTAAATGAGGACATAATTATTACACATGTTTAATTTACATTCAAATGCTTCTTTGATTTATCTCCTATAGCTTAATGTATTATGCTAGATATATAATTTAAGTTGAAGGCCCATGAGATAAATATGACTTCTATGTGACATTTGTATTGAATCATCTATTGTTGTGTTAAATGAACATAATTGGTATGCATATCTAATTTACATTACTTTAATATGTCATGCTTCTTTAATTTATCTTTTATAGATGACCGGAGCATCCCTTTTTAATCTATCCCTTTTGACTTCAGATATGTGGGCAATATTCATCTACATATTTTTCTATCATAAAGCAGTGAGTAAAATTGTATTCCATTTGTGTCAATGTTAAGGTTAAGCACATGGATTAAAGTTTTATATATTAGATGAGGAGGCTATGTATTACATATGGTCTTGAATGAGCTTTTGGACTCTTTAGATATATATCTAAAGAGTCCAAATGCTCATTCAATACCATATGTAATCCTCATCTAACTTAGCTAGGGATTTGCAATACTATATTTGAGTTGGCTAGCTCCATTTCAAGATATTATGGTTATCCAAGAGGGGATATAAAAAATGAAAAGAAGGATATTGAACTGTAGGTTATCCAAGTTGGACATAGAACCAATGGAGAAACCTAAGGAAAAACTATGTTTCCAGGTCGAACCTTTGTAGAGGTTCCAGTACCTGAGAGTAAAATCCAGTTTGGGGCTGTTAAATTCTAACTGTACTGGTAATTGTGCTAGGGGGGAGAAATAGGATGTAATTTCCTCTTCTCACAGTTAGGAGTCTTGTTTTTCATGTGGATTCAACCAAACATATTGTACATATTAAATGAGGACATAATTATTACACATGTTTAATTTACATTCAAATGCTTCTTTGATTTATCTCCTATAGCTTAATGTAATGGTAGATATATAATTTAAGTTGAAGGCCCATGAGATAAATATGACGTCTATGTGACATTTGTATTGAATCATCTATTTGTTGTGTTATATGAACATAATTGGTACACATATCTAATTTACATTACTAATATGTCATGCTTCTTTAATTTATCTTTTATAGATGACCGGAGCATCCCTTTTTAATCTATCCCTTTTGACTTCGGATATGTGGGCAATATTCATCTGCATATTTTTCTATCATAAAGTAGTGAGTAAAATTGTATTCCATTTGTGTCAATGTTAAGGTTAAGCACATGGATTAAAGTTTTATATATTAGATGAGGAGGCTATGTATTACATATGGTCTTGAATGAGCTTTTGGAATCTTTAGATATATATCTAAAGAGTCCAAATGTTCATTCAAGACCATATGTAATCTTCATCTAACTTAGCCATGGATTTGCAATACTATATTTGAGTTGGCTAGCTCCATTTCAAGATATTATGGTTATCCAAGAGGGGATATAAAAAATGAAAAGAAGGATGTTGTTGTAGGTTATCCAAGTTGGACATAGAACCAGTGGAGAAACCTAAGGAAAAACTATGTTTCGAGGTCGAACCTTTGTAGAGGTTCCAGTACCTGAGAGTAAAATCCAATTTGGGGCTGTTAAATTCTAACTGTACTGGTAATTGTGCTAGGGGGGAGAAATAGGATGTAATTTCCTCTTCTCACGGTTGGGAGTCTTGTTTTTCATGTAGATTCAACCAAACATATTGTACATATTAAATGACGAATTTCACTCTCCCAATCATTTCTAAATCACCTATATCACCAAGAAAACATGTTTTAAAAGAACATACTTTAGTATGGGAAAGACCTTAGGTTTCAAATATTACAAGAAGGTTTTTGATATGGTTGAGAGAATGTGGAAAATAGAATCCATAAACAAATTATTTTTCAAAATGTATTACTTTCAAAGTATCAACAAGGAATGTACAAGGGTGTTCAATGAATTAACTCTATTTATTTAAATTCCATGATGTATATCTTACTCATAATTTTAACAAATTATTAAATAATGATCTAGATTGGATAATTATATTATTTGTCATATATTTTGATGCTTATAGAGTGAAAAAACTAAAAGAATCAACTTGTAGGGTCATTTTAATGGTGGGTGGAGAATTCAGGTCTAAAACCTTTTGGAGTCATTTTGAGGCATTAAATGACATTTCTGGGGGTCAAACGATTATCCCTTGTGCCGAAATCTTGACCATTATTCTACACTTAAAGACATATCCAATGCTACAAGAAAAACATCAAATGAATTTCATTCAAAATTTATGCTTTTAGTAAGTTGACCTATCATGTTGACCACCATGGTACGAGAGAATGACATTTTAGCCCCATTACTCATACATGGCAAGCTAGCTACATGTGGAATTTTAACAAAACTCTAAAAGGTCTAAAATCACAAACCTCGTTAATGGTTAACGAAGTCAAATATTACACCTAGTTGGCTATCACGCTATGTTAAATACTTGGCCACTAGGAGGAATAAGAGTTCCATTTTGTGTTATTGTATTTTGTTCCATAGTTGAAAATACAACTAGGAGTGTGAAGTTAGAGAGAAAAATGTATGAAGTTAGGTTTTTATAGCAACCTTACACGCTAAAAGTCTTAGCTAACTCTAGAGAGATTACCTCTTTCTTTGTACTCACATATTTTCCATACTAGAAAAGAGAGAGTAGAGCATGTTTACATTTTAGTGTTGTTTTTCTCCCACAAGGATTTCCTAGGGAAAAAGGAGTCTAGAGCATCATTACTTTTTAGGGTTGCTCGTCTCCCATAAGGATTTCCTAGGAAAATAATTGTGTTGATTGTCTAGAGATATGTATGTGTGTGTTTCATTATGTTCTCTATTTCTTATGTTGTGTTTCATTATGTTTTATATTTCTTACATTTCTACCCTCCTATTTTTCTTTCCAATCAAGGTTTATAAAATAACATGTGAAGCAACATGAGACTTGGAACAATCATTTTCATTATCTATATGGAAGGCAAGAAGGATTATATCCCCTTAAGCTTAAGCTTATGTAGTTTTTCAATTTTTATCATATATTTTTTGGTAAGGGTAAATGTTTTTTTATCTATAGTACAAGTCATGAGTTCCCCAATTTTACCTTATGTAAAGCATGATTCTAGGATTACTACAATTTGTACTTGGTTTTTTATTGTGATGATGCCTTGTCTCAATCACTTGGCCATCTCTCTATGGGTAGTTAAATCTTTATAGTTCAATACTTAAGTAATATTTATCTATTTGTATTATGTGAAATGTAAAAAAATGTATACTATTTTTCATAAAATTGGGTTGAGTTTATCATATATTTCTATGAAATTTGATTATATGACACGTTTTCTTTAAAAGGATCTAACAATTTTGTTAAGGTATAAATTTTCAATTTTGTGTGGCTCTCTATCAACCTTCACTACCTCGTTTCTAGAAAAAATCTACTTGCTCATTCGTATACCCACTTTCTATTCAAATGCACGAGTTTTGAACTCTCGATAACTATGTTTTTCCACACAGGAAAATTATATGTCACATTTTATACTAAAGTTCTAAATATTATTTTGAAGTTTGGATTATTGTTCTTCTTTTATATAATTTAACGTTAGATATAAGTTTAAATTGAAAGCTACTTAGATGAAATATAGCTTAGATATGGCTATATATATAACTCAAGGTCATACATTGTGTTAATTTACTAAGTAAATTTTGTTTTGTTTGAGTTTATACCCTATATGGTATTTGTCTTTTATAAAATATTTTATTATGTTTGTTGTTGTCGATATGTGATTCCGTATATAGTGTTATTTAGACTATGTTCTCTAGGCAATGTAATATGCAGTTTTAAGGGTGGTATATTAACTCAGCATTTAGCTAGTACAACATAGTAACAATTTTGTGTTGTTTACAAATGAATCTCTTCTAGGTTAATTGGTATTCTAAATTGTACCTATTTCATATGAAATATTTTTGAACTCTGAATATACATGAGTTTCAGCTATAGTTACTTTCATTATTTGTGGCTGAGTTAGACTTATCTTCTGTTATTACTCATGAAGGTTGTCTCAAAACTGGTTAAGCATATCTCTATCGATATCTCTAATGGAATTATAATTTCAAGTTTTATTTCCCTAGAGAGTATCTATATTGATATGGTTTTATTACCCATATCCTTGTTAGAGATTTATATTCTTCTATAGAAACATGAGAGTAGATGATATGTTTTTCTTCTGCTCATGAATTATAATGAAGGTGTCTATGCTTATTGCTCATGAATTCTAATGAAGGTGTCTTTGATTACTATGGCATGTAATTAATATTATGTTTTCTTACTATAGGATATAATTAACACTCTGTTATAATTAACAGCCACCAAGTTTATGTGTATAGATTTATATTCAGCCTGCCTAAATCCCCTCCTAACTAAGGGAATGATATAATTCAGTCGTTGTTTTTCTAGTACTGGTATGTTGTGGGCACAAGTTTTTACTTCACATGACAAATTCGTATGGTTAAATAGGCCTCATGAGATCGTAACTAGAACACGTTTCCTCTTTCATAGTTATGAAAAATATAACCAATTTCAGCTACAGTCATTCCACCCCGGTTTCAGTCTATGAATGAAAAAATTAAAGACTTGCTGGTTTAAAATTAATTTTCCTCACTTACCGAACCTTGTTACAACCTCTACTCATAAACATATCTAGGTTATTTTAATGTTCATCTATACTATTGTTATGAGCACATAGAAAAAATAATTAATATAAGCTCTACATATATATTAATTTTTCATATAAAAGGATACAAAAAATTAGTTTCAACCTACAATGTTACGAGAGACATATTTCATAAGCTCCCATGAGTCCTTCACTAAGATACAAATCTAAGCATACTATATTTATTCATAACCTATTTTTGTTTCAGATATAGTGCTACTAAAAAATCAAGTTATTCTCATAATTCAACACAATACATACATTAGAATTATAATAAATCAAAATAACTTATATATCAATATGGTAAATAAACTGAACATTCTTTAATCATCATCAACCGATACACAGCTTAGTTAGCCAAACGATACACAACGAGTCGACGAGCGAGTAGAACATACCCGAACACAGCGAGTAGACTACCAAAACCAGGGAGTAGAACATACCCGAACACAGCGAGTCAAAGAGCGCGAACGGGACAGACAGGACAAACACCAGCGCGGCCGGAAGGAGCGACAATGCGAACACAGCAGCAGCGATAGGGACAGAAAACGCGCGAACAATGCAATAAGTAAACCACAACCATTTGCGAGCGATTTATTTATAGAAAATAGTTCGGCCGAACTCTTTTAAAAGTAAAAGTTCGGCCAAACTTTTGTTGCCGGTTTTCCAATCTTCGGAAAAAATTATTTTTGCTCGTGTCGTCAGTGTGCCATCAGTCTAAATGGAATCAAGAGTTCGGCCGAACTTTCTAAGAATGTTCGGCCGAACTATTGCCGAAAAAAATTTCTGCCCCCGATTCTCACAAAAGTGTAACCCAGCTTCACGTTTCCGCCGAGGACATATATTTATGTCGCCCTTCCATGATGAAAAGCTTAAAAAAAGCGTTTCAATTGACCACAATATATTATTTTTACATTTCATTTTTAGAAAGAAAAAACCATCAATGAGTTAACCTATCAATTCGCCCTTTGTAGGAGCAATCCAAATTGACCACTTGAAGCATATAAACACTTGTTAGAACTCATAAATGTAAAAATGTATCTCAGAGTATGAGAAAACACAAGAATTGGTAGCATGCCATCTAAACATCCGTATATATTCTAAAAGATAGAAAACCTTATCAAATCTATGCTCCATTCAAGCAATGAATCATGATCTATAACCCCTTCCTCACTCCCCTTTGCAAACACACACAAAGATCCTCGTGGACTAGAACTTGTTTTCTCTTACTAGGGGCAGAGGAAGACAGAAGGATTTTGTACCTCTTACACCCTCCACCTTTTCAGGTGGCTTCGCCCAGTACAGGTGGAAATTTAAATGGATATACTGTGGGTAATAGAAAATCGATCTGGTGTGAACCACCAGACACAAACTGAGTCACAAACATGGATTCACATATGAGTCCTGAGATTTGCTAGCTAAAAATCAAACACACACACCCCAATATAATCAGACCAATTGGGCATACTAGATTAACCTTTTTATAACTGGAAAACCTGACACATGAATAAATCTGAGTCATAAGCATGGAGTTACATATAAGTTCTGAGCTTTGCCAGCTAAAAATCAAATACACACCCCAATAAAATTACACCAATTGGGCATGCTAGATTAACCTATTTAGAACTGAAAAACCTGACATGTGAATATGGATCATTAATCAAAAGACCAAACCTGGATCTTGGTCCGGATAGTAACCCAGTATTATTAGTTTCTCATAAATTTTTCATTCCAATGGCTTGTGAAGAGAAACTCTAAGATGGTTGCTAACGTAATTACACTGTATGTATGCATGCAGTAATTTTCCCATTCGAGCATAGAAATTCTTAATAGTGAGAAAAACACAGCTTCATTGCAAAATAGATATACACACACTAATCAGCCCTGTTCGGTATAGAAAATATTCAAGGCTAAGAATATCCAACTTCATTTCACCATCTATTTATTCACATTAACATGATAGCTAGCCCATTATGGAGGACCTAAACTCCCAGGAAAATCTTGAGAAAAACCATATCATTGTTTGCACCATACATACTGTGAATCCAAACTGTAGTGGACCCATGGCTACTATCAGTGTACACAAAACAGTAGTAGAAGTACTCCCTATAAACATTGCAAAGACTCCATGGGTGCTCCTACGTTTCTCTGGCATTGATTTCTACCGGAATGGTTGCTTGGAACCATCAATGTCATTCTCCAAATTCTAACCATAGTTCATTGTCTCAGCTAAATCCAGAGAAATGTGACAACCCAATATGAACACAAACAAAAACAAATTAAAGAAACCAGTGATCTGTAGTGCCGAATTCTACAAATGAGAAATCAAATCTCAAAATTGCAGATTGCTTCCACTAATAATGCAACACTTTTCAGGATTACTCCCCAGAGACAATGTGTCTAAATAAGATCACCACACAACACAAATGGTCTGCGTTTTTGGCTATGGCCTGCTTTGTTGGCTAACCGCTAGGAAATCAAAAGGCAACATAAATTTAAAGCGAAAGAGTAAATTGTGTCATGTTGTGTGTGAATATTGATAGTTCCACAATGGAATAGAACGACATATATTACACATAATTTTGTATCTGTTTCAGCTCAACGTGACTGTAATCCTGGTAAGGATAACTAGACCACGTGATGTTGAAATCGAGTGGTCTCGAGATAATGGTAGACAAAGTACTCTCTGTCATTTACCCTCCTGTTGTTGGATCACTTTTCATTTTTAATTTAAAACTAAGAATGTTATTATTGTTTTTTTTAAAAGAGTTGTTTTCATGCAAAGATATCAAGAATGAAATAGGAATGAGGGAATGAGAATGATAAAAAAGAGTTGTGCATATGCAAAGATATCAAAAGGAGTTGAATGAAATAGGAATGAAGCAGTAAGAATGATGAAAATATGAGAGATTGAGAACCCATTCTTCATCAAAGAAAGAATGAGCCATCATCAAACCATTACATGATTTGATTCCAATTGAGAATGTATTGATGTGCGAGTGAAATTTCCAGCCAAGTCAAAATGAAAGTGCAAGGATTGCCCATCAAAGTGAAAATGGAATGAGTGCATTATTATAAAAAATAATTAAACACTTATTATTCACAAGTCTCAAACTTACTTGAAACGTCAAAGTCTTTTGTGAGTCCAGAGCTTTGAAATGATGAAGAGGCTTATTGGGTAGAGGAATGGATAGGAAAATGGAAGGCCAAGAACAATGAATTCTTATAAATAGAACCTTATTCTTCAAGCAAAGGGGGTTCTTTTGGTCATTCTAAGCTATCTTGGTGATAAATGCAAACTATTGTTAGCTAGTTGTTGTTATACTCTTGAAAAATATAACTGTGTGAACTATCCTCTCTTTCTTAGCTTTATTTGTGCTTGTGGGCATGAGCATAGAAACTGTCGAGGGGTCATGGACCTCTCATCCAAGGGGATTGGGGTTAAAGTGGGCATTTCTCATGCGCTCATTAGCTATCTATTTTCCATAAAATTGTTGATTGGTTCTGACTTAAGCAAGTTTATATAGTCTATGATCTAGCTAGTTTCTCTGTAGCCCAACCAAAGGCTCGAACTGTCAGGCCAAGGTCTCTTATAAGCTGATTCTAAGGTGGAGAAATTTTTTCACAAGTTCATATTTTCTGAAGCCACATTCTGTCTATATGGTCCACACAATAAGACCCATTGCCAACTAGGGGACTATCCCTGTTCAGGAATCATGGCCTCAATTCCTTGGCAACGTGGAAGGTCCTATTTTTCGAACCTGGTATCGTTATCCCACATCATATATATTGATCAATTACTTGGTTGTCTTTCTTTTTCTGCAAGTTTACTTATCTGATTGTCTTCTGAACTAACTAAAACAAGACAATTATCTCCTGCGATATTGGGGAAAACTGATAAAACAACAGAAATAGTATTTTAATGGGTTGTCCATATGTGACAAATAGCATGAATCAAGGGCAATTCACCTCCTTGAATTTTAATTGCGATATTGGGGAAAACTGATAAAACAACAGTAACAATATTTTAATGGGTTGTCCATCTGCGATAAATAGCATGAATCAAGGGAAATTCACCTCCTTGAATTTTAATTCAAAATAAATTCATAAGGAGGTCAAATATTATCCCTTCCTCATGCATAATTTGTCTTAGGTTCAAAGGATCTGATAGAGGTCCAAATGACAGCCAAATCCAACCAAAGAAGCTCAATTTTGTCTCCATAGGAGGGTTAAAATTGCAGTTTTCAATCACCTCAGGTGTGTCTCTTATCATAGATTTGAAGTCTCAGAATCATAGGTTGGATTCTAGTCCAAGTAAGGTCAACAGGTTTTCTCTAGAAAGTTGAGTATACGGGCTCAAACAAATTCATGAGTCAATGTATTTTTGAGGCCTAAAATGTCCATAAGAAGGGCCAGGTTCGGGGCAAAATGAAAAGGTTTGTCTTTTTCTTCACAAGAGGCAACAAAGGATGTTGAAATCCTATAAAAGAAGGCTCCAAAAACTAAATAGACATCCACCTATAAATAATAGTTTAGCTAGTAGCAGGATTCAAGGGGTTTTGACTGAGTACCTGGTTGTTTGTGCATTCGATTGAAGGACTCTTGAGCAGTGAGAATTGGCTCTTTCGTTGCAGGTTGCAATTGCAAACTTGCAGTTCTTCTCCAACGGGAAGAAAAAGAAAATCCTTCACCGCTTGCGTTGAAGCCCGCGTCCAGGAAAAATAGAAATCCTTCGTCGCTCGCGCTGAAGCCCGAGTCTAGGAAAAATAGAAAATCCTTCGTCGCTCGTGCTGAAGCCTGAGTCCAGGAAAAATATCAGTGTTAAGCGTTGAGCATGAGCGTGCCAATGCCATTATGATGGTTGTTTGCTTGGAGACTGGAGTTGGAACTTGGCACTACTAACTAGGCAGGCAGTTGCAGACTTGTAGTCAATCCAAACTCAACAACTTCTAACTTGCCATTAATCTCCTTCAATGCTGCAACAACCTTTAAGGTTTGAAGTGAAGTTTTTAATAGTGAAAAAAACCTGAGTCCAGTCACCATTCACTTAGGAATCTTAAAAAATTTGAAGCCCCCTGACAGGCTACAGCACTTCTAGTGATGTTTTATAATATTATTCATTTTTTTTTTAACTTGTAAAAATCCAAATTTAAATTTTTTTTGACTGGTAAATTCCTTTCCCTACTTCTCTGACATGCCAGAGGCCCTTTGAAGGGCTCTGACATTTTCAATTTTGAACATTGGTCACGAGTCGCTAAAAACCGTCGAGGTGTGGTATAATAATAAACTCCATATCAAAAAATTATATTAAGGTAACATGTTGTTTAATTTTAATTTATTAGAATGAATCTTTATTTTACATCATGCATTACCACATCAATAATAAAAACATGCATACCTCAAATTTTCACCAAAATATTTAGAATTTGAAATAGATACTCGATATTATAATAAAAATGCAATGAGCTTGTAATAATATGTTAATATCTCAAGAGAAAAATGCATTTTAATATGCTAAGAATGTAGAGTTTGAAATAAGAACCTATACCTATTACTAATATTTTCATTAATACATTAAGTATACTAACTGGAAGTTTTTTCACCTTATATCATTGATTAGATATTGATTAGACTGTTAAAATTGAAAGAAATAAAATATAAGTTTTGAATTGACTATTATTCATCAAGAATATATAGGTTTACATATGTATAGGAGAGTTAGAACTAACACACATAAAATAGGAACTAATTCCTAAACTAGGATATACTCATAACTAATAAAGAGACTCTCTCTCCAATAATACATTCTAAATTAATTCTAAAACTCCCCCTTAATGGAAAAATGGTTCACCAATACTCATAACGCAAAATTTAATTCTTCCAAGAGGCTTGGTAACAATAACTGGAGCATTGTCACAAGTACTACAATATTCGTCTAACTTCTTTGAAATATTTGTTAATGTTTTAAAATAAATTATAGGAAATATTCTGGAATCTTTCAAATATTTAATGCATTTTGAGCAATATCTTCATTATTGATAAAGTAATTTTTAAATCAATGAAGAATACAATTTTAAAGAAAAATGCATTTTTTTTTTAAATAATTTAATTTGGTAATCCTTTTTGTTCTTTGGGCTTTTGAACCATAATTTCGTTATTGATGAATAATTTTAAAATCAATTTTTCTTAAAAAAACCTTATTTTATATAAAATACAAATATCCAAAACACAAAAAAATTAATCAGCTAATAAATAAATACAAACTCCAATCTTAATAAACAATAACCACATAACTCCATTTGAATATTCATAAATAGTCACAATTACTATCCTCTGAATTGTAAATAACTCCAATGGAATAGCTTCATAAATAGTCCCACTTATTATCTCGTGATTTTTTTTCAAAAACATTTAACAACTAGCAGTAGCCCCAAAAAGGTGCAAAGAGAGGCCGATAGAGTTTTTAAATAAAAAATGTTGTATAAGAAAATAACAATTGATACGTTAAACTTAAGTTTATTTTTTTTGTATATTTTTTCTTAAGTTTATAATATGTAACTATATTAGAATTGTTTAACAAAAACATTCTCCAATATCATTATAACAGCATAGTAGAATATTATTTAAAAAAAAAAATAGATTTAAACAAAAACCAAAATTATATAAATTTTGGACTCATTAATTTCTATGTAAAATGTATGTACATTTACATTAACCAAAACAACTATTAATTTAACCCAAAATATTATATTTATATATTTAATAATTTATTTTTATTATATTTTTTAGACGCATTAAAATAAAACCAACTAATTCCAAACATAAATACTATCTCAACAAAATCCCAAACCAACTCTAAGTATCTTTGTCCACGTTTTCTCCTTGAAATTATAAAGTGAAGTGATCCCCACAAACGGTCAAAATCCCCACACAAGATGAGATTGCAAACACCGTTTTTTTGGATCGAAGCTGATTCCAGAAATCTCTTCAGAACGTGTCCCGTCGTGTTCAGTGACAGGTGAACTCAAAGTCCAACTATTAGTGACAGCTGGTAGACTCAAATTCCAACGATCAGTGACAGGCAGACTCAAAATCGAACTCTCGCCTTCCCCGGAAAAGAGAGGATTGAACACCAGAAACGTCCTGTCCCCACGATAAAAATATTTTTTTACATCTGGAAGCACAAGAAGCTGTCCCCGTAAGTAGTGAGCCTCCACGATAATCCCTGCAAATTACAGAAATGGTTCTTAAAAATGGCCATCTCATGCTTTCCTTCCTCCCAAAGGTAAAGATGCGGGATAACGTCTGACACACCTTGGAATCGGCGAATACAAAAGGATCAAAGAATGGAAACCTGGTGAGATTAAGGGCGTTTCCTCTTATACTCAATACAAATTCCAAGTTTGACAACAAAGATTCAAAATATTTACATGACAATTGCAGTCTCCTTAAATCCACAGGGGAAAGCTTTTTCAACACCATCAATTGGACATCGGCAGGGAGTTGATCCCATGTATTTTCCATGCATTCCTCATTCTCAATACGTTCCATGCTCATGACTAAACTTTTTTTTTTATTTTTTTATTTTTTTTTATTTTTTCTATTTAACGCTCAACAGCTTGTAAATTAAGAGATCATATTTTTCCATTTTAACTAATTAACTCACTTCATTACATTATAATAATATTTATATCATATTCTTAACTTTTGCAGTTAAGACTATATATATTTATATGATAAAAATAAAATATTTAATGATTTTATTATTTAATATTTTCTATTTTATTTTAGTAGTGGATCAAGATGTATAATTTAAAATAATTTTTTTAATAAAATTTAGATTATTATATTGATTTTATAATTAATTTTGAAATTATTAATTTAAATTTCAAATAAAATTTAAAATTATTAATTTTGAAGTAAAATTTAAAATCGTTTTTAATTAATTAAGATAAATTTAGTTCTTTTAATAATCTGAAATCAATAATTTTAAATAATATAATTTTTTTAATAGTTGTTTTTATTATTTTTTCACAATTAAATTATAATAAATTTAACAATCATTTTCCAAGAAAAACATAACAATCTTTTATATTTTATTTAGATATACTTTCTATTTTAATAGATTATTTACTCCCCATATATTTTATGCATGCCATACTTCACATATCAATAGTTTCTATTTTACAAATAAGTTACCTTTATTACTAAACACTATGATTAGTAAATTAAATTAATATTTAAACTTGTAAACACTAGTTCTACATATTACTATTTACTATTTAACAGCAAATTTCGCTTCTGTAAAAAAAAAAAAATTCATGTTTCTCTTTCCTACTAAATTTACTATTTCCTACTAAATAGTAATTACTATTTAGTGTTTCTAAATTTTAATAGTATTTATTCAATAAAAACTTAAAATTTAAATTTAATAAAAGCCAAAAAAAAATGTGTGTACACTTGTCATTTGGAGGGAAGAAAGGTTGACGAAAAAGCAAAAGCGATATTCCAAAATAAATACACCTATTAACTAAATAAACACTTCTATCAACATAACTAGCAATTGCACCACATGTTGCAAAGGAAACGTCATAAGGCTAGAGCTTAGGGATGAATAGCATAGAAGGTAGAAGAAAAAAATGTTATTCAATTTTATTTATTTACCAACACATATTAAAAGGTCTCCATTGCTCTTCCATGATTATTCCACTTCGTATCATCTCTCTCTCCGGAGTACTCTTCATATCGTGAATGCATTGAAATAGTATCTATTAAAACAATTGTTTTGGCCTCCATTGTTCTTCCATGATTATTCATATCGTGAATGCATTGAAATAGTGTCCATTAAAACAATTATTCCACTTAGTATCATCTCTCTCTCCCAAGTAATCTTCATCTCATGAATGCATTGAAATAGTGTCCATGAAAACTATCAATTGTTTTGGCTACTTGGAGCTGAGTTGGCATTGAGGATAGGAAGAAATTTTAAGGATTTGAAAGAAATATTTTATACTCTGGATCTGTTTCATTGGGAATGAACTTCCTCACAGTACAGGGTCTGTTGGGTACACATACCATCCATATGGGTACTGTCTAAAATTCAGAGAAACATGTTGCCTTGATGCCACCCAGATTGTTGTAGTTAAGATCCCTGCTAGATCTTCCTTTGTCTCCACCTTTAGCCACCATGATGCATGTAATAATGTATAGAAAGAGTGTTCCTAGATTTTTGTGGAGAAAGCCAATTATGAGTAAAGAGGGCGTGTGGTTTTGTTCATGCTAGAAGAAATTAGGAAGGGGATAATTTCTAGAAATGTGGAGTTGAAGATAAAGCACCATTACAAAAGGTGCATGTATCATATTTTGATTCTTCTAATACATTTTGTGTTGAGTTTGAAAATATGAAAGAACGAGTATGTAAATGTTTTTTATTATGATGAGGAAGTCTAAAATATCAATGAACAATAAGAAATTGAGTATCTCATGTTTTTTATTATGATGAGGAAGTCTAAAAGATCAATGAACAATAAGAAATTGAGTATCTCCTTGAAAGCGATGAGATGAACATAGTATCTCGTTGAAAGCGATGAGATGAACATTGCATGTATTTTGTGCACATATTACAGGGTTACGAACAATGAAAAAGTTGCAATGTATAAAGGCACGAAACTTGTGGTTGCACAACAACCAAATATGTTTAAGAAATGATAGTGGTACCTAAAGAGCAAGATGTCATGGGAGAGTACCCCAACTTGAGGCAGCATTGGGTGATTATTTATGAGGCTTTTGATTCATGGGGTATTGATGGAGAATGGAATATGAAAGTAAAGTCATGTTTCTACAGGATATAAAAGAATCTTTTATCAAATAATATTTTTTTGTCATATACAGATGCACTTAATTCCATGGATTATTTGTCCAATGTAAAAATTAACATTTGTATTAATGAACCCATGTAAAATATGAAATCTCATAATTATTTATGCTAATCATCATTAATTTTTATCACTTGATTGTAATCAGATTAATCTCATCTATTCACATTTAATAGATTATACTAGGTATTATGAGCTCCATTTCTATCATTAGTGGGTTGCATTGTGTCCATTAATGGTTTTCCTCATTAAATGGTGCTAAATTATTTTCTTTTATGCCTAACATTACCTCTCAAATTCATATACTATAAAATCATACCATTTATAGGTTTGGATTAAAGGCATTGGGCCTAGGTGGAAATTACTCATTTTTTCTACCTCTCCCAAGTTGTGATGTGGTATATCATTACTATTTGAAAACATTGAAGACTATATTAGCACTCTCAATGGTGCTAGATATTGTGACATCAATATCTTTTGGTCACTATGATCCCTTTTATGACATGGTATTACATGGAACCACAACATAGTTTGCCAATGGTCATGGTTTTTTCTCTCTTTTACTGAGAATGGGTAGGCCAGTGGTCATGGTTTTTTCTCTCTTCTTTTATGACATGGTATTACATGGAACCACAACATAGTTTGCCAATGGTCATAGTTTTTTCTCTCTTTTACTGAGAATGGGTAGGCCACTTTTAGGACTTTGATCCAATAAATGTTTAATTACATTTGCCACCATAGGCCTTGCAAGGAACATCCTAGAATAAAATTAATAGATAAATTATCCCCCCAAAAAATTATAATAAATAATTTACTTAAAATTCATTATATCTAATTTTCCAAAATTTTATAACTTAATTATTTTTCAACATATTTTCTTTACTTATTTCACCAATTATATTTCTAATAATTATATTTATTTCATTTCATTTCAATTATATTTAAATATAACAACACAATTAGGACATTTTAGTGCCACTCTAGCTACAAATTATGTTTTTGAAAAAATTACAAATTAATATATGAAGTAGAAAAATTAATTGCTTAAAAAGGTACAAATACTTGCATAAATAATGGTGGGTAGTAACTCTCGGTAACTATAATATATGATATAAATTTGAATATGAATGTCAATGACATGATAATGGAGTGTATAGTATAAATTTAGATATAAATTTCAATGAAATTGTTTTAAAAATTTACTTTTATATTTTTTAATTTTTTAAATATCAACAGCCAAATTTTATGTTTATAAATTTTTAATATTCATAATTTAATTGGTAGATTAAGTTAAATTGATAAAATATATATTTATATATATATAATAAAATACTATAAATATAATGGTGTATTTTTATTTATTTATTTATATATAAGTTTAATTTTTTTTAATTTATTATTTAAAATTTGCAAATTACATTTACTAGTTTTATGTTCTTATTTTTATTGTGTTGAACACTTCAAATGATAACATGAAAATATTGGGGACATGAAAATATTAAAAAGTAAAACATGACATTTCTACTATAATCAACAATCTCATAATTTTAAAGTAAAAAATTTTACATTTCAATCAATCTATTTATACTTCATAACTCAAAAGTACATGCTTGTAACTCAAAAGAACAGATCAACCTACTTGATTTGAGATAAATAAATGAAAAAACAACCCTACTTCAATAATGTAAAACAACAGTTGTAACTAACATTCGTTAATCAGAAAGAGAAGCACAGAGATTCTGAACTGAAAAATAATTAAAAAATTACAAAGCATAAGTTTACATTCTGAAGTAACAGAGAATTATAAAAATTATAACGCATATGTTATGTTGGCTTGGAAAACCTAAATTTTAAATAGATTATTTAAATAAAAAAATTACTTGAATTATTTTACTATACAGTGTGTCCAAAAGATGAATGACATCATGGTAACTCACTCAGTCTAATTCGTGCAATTGCAAGCCTGAGTGATATTTTTTTTTTTTGAAGTTGGACTAATTCTATTAAGCAAAAATATGTTACAGGATGGTGATACAATCAAGAGAGACAGAGAACCGGCAACCGGAAATGATAGGACTATCAACCTCGATTCCGGAGGAGAGAGAATAGCAAAGTACTACAACCAAGGACTGGAAAGCTAAAATATTGATCTCTACCCGGAATGGGTAGAGGTCTCAACACGAAGCTTTTTCCCTTTCCTGTTTTTAACTTTGACCCATCCATCCAGGGGCGAATGAGCAACAATAACTTGAAGACTGGGGATCTCCGAGGGGGGCCCCTCCTTTTCTGAGTCAGAGGAGGAGGTCAAATGAGCACGTTTCTGGGCTATGGCGATGTCTGAGGAGTGAGCCAGACCATCGTTGGAAGGAACCCCAGCTGCAGGGGCATGATCCAAATCTGCATCGCTGGCATCATCTTCAGAGCAAGAGGATTCAGAATCCACGACAGGAGGTGGAGAGCAAGGAGCCCATCGTTTGGATTTGTGCTTGGAGAGGTTCTCCTTTTTCTTTTTTGCCGGAATAGAAGGGCAGGTGGACTGCAGATGCCCTGTTTGGTGGCAGTGGCGACAGCGGAAGGCTGTATTTTCGTAGTCCAATGTCTGGGTCCAGACTAAGTCGTTTATTTTTAGAATGATTTGGTCTGGAAGTCCCTTGCTTAAGTCCACCTCCACACATATTCTGGCATATGTGTAGAGACCTACTCTTTCCCTCCTGTAATCTCCCGTAATGAAACTGCCCAAGGTGTTGCCTATAGCTTTATAGACTGCAACATGCCATAAGTGGACAGGCAGGTTTGGAAGTCTGATCCATACAGGTGTCCTGGTGATGACTGCGGTTGCCGGATCAAAATCTGGAAACCAAGGCGTTAAGAAGAGCCCTGCAGTTCCCAAGAACCAAGGGCCATCTTCTAAAGCCTTTTCATAATGCTTACTTTCATCAAAGAGAACAATGAAATATCCTTTTGAACAGAAACTGACCTTACAATGATGTGTCCAGTTTGCATGAACCCAATCATAAAGGTCCTGAGATCGCGGCCACAGTCCGTTGAATCTGCAAATGATGGCTCTTTCTGCATATTCTTGAAGTTGATTTACAGGATCAGCATGGGAAATTTCGACAGAGGGAACTTCCTCATTTTTGTTAACCAAAAAAGGCTTGGATTTAAGGGCTTTCGAGGGTT
Source organism: Pinus albicaulis (assembly GCA_034641835.2). NCBI lineage: Eukaryota > Viridiplantae > Streptophyta > Pinopsida > Pinales > Pinaceae > Pinus > Pinus albicaulis. The sequence goes on along the minus strand of CM076580.1, from coordinate 583,599,416 downwards.
TGGGGATCTCGGAATGCACTGCATCTTTGTAAGAGAAGGGAGGAGCGGAGGACGACTGTCCCGCAGCACCCCCTCTCAAACGTAGGGTTAACACCAAAGAGTTGTTCCTGTTAATGCTGTAAGAAGAGAAGGGTAGAAGATATTCAAGTTGTTTCCCTTGAAAGAGAAGTCGCTGAAGGCCAAAAGGGATCCCAATCCGCCGTTCAAGAACTAGCTTGAGATCCAGCACCAAATCAGTGGAACAGACCCATTGCAGGATGGTGTTGCCTGTTGGTTGAGAGATTTGGATCTGAAAAGATTCAAAGAGGTTCCCTGACACAGAGTCAGGATTGCTAGTGCTACCAAGAGCATGTTTGCCATGGCTTTGATGGGGAGGAACTTTCCCCTGCAAAAAGAAACAGTCAATGTTGGGCAGAAACAGAACCGAGACAGAGGACTGGGAAGCAGGGTGATTGAAGAGCCAGTCGGTCTTTTCCTGCCTGAAGATACGATCTCTGCAATTTTTAAGATTCTGTAGCTGCCGTCTTTTTTTTCCTGCAAGATGCTTCTGCCAAGTCAGATCTGTGAAGCAGGACCTGAGCGGAGCAGATGATGCAGGACAGAGGACCTGCGAGGTCCAAAGCGGCATGAGAGCCTTCAGAGTAGGGTATGTTGTGGCTGGCTTCTTAGCTGGGCGAGGAGCCAGATTTTCCCATCTTCCTGCGCTAAAACCAGTCATATCTCTACCTCCATGACGGCTCTCAGCACCAGAGCCCCAATAGCAAGCTGGAAGTAGAGGGAAACGCATGCAGAGAGGCAGGGTGCTCGGCCCCTTGTCGCCCAATAACCCACAGCTAGTATACAATGAATGATTACTCGGAGTGATGACAACCCAGAAGGCCACAAGCCCGTAGGGGATATCGGCCCTCGCAATAATCCTGTCGTCCAGGGGCAACAAACAAGCGATTGGTGCAGAGATAGCGTAAAAAAAAACAAAAGTTACCAGATGCGGGTGCGAGGAAACTAGGATAGGCCAAGATTCGTGCCCATAGCAGGCGATGGAAGGTTGGGGATCTCTGGTGGAGGGCGCCGTAAAAACCAGTTCCCAAGCTCCGCAACAGTCCAATGCAAGTCCAAAGTTCGGAGGCTACCCACTCATGGAGTCGATAGCCATGGAAACTGGAGTACCAGACCCTTCCAGAGCGCGCCCAGGAGGATCCGCCGCCGCGCGGCCAAAAGGCCCAAACCTGCAAAACCTGCAAGACCTAGCGCTACTGCTTTCCATAAGCGCACCCATTCTGAAAATCTCCAAGTGATTTGAAACAAGCCTGAGTGATATTAAATTAACTGTTTGTTTTCATTTATTTTATCAATTTGTTCACAAGTTTATGGCACTACCAAATCAATCAATATACATATAGAAATTTCAAAACACGATGAAACAAACAACAATCAGAGTTTTGCGCAAAAGTTTGGAACACATCATGACAAAATAACAGGTTTTAAACTCTTGAAAAATTAAAAGAATATGTAATATAGAAGTGCTAGAAGCTGCGACCAGGTGCTTAAAGCTACTTTTATCCTTTTCCTTCAAACTACTTTTACCACCCTTCCCTCTGCGTTTCTATGGGCCATTTGGAACAAGAACAATTACAAACAAATACTCACAACCGGATTCCACAGGTCGTTTTATCCACCATGAGTAGCTCCTGGGGAACATCGAATAAGCCCCTTCTCCATATATTCCCAAGTAGGGAAAGACGACCTCCATAGGTGCAACAACATCAACATCACCTTGACAGTAGTCGGTCTTGAAGAGATTGGTGACTGCTCCGCAAATACATTGGCAATGTTGATTATCATCCCATCGCTGTGCCACACTAAAATTCATGATAATGTTATACAACTAAATAATATTTCTAAGTCACGAAAACACCAGAACAAAGTGTTGTAAAAGAATCAAAGGTTGTTTTTATAAATGCAACGAAAAACATTAGTAAAGGGTAAATCAAAATACACCGGGATTGGGAGGCACATCATTGAAATGGATTCAATGATCTCCATGCACAAAATGGTTCCACACAAAATCGATAGACAATACAGAGGATCCTGTGCATGCAAAATCCGTCACTGCTTCTGCGTCTTTCTCATGGATCTGTGTCTGTATCTTTGTGGTGGAGCCCAATCTTATAGTTCAGACCAAATTACATCGAAAATAACGGCAAGAAGCAAGAATTCGTCCACACCAAATCTTCAACCAGAGGCTGATCTGCCTCTGAGTCTTTCTAACGGATCTGAGACTGCTTATTTCTGACTATTAGAGAGCTAGATCATTCAAATTACAGGATGTATTGTATTTCATAGCAAAGTGGAAGATATTAGTAATGTTTTAGTGAGTTAGTTAGTTAGTTAGTTAGGTTAAAGGAGGCATTGGATCTAATGGTCTAAAACATTTCAATCGTCTAACATTTCATCCAATGGCTCAAACACTAACACAGTGACAGCTGGGAAAGTTGTTTTCAAATAATGACACCTTACGGCGTAACTAGCAATTGCACCATCACTAGATGTTGCAAAGGAAACACCGTTAGATTCTTAAAGAGATCCAATAGTTGCTAAGCAAGATATTTGTAGTGATTTTGGTCAATTTTAGTAAAGGAAGGAAAAAATATTGTGCCTTGTCCCAATTTATATTTGTATTTAAAAGAAAAGTTATAGAAAAAAGCATGTTCAATCTGCAATAATTTGCTCTCCAAATGCAAGATACATAAAACAATTCTTTGAAACAACTATTGACAACTGAATCACTCGGTAAAACGGGATTTAGAAGCACTATAACCATGTCGACAACACCAAACAATGCTATGTAGAATTAATAGAAATGTTCTGCTAAGTACAAAATTGTATGTCAAATAACTGATCTATGAAGACTGTGATAACCAGAAAAGTGACACAACTATGTCCAATGGACTAAGTTTCCAATTCGAACCATTATTTAAAAAGAAACATTGCACAAATGAGCATAGTCGAAAAAGAGCATAAATAACTATCGAATCTGATCATATAGAGAACACCACATAATTCTGGACACGTGATCTTATTAAAAACTGGAAATCTAAATTTCATTTTACTCTAAAATCTATACTGTTAGCTCTAACCATATTTAACAATAGAAGAAAATTGCATCATATAATACATGTGAAGACAATTCCTAAAGCACAAATAAAATACAACTTAAAATCTCAAAAGCTCCGCAAGAAATAGAACAAGGGTTACTTACCCTTAATCCCCCTTCTCTTTCCTAGCTTCTCGAGATGAGGTTCCCATGAGGCCACCATTAGACAATGACTACTATATGTAGCATCCGAGAGAGCCAAAAAGATAAATTCAAATAAATAGCAACCTACTTCAAAAGTTCTCAATGTTGAATAACCTAAGATGAAGTTGCTATCAAAATGAAAGATTCCCCAAAATAGGAACAATGATAATGATTCCATCATTCCTCAATGAACCATACAACCATAGGCTTTAAATCTGGCCACTCCTTTCATCCATTCTGAGGGTTGGCAATGATTGAAATTTTAGCCATGAGCTTAACAAAGTCATACAAATAAAACATAGCATATTTTGCTTGCCTTTGTTGAAGAGACAATTTTTTTCTCTGAAAACATTGATCTGTATTTTCTCCCTGGGATTACAGATCGCCAAATATGGGGAATATCTGAGTGTTATGGATGGGTTTAAGACTACTAACTTTTTTTTTCGCAATTAAAATCGCTACTGTTAACGCAGTCTGAGCATAGCTTAAAATCTACAGAAAACTATGTTACATATTTGAAATATTAAGTGAAAAAACAATAATCACCGAATACTATAAAGACCCAAATCAAATGCTCAACAGTGTTAAAACGAGAGAAAGAAACCCTTTCTGGTTATATTAAAAAAACTATAAGTTGATTTTAATAGAGAAATGAAACCTATACAGAGGTCTCCACATGAGATTACATCTTTGTGCCATCATGACAGGTATCTTTTAACGAACTCTGGATCACATTATTTCTATCTAGATCTTCTATCCCAAGGGTTTTATTCATGAAATTATGTGGAATTATCTGAGCTTCGTGGTGAAGGTTGCAGATATGGGGGACTATGAATCCATTTCTACAGCTATAAAGGAGTGTTACGAGTGGTGACCTTTTGACGTTGTTATCTGCAATGCAGGAATAGCTAGAATAGGCTACATGGATGAAATCTACATTACAGATGTGGATTCCTTCATCCGCACTAATCTCAGTGGGGTAGTCTACACCGTTCATTCTTCGTTTCCCTTGATGAAACAATGGAGCAGCAAGTCAAATCTGACAACCATTGTTCTCATGGGAGCACTGGCTCTAATGGTAAGTAATCAACAAATAATCAAGAAACGAATATGAATCCAAAGTTCATAATAGTTTGTTAAGAGATTTACAGCGTAGACTCTAAACTCTTTAAATTTTGATCAAATTATCTTTCCAAAGGAATTTTTTCCCCAAATTTAATTTGAATGGATGATAAAATAACATGATGCCAAAATCAGCTGAGGTTTCGTGCAAAGCTAACAAGTTGAGTTATACATTTGGAGTAATATAAAAATGCATCATCCATGCTATGGTTGTGGCATATACACATCCACTAAACATGCCCTTAAAAGACTGGTCGAGTGCCTAAGGTTTCAGTTATTGCCTTTCAATATTCGAGTGACTATTTGTTGTCCAGGCTTTGCAAAGACGCCTCTCCTACCAGAAGGTCATTAGAATCTCCTTGCAAAGACACCTCTCCTACCAAAAGGTCCATTGACTCTCTCTGTAATTCATGCTATTTCATTTTCTTGCTTCTTTATGTGTCCAAATAAGGTGAGTTTATGTTCTTTCTTACAAAATATTAAATACACTAAATCTGACTATAAAACACTTCAAAACATTTGAAATCAAGAATATTAATAAATGACATCAAACCATTACAATTCATAATATTAAGGCAATTTTACCTAATAATGAGTGATAATTACCTAAACCCTAACTACCTCCATAGTTTCATTAAATACACAAGAACCAAAAAGGAAAATAAGGGAGAAAGGAGGCTGTAGTCGGTAGTACATAACAAAGGCAAGAGAAGTCTATTGTCGTAGTGGGACACAAACATAGCATGTAGTAACCGAACAAAATGATTTGCTGCAAAGAACTCAACATTTGTCCAATCTTTATCCAAAGAGAATGTGATTATGATCCAGGTGGATATTGGTGGTCACCCGCCTATTCCACTTGGGGCTCCACCATTGTCTATTTTAGTTTTTCAGTTTCGGCACAGTTTACTATTTTTAGCAGTTTTTCGGGTCCTAAACTTCCGGAGCCGTTTTGAGGCCCTAAACGACGTTTTTTGGGAAAACGGAGGGCAACATGGGTCCATGGACCCATGTTGCCCATTCCAAATTTGTAGTCCTCGGATAGATCTTTCTAACGAGGTATGGTACGCGTCAAACGGAGATCGTATGCCAAAGTTACGCCCCTGGGAAGTTGAAACACCAATTTACTCAAACGGGGCCCATAGTTTTGGCGCTTCATCTCCTAGGGTTAGGGTTTTGGCTGTTTAGGATTTCCCATTGTTTCTAAATGATAAATAGGCCCTCGAGCCTCATTGTAACACAGCTCAGAGGCCTGTAGCCGCCACATCTCTTCTCAGAGATAGCTACCAGCGCCCTAGCTAGTTTTATTTCCATTTTGTCTGTAAGCAAATTTCAGTTCTTTGATATTAATGAAATGAAGTGTTATTTCCGCTGCATCAGAACTTTTGAAGTAGGTTGCTATTTATTTGAATTTATCTTTTGGCTCTCTCAGATGCTACATCTAGTAGTCGTTGTCTAATGGTGGCCTCATGGGAACCTCAGCTCAAGAAGCTAGGAAAGAGGAGGGGGATTAAGGGGAAGTAACACAGAGTTTTTGAGATTTTAAGTTGTATTTTATTTGTGCTTTAGGCATTGTCTTCACATGTATTATATAATGAAATTTTCTTCTGTTGTTAAATATGGTTAGAGCTAACAGTATAGATTTTAGACTAAAATGAAATTTAGATTTCCAGTTGTTAATAAGATCACGTGTCCAGAATTCTGTAGTGTTCTCTATATGATCAATTCGATAGTTGTTTATGCTCTTTTTCGACTATGTTGATTTTTGCAATGTTTCTTTTTCAATAATGATCCAAATTGGACACTTAGTCCATTTGACATAGTTGTGTCACTTTTTTGGTTATCACAGTCTTCATATATCAGTTATTTGACACACAATTCTGTAGTTAGCAGCACAGTTTTTTTTTTTTTTGACAGAAACGGTTATGTTGTATTTATATTCATCTTGGCCTGAAAGCCGAAAATTTGATTATAATGAGGATGTCTAAATCCTGCTGCGTCTCCTTGCTAAGAATGAGAATGCAGCTGAAACTTGAAGACTTCTTCCTTGATAAGATATCTATAAATTCGCTTTCAGAGATTTTTCCCAGCTTGAAGATACAAAAAAATTTATTTAAGAGAAAGCAGTAAAACATGTCAACAATCAGCTTAAGGGATGGGTTCCCAGAATTTTTCTTCGTCTTTCATCTTGACCCTAGCTGAAAGGAGAAAAGCTTTGTTGGCTTCAGTGTCTGCCTCTTTGTTATGAGTTCTCAGCACATGAAATAAGTTCAAGTTCTGAAAAGCGTTTTCCAAAGCCTTAATTCTGGATATTAGCCTTGCCAGTTTGAGATCCAAGGCTTGAGAATTGGAAACCATCGCGTTTATAATAATCTGGGAATCACCTATAACGTTAGCTTCACTTATACTTAAATCTTTGAGGAACTTGAGGCCTTGATAGAGGGCCAAAGCCTCAGCTTGGATGCTGGATGAGATTCCAAGCCCCCAAGCAAAGGAGTGAATTTTTTCCCCAGTTGGACTAACAACAACACCTCCAGCACCAGCTTTGCCCAGATTTCCCTTTGCTGCTCCATCAAAAAAGAGAGAGTGCCTTGAGTGCGAATTGAGCCAATCTTTAAAGTCAGTTTCAGATTTCCTTATTTGCCAGTCTTTAAGAGGAGGAGCGATTCTAACTGCTGGCTGAAAATGCAAGTCAAGGAATGATCCCCAAGCAATGTCCTGTTGGCTGAGATTAGAGTCGTCTTTTATATCTGTCAAGCACTCCTTTAAATGGCATTTAATCTTGATTTCTAAGACTTTGTGATTTTTTTTAATATTTCTGAAGATTCTTTTGTTGCGTTCTAGCCAGATCTGCCAACAAATAACCTTTGGCAGGACAGCCCATGCAGTTTTGATTATCTGATTTTTGGGAGGAGGGCCAGGATATCTGTAGGTTTTAACCCTGAACAGAAATATCTACACACGATTCTTATAACAGAAAATAAACAATAGCAAGAGCATAAAACATAAAACAGATAAACACAGAGATTTTCCCCTGGATCCCAAATCGGGACGACCAGCTTGATTTTTCATTATATTCCTTTTAGTGTTACAACACATATATATACATGCCGGAGCATACATAAACCCCAATCCATTAACCCTGGATTAGAACATAACCGTAGTTCCCTTGACCGGATCTTCAAAAATACCAGGGGCCGAAAACCATCGAACCCCAAAACCATGTGCAAAACCATGCACAAAACCATGGGCGGATCCGCCTATGAGTGGGTCCACACAAAAAACAAATTTTGGCCGGGGCGCTGCCCCGGACCCCAACGGTGGGGACTGCTTCGCCCCTCGTGACCCCCCAGCTACGCCCGACGCAACATACAGCGCGTGGGGATAATCGTGGAAAGAATATAACACATACCCAACATTCTCCCACTTGTTGTTTTCTTTCCACGGGGGGCCACAGGAGAGCTTACTCATTTGGCCAATTCTTCAACACCCATTGTCTCTCTACACCAAGAGAACTTCTGAGTGCTCACAGACTTCGTCAATGCATCTGCAACATTCTTCAAAGTGTCCACCTTTACCAGCAACACCCTTTTAGCCTCAACCATATCTCTAACAAAGTGATATTGAACATCAATTTGCTTTGTCTTTGAATGATAAGCAGGGTTCTTAGCCAAGAAAATTGCACTTTGGCTATCATAGTCTATCCTTATAGCTTTCTATACCAACCCCATACTTGAACACAATCTCTGCAACCAAACTGCTTCCTTGCTTGCATGAGTGGCTGCTATGTATTCTGCCTCTGTAGTTGAAAGCGCCACTACAGACTGTTTTTTACTCATCCAACTGACTGCACCTCCAAATAGGCTAAACACATACCCACTTGTAGATCTTCTTTGGTCTAGATCTCCAGCCCAGTCTGCATCAACAAAACCACGAATGTCCAACATTCTTTCCAATCCTGGTCTTCCCTGGTAGCACAAGCCATAATCACTAGTGCCACGTAAATATCCGAAAACCCGCTTCACTACTGTCCAATGCTCCTTCCCTGGGTTTGACATAAACCTGCTCAATACTCCCACTGCATGTGCAATGTCTGGTCTAGTACAGACCATTACATACATCAGGCTACCCACTGCACTTGCATATGGAACACGAGACATATACTCCTCTTCTTCTTGTGTCTTGGGACACTGTTCAGCAGACAGCTTTACACCTACAGGAATAGGAACCTTCACCGGTTTACTATCCTGCATATTGAACCTCTGCAATATAGTCTCGACATACTTCCTCCGGTTTAACCAGAGCTTCCTCTTTGCCCGATCTCTCTTAATTTCCATGCCCAAAATATAGTTTGCAGCACCAAGATCCTTCATGTCGAATTTGGAGAACAGTTGGGTCTTCAAATCTTGGATAATTTCTTTATCATTTCCAATCAACAACATATCATCCACATACAAGACCAAATAAATAACACTGTCACCAATTAATTTAAAATAAACACAGTGATCCTCCTTGCTTCTGGTGAAGCCAAGTCCCCATATATAGGTATCAAATTTCTGATACCACATCCTTGGTGACTGTTTTAACCCATACAGAGACTTCTTCAACCTGCATACCAGTTCTTTCTTACCCTTCACCATGAAGCCTTCAGGTTGCTTCATGTAGATATCCTCTTCTAGATCCCCGTGAAGAAATGCTATCTTCACATCCATCTGTTCTATCTCAAAATCAAATGCAGCAGCAACAGATAAAAGTAATCTAATAGAAGTAACTTTGGCAACAGGAGAAAAAATATCACCAAAATCAATTCCCCGCACCTGGGAATAACCTTTCGCTACCAACCGAGCTTTGTATTTCTCCACCTTGCCTTCTACATTCATCTTCTTCTTAAACACCCATTTGCTCCCAATGGGCTTCCTTCCAGCCGGCAACTCCACCAGATCCCATGCATCATTTTTTTGCAAGGATGCCATTTCATCAGCCATGGCCTCCTTCCAGAGTTTTCCATCCTCTGAATCTACTGCCTCCCTGACAGTTCTGGGTTCATCATCAGTTATAGTTAAGGCAAAACCTGAACAGAAAGCAGATGGACTATACCTTTCTGGTTGCCTTCTTTCCCGAACTGATCTTCTTAAAGCTGGAGTTTGTGGCTCATCATCTTTTGAGTCTTCTTCTGTTGTAGAGTCTGATTCATCCTCCTTTAGCTCAAACTTTCTCAGGTTCCTTTGGTAGGACTTCATGTTTAACAACATCTTTCACTTCTCTAAACACCACATCTCGACTGTACACAACCTTCCTTGTTTCTGGGTTCCAAAGCTTGTAACCCTTTAAACCATCCTTATACCCAATAAAGATGCACCTTTCAGATTTATTATCCAACTTGGTCCTTTTCTCCTTTGGAACGTGTACATATGCATCACATCCAAATACCCTTAGATGTGAAAGAGAGGGTTTCTTACCAGTCCATACCTCATGTGGAGTCTTATCCTCCAACGCCGATGAAGGTGATCTGTTAACTAAGTAACATGCAGTCTCCACTGCCTCTGCCCAGAATTCTTGTCCTAACCCGGTACCACTGAGCATGCTTCTTGCCTTTTCCATCAGTGTTCTATTCATTCTTTCTGCAACTCCATTTTGCTGAGGTGTGTATGGAGTAGTCTTCTGCTGTGATATACCACACTTCTTACAGAACTCTTCAAATTCCTTCTTACATAACTCCCCACCATTATCTGTCCTCAACGCCTTTATCTTCTTCTCTGTCTGGTTTTCCACCAGAGCCTTAAATTCTTTAAATTTGTCAAAGACTTCAGATTTCTTCCTCAAGAAATATATCCATGTATTCCTTGGGAAGTCATCTATGAATGAAACATAGTACACAGACTTTCCCAGTGATGGAACTGACACAGGTCCAAACACATCACTGTGCACAAGTTCTAATATCTTGTTCTCCCTCTTAGCACCAGAAGGAAAACTCACCCGATTCTGCTTCCCATATACACAATGTTCGCAGAAATCAAAATCCAGAGAGCAATTAGACATACCTTCTACCATACCATTTCTATGCAGTATCCGAAGGCCCTTCTCTCCAATATGTCCAAGCCTTTGATGCCATAGCATGGTCTTTTCTCCGAAGACAGCTAGGCTTTCCACTCCACTTTCAGGAACCACAGAACTGTTACACCCATCAATAACAGTGCTACCTTGTAGCTTGTACAGAGTTCCAGTCCGAACTCCCCGCATTAATACCAGTGCTCCCCGAACCATCTTGCAGTCATCTTTCTCGAACACTGTTTTTACACCTGCATCATCCATCTTGCTTACAGAAATCAGATTTCTGGCCAATGTAGGAATATGCAGAACACCAGGAAGTGTTCTAATCCTTCCACCTTGCAGCTTCAGCTTGACCTTTCCACGTCCGACGATTCTGGCCTTCCTATCATCCCCTAGAAAGACATCACCACCATCATATTTCTCATACTCGCAGAACCACTCCCTATGGGGAGTGAAGTGAAAGGATGCACCTGAGTCAATCAACCATGACTCATGATCTACATGTGTATTTGAAGAAGAAGCCAAATACATATCCCCACCTTCATCCGAGGTGGTTTTTGCCTCTGCAGAAGGACCTTCATCAGATCCCTTTCCTTTCTCAGGAGCTTTAGATCTGCATTCCTTTTTGTAGTGCCCTTCCTTTCCGCATTTCCAGCACACCTTTACAAACTTTCCAGGAGATTTAAATCTCCCTCTAGATTTAGATCTCCCACTCGAAACCTTATTCTTGTTTCTGTTCTGGGACCTTCCTCGTACAGATAAGGCATCTCCATTCTGACCCTCCATATTTCTCCGTCTCATTTCCTCCGACAGCAAGGCTGAGACAATGTCATCAAAATTCAAGGGAGTTGTATTGCTACCTATTGCAATAACCAGACTGTCCCACGAGTCTGGTAGAGAGCACAAAAAACTGATGCACTTATCTTCATCTGAGATTTTAATATCAACAGACGACAGCTGACTTACCACAGTATTGAAGGCGTTCAGATGCTCTGTCACCGAGTCTCCATCCTTCATCCTTAGGTTATACAGCTTTTTCTGCAGGAACAACTTATTCACCAGAGACTTAGATTGGTACAAAGTCCCAAGTTTTTCCCATAAATTCTTCGTCGTAGCTTCCCCAGATACATTCAACAATACTGAATCTGACACACACAACCGTATTGTGCTCTTGGCCTTCCAATCCAGTTTCTTCCAGTCTTCATCTGACATTGCCGTTGGTTTAGTACCTGGATCTACCGCGATCCACTGATCTTTATCCACCAGCAGATCCTCCATCTTGAGCTTCCACAACTCAAAACTCTGACCATTAAATTTCTCGATCTCTATCTTTCCGCCGCTCGCCATATTCTTTCACCGCAAGAACCGATCCCGCAGATCTCCCACTGCACAGGGTCTACCACAGGCCCGAGCAAAAAACCCTCAACAACAAAGGCGTCCCCTTGAAGCCGAAACAGCTCCGATACCAAATGTAGGTTTTAACCCTGAACAGAAATATCTACACACGATTCTTATAACAAAAAATAAACAATAGCAAGAGCATAAAACATAAAATAGATAAACACAGAGATTTTCCCCTGGATCCCAAATCGGGACGACCAGCTTGATTTTTCATTATATTCCTTTTAGTGTTACAACACATATATATACATGCCGGAGCATACATAAACCCCAATCCATTAACCCCGGATTAGAACATAACCGTAGTTCCCTTGACCGGATCTACAAAAATACTAGGGGCCGAAAACCATCGAACCCCAAAACCATGTGCAAAACCATGCACAAAACCATGGGCGGATCCGCCTATGAGTGGGTCCGCACAAAAAACAAATTTTGGCCGGGGCGCTGCCCCGGACCCCAATGGTGGGGACTGCTTCACCCCTCGTGACCCCCCAGCTAAGCCCGACACAACATATAGCGCGTGGGGCCAATCGTGGAAAGAATATAACACATACCCAACAATATCTGTTTGCCCAATTAGAAAAAAGATCAACAATGGAACGAGGGAGCAAAAAGTTGGAATCCAAATTGTGAATAAAGAAGCACCAGATCTGCTTAGAAAAATTACAATCGAGGATTAAGTGGACTGCTGTCTCTGCATTATCGTTGCACAACGAACAGATGGAGGGACCATAAAACCCTTTTCTCTGCAGAATGTCATACGTAAGGATCTTGCCATGGTAGAGAAGCCAAGCAAAAAAATCGACTTTGGGCCAAGAAGGAAAACGCCAGACACCTTGCCAAGGTGCAGGGTTAGGTGGGACGTATGGCCTTTCTTTCAGCTTGGCATAGCCCATGGAGACGGTGTAGCCACTGGCATTCGGTCCCCAGCCTTTTGAATCTCTTTTTCTCATGCGCGTGGGGGCCAAGCCATGGAGGAGGTCGAGCAGCGTGGACCATTCGTTGGCCAGGTGAACTGGCACCTTAATACGTTTCCAGCCTGCCCAAACAGAATCGCACCAAAGTGAAATACCCCACAACGAACACAGCCCCTCTCTATCCATCCAACAACGCAACGCTCTGATGGAGGCTCTGTCTTCAATTGGGTCCTTATTCATGATTTTGTCAGTCCAAATATTGATCTTTTTGCCATTTCCAGGGATCCAGTAGGAGTGTTCATTGATTAGAGGAGCAGCTTTAGCATATAGTTTGAGAAAAGACAAATTAGGCAAATGGATCACATTGCCTAAACAGCTAGAACGTGGACCTCTGAAGTACTTTTTCCAGAGAGCCAGTTGGGCCCAACCTGGCTTGGACGCAATGATCCTCCATATAATCTTAGCTGCCATAGCCACGTTTTGCTGGCAGAGGTTTTTTAAATTCAAACCACCCTCCCAAATTGGCCTAGAGATGGTTTCCCAACTGATAAGAGGAATCTTGTGATCATTCTGTTTTCCACCCTTCCAAAAAAACCTCCGCATGAACTCTTCCATTTTTTTTAGTATGTTTGCCGGAGCAAGAAGCACAGCAAATTGAAAAAGAGGAAGGCTGGTAAGCACAGATTTAATAAGGACAGATTTTCCAGCAGCGTTGAGCCAGGAAAAACCCCACGCCTGGATCCTAGTCTTGAATTTCTCGAGCTGAGGGAGCCAATCTTTGCTTGCAGGTCTCTTAAGAAACACAGGAAGGCCCAAATATTTGAAAGAGGTCCAAGTAGAGGAGGCTGCAAAACCCAAACATCTAGAAATAGCAGAGAGCAATCTGGGTGAAGTGTTCCAGCTGAAGATATGACATTTGCTCTTATTGACAACGCTGCCTGAGGCTTCACTGAAATCATCCAAAACTGCTTTAAATTTGGAGGCAGAGGAAAGGGAGGCAGCACCCAAAAGCAAAGTATCATCCGCAAATAAGGCGTGGTTTATATTTTTGACCCCTCTTGCAATACACAGTCCATTAATATCTTGATCTTGCATCTTTTTGTCTAATAGGAAGCTGAGAACAGAGGCTTGGATGACAAAGAGCAGAGGGGAAAGGGGACACCCCTGCCTTAGCCCTCTCGAAGCTTTGAAGAAATCAGTGGCTCTTCCATTTACAAGAGGGGCAATCCATGGTTCTGAGATACAAGCCCGGATCCATTTGATGAAATTATCTCCAAAACCAAACTTGCTCATGACTTTTAAAAGAAAGCTATGATTAACTTGATCAAAAGCATTTGCTAAATCTAGTTTAATCACCATACCTTGTTCTTTTCGAAGAAGGCTTGAATGAATTGCCTCTTGAACAAGGGCGAAGTTGTCCACGATCTGCCTTCCTTTGATGAAGCCTCCTTGATTCTCCGGAATAATCTTGGGGAGAATGAGCTTCAATCTGTTTGCAATTACTTTGGTGATTAGCTTGTATCCTGTGTTGCACAAGGAAATCGGGTGGAATCTGCTGAAATTGTTGGCGCCTTTTTCCTTGGGAATGAGGGCTAAGAAAGCGGAGTTTGTGCTGCCTCCAATTTTCTGAGTATTTTGAGACTTTTGAACCATTTTGAGCAGATACTTTTCAATAATCGACAACAAACTTGAAAAAACCTGGCAGAAAAGCCATCCGGCCCAGGGGCCTTATCCGGTTCCATATAAAAAAGGGCCTTTTTGACTTCGTCTTTGGTGACTTTGGCCTCAAGGATCTCTTTCATACGAGGAGAGATTGCAGAAGGAATAATGTCAAGCAGATCTGGGAGATGATCCGGATCCTTATCCTCACTATACAAGTTTTGAAAGTGAGAAAAGGCTGCTTTTTTAATGTCTTCAAAATCCTTGTGGGTGCCGTTTTCCTCCTTAATCTCAGAAATAGTGTTGAAGCATTTCCTGGCCTGGGCTTGTTTGTGGAAAAATGTAGAATTCCTGTCCCCTGCTTTGAGCCAGATATTTCGAGATTTCAATCTCCAGTATTCTTCTTCAACTAAGCAGGCCTTATGAAAGCGCTGTTGTAGTTGAGCCTCTTGGTCTAACAGCTCCTCTGTGACTATAGCGTGTTCCAAATGAGATTGGTGAGAGGTAAGAGCTACTTTAATGGCTTTTCTTTCTGTGATAGGGTTGGACAGGGTTTTGACCCAACAATTTAGGACTCCTTTTACTCTTCTAAGTTTCTCCTCCCAGATAAAGAACGAAGATCCATTGACAGGCTGACTCCAACTTTCCTTGACTATTTGCATGAAATCTGGTTCCTTGACCCAGAGGGGACTAAATCTAAATGGGATGGGTCCCAGATCTAGATGGGCCAGGAGATCTAACTTTATAGGCTTGTGGTCCGAGATGCTGTTAGTAAGAATGTGCATTCTGGGTTCTAATCCAAGAAACAGATAGGAGCTTTGAATGAAAAATCTGTCTAATCTGGCAGCAATATGACCAGGGCCCACTCTTTTATTAGACCAAGAGAACTTATCGGAAGAAGGTTTGATATCCATCAAGTCCCAGTCCTGCATTAGATCCTCCGCCCATTCCCTTGCCGGATCTCGGACAGCGCTACCTCCTCTTTTTTCAGATGAGTGAAGAGTGAGATTGAGATCTCCAACAATAATTATATTTTCCAGATTTGTCAAGTCTGCTTGGTGCCTTATAGAATCCCAACAATCCTTTTTTTCTCCGACATTTACTGGAGTGTACACATTGAAGAGACAAAATATTTCCTTGGTGTCCAGGTTCTGCATTTTCAGCAGCAACCAGTGAGTATTACTAGCCTCAAAGGTGACTGCAAATTTGCTGGCGTTCCATAGAGTGCCAATCCCTCCCGAAGCGCCCCAGGCAGAGATTGCTCTAGCTTCACTTTTGAACCAAATCTTCTTGCTTGCTTGCAGGAAGACTACGTCTTCCAGCTTAGTCTCCTGGACGAGAAGTATGTCTGGAGTTTCTGTTCTTATTAAGCTTCTCATGGCTTCTTCCTTGACTTTGCTCCCCATACCTCTACAATTCCAGGAGATGATCTTCATTATTTATGTTTCTGGTGGGCTCCCTTGGAGCCTTGGGGCTGATTTTTCAACATCTTGGACTTTGAGGCTAGCAGTTTTTCCAGAGTTGGCTGGCTACCCTGTAGCTTATCTTTATAAGTCTCCTGCTCTCTTTTTTCCCTGTCAGTTTTTCGGCCTCTCGTAGATCTTCGTACCGAGGTTTGGGTGTCTCCTATTTCTCCTTCCGCCTATGACTCGTCTGTTTCCTGCTCTCCTTCCTCTTCTTCTGAAGTCGTGCCTTTGGATTCTTCGGCACTTGTTCCTTTGAGGGAGACCGAGGGAGAACCTTTATTTGGAGAAACTGGATTTTGAGTCTCGACCTCCAGAGGAGTTTCTGACTGCTGGCTTAGTGGGTCAAACTTGTTTTCTTGCGCCTTTTTGGGGGGAGGGCGTTGAACATTAGCCTGAAGAGGGCCTTTTCCAGAGGGTCCTCCCGGTTTTTGCCCTTTTTGATTGGTTTTTGCTCGCTTGACTTGGTTCCAACCCTCTTCAATCCCTTTATCTAGCTCAGCGTTGGAAGGACAGTTTCTTGCAAAGTGTCCATGAACGTGGCATTTCCTACATTTGAACGGCAGTTGCTCATAGTCCAAGATCTGTACATGAGACCAGCTTCCGACTTTGATTTTGATAGCCTCTGGAAGACCCACCTCTAGATCTACTTCCATGTAGATCCTGGCACAGTCGTACTGATCCTTATTGTTTGCCCAATCTATGAATTTCCCGAGAGTGTTGCCAATGTGTCTCAAGGAACTCCAGTTCCAGCAGTGAATTGGCAGATTTGGAAGACGAACCCACACCGGGACAGCCTTGGGAACATCGACAGCCGGATCAAAGTCCGGAGTCCATTTGTTCAGATAGAGGCCCTGAGAACCCATGAAATACGACCCATTTTGAAAGATCAAGTCTTTGTCTTCTTTGAGGGAAAATTCAAAGAGGAAGTACCCTTTCCCCAGAAAGTAAGAGGTGACCTTTTCCTTGATCAGAGGAGCCCAGTTCCTGTTAACCCATTGCTCAGTAGTTTTCGGAGAAGGCCACAGACCCGTGAATTGGCCAATGAGACCTCGATCCGCCAAAGATAAAGCTACTTGAATGGGGGCCTCCGGAGGCAAAGAGATCTCAGGAATTTCATCTAGCTTCTTAACAAATTTGGATGCTTCGCTTTTTTTCTTCTGAGGCAAGCCAGCAAGAAGCTGGTTGAAGGCGTCGATGGCAGAAGAAGAATGTGGATCCATAGAAGGACCCATCGACTCCATAGGGAAGGCCTGAGGTCAGCCGCCGCAGGGGCAGCCACGCAGCAGAAACCCTAGCGAAGCTCAGAACGCGCAACAAGCATAACTGCTGAATTTTTGTTGTAGTTCCAGCACTTGATTATTTACTATCTCCCTTTCCCAGCAAAGAGAAACGCCGCAACCAGAGGTCAGAGGTGCAGACCAAAGCCGTGACAGAGAAGAGCACAAAAGGAGGGGGCTCCAACCAAGCAACGACAGAAGCAGGAGGCCCTGCCAGAGCAGGCGCAGCCGTAGAGGCTGCAGCGCGCCGGTAGAGCAGCTAGGGTTTGTAGGGGCTGCAACGCGCAGGCAGAGCAGCAATTTGTAGTTAGCAGCACATTACTATTAATTCTACATAGCATTGTTTGGTGTCGTCAGCATGGTTATAGTGCTTCTAAATTGTGGTTTACCGAGTGATTCAGTTGTCAATAGTTGTTTCAAATAATTATTTTATGTATCTTGCATTTAGAGAGAAAATTATTCCAAATTGAACATGATTTTTCTATAACTTTGCTTTTAATTACAAATAAAAATTTGGACAGGCACAATCTTTTTTCCTGCCTTTACTAAAATTGACCAAAATCACTACAGATATCTTGCTTAGCAACTATTGGATCTCTTTAAGAATCTTACGACGTTTCCTTTGCAACATCTGGTGATGGTGAAATTGCTAGTTATATTGTTTAATGCTAACCCTACTAATTGCAAAACATTATCCATTAATGTATTACACGTGTAACCATCCGTCAAGTTGCCCTAAGTTACTCCTTAGTGTTCAAAATAATCATATTCAATAGGAATATGTGTGAGAATTTAGAGTGGAATATTATGTATATGTGTGGGATTTAGAGGTCACAATAAAAGCAAGGATGGTGGAAAATAATTTTTTAAATATAATAGAGAAACCAAGGGAGTAGTTTGGTCAAATTAGTTTAAATTTTATTTTTTTTGGGTGTTTATCATTGATGTCTTTTATTCGTTCTATAGCTTACTAAGGGGTAGATCTCACGTAAACCATTAAACATGTAAACTTATAGGTAAATTTAATGGTGATGTTTAACATTTAACATTTTAAATTTTATGTCTCCTTTATTTAAAAATCAATTTAATTATTAAAATGTATAAATTTAAAATATAAAGAGGTTTACGAACATTCAAAAAAAGATATGGTAAATAAATATAAATATAAATAAACTAGAGGTATGGTAAATAAATAAAACCTCTTTTTATACTTACTTTAGAAGTAAATAAAAATATAAATAAACTAAAGATATGGTAAATAAATAAAACCTCTTTTTATATTCACTGCGTAAACCTCTTATATTTAAGAAAACTAAAAAAAAGGTTTTCTTTAGGTGAAGCCTGTGGGCCAAATACCATTTTAATACCATGGGCTAAATACCATATTTATAAAAGAGGTATGGTAAATAAATAAATATAAAAGAGGTATAAAGAGGTATGGTAAATAAATAAAAATATATCAAATAGGATTTGAAATCAACATCTAATTATATGACCCCGGATGCATGTGACACGTCCAGATCGTGCGAGGAGGGATCCTCCCATGCTCAGGCTAATGTCGTCGTTCAACGCCAGCTCTAACATGATGCGGAAACTCAATTCATCAATCATTCATAACGGTGCTCTGCCACACCTGACCTCCAGCCACACTTTGTATCACATGCAATCACACTTGGATTGTCCCTCAACATATTTGCGCGCGTGCCACAACCCCTCACTGTATCTGCGCTCATCCCACAGGTCTCCAAAAGGCACTGAATCTCCTCATTCAATCATCTCATTGCTGCTCCAACCGGTCTCAAGAGCCATCGATGTTTTTCCCCTCGCCATCACGTCGCTGCTCCAGCTTCCCTCGTGCATCTCCACTGCACGCCCCCTGCTGAGAGCCCCCTGTCGCGCGCCCTCCTATAGCATACTTCTCTCTTTGAGATCCTCCTTGTTGCGCGCCCCCTGCTGCAAGCCCCCCGGCTGTGTGTCTCCCTGTTGAAAACCCCTCCCCCTGAACCTCTCCCGATTACGCGCTATCTGCTGCAAGCTCTCCCACTACGCGCCCCCTACTACGCGTTATCTGCGACAAGCTCTTCCATTGCGCGCCCCCTGCTGCACGACCCCTTGTTGTGCACCCCACCGTTGCGCGTACTCCAGCTACGCATCTCACTGCTCTTGACCGGGCTTCCCTTCCTCTGCTCGATAGCCTCCCCATCGCCTCGTGACAACGTCAAAATCCCATCAAGGGCAACCAAAGAGGTGCATTCTCGAGGCACTATCACTGCGGTCAAGATCAGCATCTGGAATCCATGGAAGGTTCCTCTTCAGGCAGTCACGAAAGGGAGGCTACTCAAATGCATAACTGCACCCAGTAAGAGATTGTCTTAACTCCGGAGAAGCCTAGGGGCAAAAGAGGGCCCAGAAAAACTACTATAGCGCACTCTGAGCTGCCCACTCCTCGGAAAACTGAGCCGCTCCTTGTTCACGAGCTAGCGGAGGAGGAGACAGACGTTTAGATCATGGATTCGGATCTAGTCTGGACCAGAGTTTTAGATGCAGAGTACTCGGTTTCTCCTATCATCCGCGTAGCCCCACCAAAGCCCCCACACAAGCCTATAGCTGAGGATAAAAAAACACTGCCTTCCGACCTATTCTATTGCGTCATTAAAAACTCCAAAAAAATTACAAATTATATTTATATTTTAGCATATTGATAAATAAAAAAATAAAAAAAATTATTTTTTATTTAAATACAATATTTTATATTAATAAAAAAAATCAAATTTTTATTTAACAACAATAAATAAAATGAAGCTCTTGAAAATGTTTAAAATTATCTCAAAATTATATTATATAAATGATGTGATAATTATTATGAACACTTTTCTTTTTTAATTGACATTTAGCATTTGCGTTGGCTTATTAATCATCTAGTCCATACTGTCTATTACCAAAAAGTTTTTCATTTAATTACACCGATAAGCATTCTATTATGGGGTTTTTGGTTGCGACACTGTAGAGATTCGTCATCCTCTACAGCTGTCTCTAACCAGATTTCCCTTTGTCATCTTCTACCTATCTCGCTATCCACCTGCCTATCCACGTCTTCCTACCATTAACTGATTGATACTGAAATCAATGTCTCCGCTCAATCCAGATCTCTCTCCATTACTCCCTCTTCTCAATCCAAATCTCTCTCCATTACTCCCTCCGGCTACTGAAATCAATGTCCCTCTAGTGAAATCAATGTCTCTGCTCAATCCAGATCTCTCTGATATTCTTGATATTCTCACCGCTACTGAAATCAATCGTGAAATCAAATCATAAATGTAATGACATCAAATCTGTCATTAACAAATTAATCTCTTCTCAATATCACCGCTATTGAAATAAAAAATCAACCGTGAAATGAAATCAGAAACTTAATGACATCAAATCTATCATTAACACCACTGCGTGACTCATCGGCTACACTTCATCATCTTCCATGATCTTCCACAATCAAATATGATTGGAATATTTATGCGTTGTCTCTGTAATCTGTCATTACTCTTCTATTCAGCCTCTTCATCTAAATCTTTATTCTTCTCGTGGAATTGGAATTTATATTTGTTGTTGCTAGTGAATTTGAAATTTGTTGTTGCTGGACCTTATGACTTTGCTGTTAGCTGCCTTTGAAATTTTTTGTTTGTTGTTGTTGGACTTTGCTGCTTCTGCCTTTGCTGTTAGTTGCCTTTTTTGTTAGCTGCAATTACCTATTGGTTGTTTGTTAGTTGTTGCTGCTTCTACAAGATCCCTGCTCCAGATTTCCATTGCCATTGCCAGACAAGTAAGTATCGCACTGTATGCTAACTAGCAATATCAACTTGTGAATACACATGTTAGCTTGCTGCATTTATAAATTTGCTTATATAACTTTGCTGCAAAACAAATTAAGTTTCTCTATTCAAATACAAATTACTGTAAAATAGTTCCTAATGTAATCGATTAGTTTTGTACTCAGTCAATCACGATAGGTTAAAAAAACCAATCAGAATAACTTAACTTAAAACCAGCTGAGGATGGCATGCATTTTTTCTGGATATTTGGAGGGACCTGATGTGGCACCTTACCTTATGGTCTGCATAATAGCTGCCACTGCCGAAGAGGTTACTTGGTGGATATGGATATGGACTGGAGGAAAAAAAAAAAAAAACAAAACCTTTCGACAAGAAACAAAAATTATGATCCCTTTATCCAGATCATTTCTAATTCTGCCCTCTTTATTTGTAAAACTCTTAAATTCTCCAGTGGAATCCATGAAGGCAATGAGGGGTACATAAAATTATACCACCGTAGCCATTTTAGTTGGGGTATTTGTGCAGCTTTGAATATGCTCTGCACAGGATAGCCTTCAGCCCTAACCAACTCCACATCACTGATATGCAAAACTTACAAATCATAGCACAATGAAATACAATCAAATTCGTTTAATCAAATTAGTTTCAGAATTCAAAACTTCAGAGCACAACAACATTTAGAGAGCTAATCTAAAACGTACATGTGATCGCTCAGACAGATTAAGAAAATTGGATAAATCTAGTGTGCAAAGAAACCTAAATATGATGAACAGATGGCAAAAGACCACAGAAAAATAGGAAGATTAAATGTATCTCTCTACAAAAGAAAAGTTCCATAAATCAGGCACAAACCAGAAATTGCATACAATACGGTGGATGACAGCAATAAAGAGTCAAGTTGCTTTTTGGGTAATACCAGGCATTCATTAACACGAAATCTGTTACACAAATCGTTCTTAATCTTCAACTCTCAATTTCTAGCTAAAAATGTGGACAAAATAGGCTGTAAATTTATCATCCTTCTGATTTATTCCTATTCTACCGATCCTTTCCAAACATTAGTCACTCCTAGAAATTCCTCCACCCATAGATAAATTCCTCCACCCACAACATATGTCTCATATGTCTCCTTGTTGGCCAATAACCCGACACCACCCACCAAACAATTAGCCTGCATAGAAATCCCTCTTTGACCAATGAATCCATTATAACACATCATTTTTTTTTAAAAACAAATAGTTGAGGCATGCCTGCAAAAAGAACCACTTCTGATTTGATGCGCTGCATCTTTTGATGTCAAGGTAACTAGGACTTTCAACTGGTCTTGATGTAACTTTTGTACTAGTGGAATTTGAACTTGGATTGAGAGGAGGCCACAACCCGATGGACTAGAAGATCTTAAATTGCCAATTCTTGAGATACTACTTCAAATAGCGAAAATATTTCTTCCTGAAACACAGAAAAATACATTGGCATTGACTGGAAAAAAAGATTAAGTTTTTAGAGAAATGTTCGGTAGATGGACAACTCAATACTCCATTCTGCATTGATTCGCCGTGGAGCAACAAGAACCCACCTGCAGGATTGTATTACACATTCTCAAATGGAAAATCATGAATGGTTAGGTCACTTCCTGTAGGCCCTCCACCAAATTGTGGAAAATCATGAATGGTTAGGTGGCTTCATGCAGGCCCTCCACCAAATTGCAGACAGTAGTGGCGGAGCTATGGAAACGGGCTGGTCGGGCACGTGGCGGACCACATGGTTACAGCTACGTCTGCTTAGATCTAAGTGAAAAGTTACTTTTTATAAACGATAGCCCTAATTTTCTCTGTATTATAGTTTCCTTTTCATCTATTTAAATTCATTTTATTAGCAAAGCAAGGGTGGTGGCTTCCAAGCACCTGCTACATTCACCATGTCTTCAGTCTTCAGTAATGCATGTGTCCAGGTGAGCTTCAAACCTAAAACGATCCTCAGATTATTATTTCTTCCTGGAGTTGGTTCATTGTGCTTTTCTCCCTGATCGAAATAGCATTAGCTGCAGCGCAGGGTAATTGTATGCCCTCCAGTTGATATTCTAATTATTTAATGCACAGTCAGTTTAATTCCGTTTCGATTTCCACGCGAAGATAAAATGTGTGTGGATTTGTTTTTGTTGAATTCACAATTAGGTGGGAAGTGAAGCTGATCGTATTCTTTTTAATTAATAGTTTTATTACTTTTCGATCTGCTATATAATGCAAATCCAAATCCAGGGCGGTCACATGGGATTGATTGATTTGGAAACAAGAATTGTGTGTAAGAATCTTAAAATCATAATTTGTTCTCCCACTCCACGAAGTGTTATGGAGTTAAGCACGTTAAGTCCTTCATTTTCCAGTTGGAAATTTTCAAATCTGGGTGGAATTGATTTTGAGTTTATACATCGCAAGGAATGTGATGATCGACGTCAAACATGGAAAGTGATGAAATACTGTTTTTTTCCAAGAAAAGAAAATGTAGGGCGAATTGGTATGAATGCGAGAGGGGCTCTCAGGTATGATGGTATAGGATGCCTTGGACCCTAGTTTCGTGAGTGGATTTAATTAGTTGAAACCCTAGTTTGATCGGTGTATTCAAACTTCAAGGGTAGGTTTTCCTAATAAATTCACAATTGAAATACAGGGTTTTAGGGTGAGGGTCGGTTGTTCTCTCTATTTGTAGGGATGGAATTGGAAGGAGAAAGAAAGGTTCAACCTCAACCTGTCTCCTCCTCACAGGAGGACAAGAAGCCGAAGAGGAAGATGAAAACTCTCGAACAACTTGAACTTCTCGAAAAAACTTATGTGGGTATGTGTGTGTTGATATTTTATTCCTTGGAAACATCAAATACCAGTTGAACAACCTGATTATCCTAACACTAGAGTTTGAGTTATCAGTCGAGTCAACCAGAGTAGATATTCTGAATGTTGTGGAATAATGGTCGATTGCCCCTTTTCTGCCTATTATTGTTGTTTTTGTGGTAGGTCATTTGGTGCATCAGATTCAGAAGGCTCTTCCTTAATCTCGATGTATATTCCCAAGTTGGTCAACTCTATATGTTCAGGTGAGACATCTTGGCTTGCACTCATGTTTCCTTTGGTGAGATTTGTTACTGAGTGGATTCTTCTTCTATTGTTTCCAGTTCAACTAGTTGAGAGTCAATTGCCACTTGTGATTGCTTCATTCTAAGCTTTTTTATTCAACTTGAATGCCCCAGGAGTTATTGGTGATATCGCTATCCACTCCATTGGTCGACTAGTGCCCTATTCATGCTCAGATTGTTTATTTTCTCTTTCTTGATCAACCATAATTTTCTATTTCACAATTTCAATAAACTTGTCCTTGGCCTACTCCGGTGTTTCCAAAAATTAACCACTTCACATATGAGCCCATGAAGTATTTTCTTCTGGTATATCGACGATTTTAGTTTCCCTTTACTATTGCCTCTTCCAATACTTGTTTAATTATGTCAGCCAGTTTCTTCTAAAGTTTTGGGTCCTCCAAAGTAATGTCATCTAGTAGTTATTTCCTGTTGATCCTAGGTGTTTCTGGTTGGTATAGAGTATGATCTATAAACTGCACTATTAGATTCTTTTGCTTTGGCTATCTTGGGAATTACAGGTTGCGTTTAAATGGAAATATACAAATATATACCTCTCGTTCTTCTTATTGCTCCCCATCATTAAAAGAGAGGAGTATGTCAATAAAATTTTGGGAACTACCTCTAGAATTAGAAAAATACTGTTGATTTGTCAAATCAACTCAACAAAGATCTCCAGTTCTGACAACTAGTATGAAAGAAACTTTGGATAGAATTTTTCTGAGTTGACCTACCAAACTTTTCTCATAACCATTTTTTATCAAAATTTCTTGATATATTGGGTGGAATGTGAGCTTTACAGGAACAAATATGTGATAAAAGCAATAGAGAGGATATTGTCAATTCTCACTGTCACAGTCATAGTAAGACAATGCTTCTTCCACTTACTTTCTCTCTTTATAACTTTAATTATAGTTTAAAGTTATATTATTAGTTTTCTTTTTAAAAATATTATCTGGAACTCTTGACACCTTTGGTTTGTGGATTTTCAAATAAATTCCCTGCATTTAAAATTCAATGTAGTTTTGTTGTGGACATTTCAACAGATTTGACGCTGCAACTACATTGGCATTTATTTAAATCCATTATATATGATTTCTTCCCTAGCAGAAACGTGCTGCCTTGAAATTGAATGTAGTTTTGTTGTCCACATTTCAACAGATTTAAGGTTACCACTTCATTGACAATTATTTATATCCATTTTATATGTTTTCTTCCCTAACAGAAACTCGCTACCTTTATCATATTCAAATTGTGATGCCTCTGTATAATCTCATTGTTGAGTTATGTAGAATTTTAGAGTGGATGCAATGGGAGGTTTAGCAAGATTCAATTTTTGAAATTTAAAATGTATTTGGGCTGTGCATTGATTAGTTCATGTTTTAATTGCGTCATATCCACAGAACCAGAGCATCAGAGTTACCTATCATAGGGAACATGGATAATATGCAACCCAATAGCTGGGAGTGCAATACATTAACCTGGCATGCCTTCCAAAGTAATCTTAAAAATAAGAGAACCTACGCCAACATGTTCTGTATGCCTTTTGGCTGTGTGGTTGTATGACTTTTGGCTGTGTATGTGACAACATTAGAACATATATTTTTCTTAGGCGTCTCATACAAAAGCTCCTTAGCCTCATCCATCATGCCTTTGTTGCAAAGACTGTCAATCAAAGTGTATGACTTATGACTTTTGGCTGTGTAATTGACAACATTAGAACATATATTTTTCTTAGGCATCTCATACAAAAAGCTCCTTAGCCTCATCCATCATGCCTTTGTTGCAAATACCGTCAATCAAAGTACTGTGTGCAATGACATTGGGATTTAACCTATATAGTAGTTTCTTAGCATCTTCGAGCTTACCTTCTTTGCACAGTCCATCCATATGATGTTCAACATCCTTCTTTGCACAGTCCATCCATGAGGATATTCAACATCCTCAATGTGATTTCATTAGTCCTCTGCCCTTTTCCAAAATGAGAGGAAGCAACTCATAATAGTAAGAAGAAATCACTGTCACTGGAAAGAGTGTCCATGAAAATAGAGAATGTGATTTAGATGGGGTTGTGACCCGTTGTAGACATTTCTTTGACAACTTGGTAATTACGACAGCGAAATGTAATGGCATTATCACGACATCCCTTCTATCATTTTGTACAGTACCTATGTGGCTCCTGCAACTATCTTTTCTTTGTAGAATTGATTGTTTAGTGCTAAATATATGACAACGCTGCCATCAAACCTTTTTTTTTTTATCTCATACAACCTTTTCTTGGCCTCTTCGGGCATGCTTTCCTTGCATAGTCCATCCATGAGGGTGGCATATGTAGTGCTGTTAGGGACATCACCACTATCACTGAGGTGCTGAAATATATTTCTTGCCTCCCTAAGTTTACCAATTTGCCAGAGTCCAGCTATCAACGTTTTGTATGAAAAAATATCAGGTTTCAGACCCTGCTCTGGCATGTCATCGAAGATTTGTTGAGCTCCCTCTAACGTGCCAAGCTTGCAGAGTACATCTATTAATGTATTACAGATAACTACGTTAGGCAAAATCAGCTATAATTTTCCTTTCTTGGGAAAATATTATAATAAAGAAATAACAACTTATCATAAAGTAGTGTAGTCTTAAATACTGCCAATTACTATTTCCAAACTGCTTGGCAAAATCAGCTCTAATTTTCCTTTCTTGGGAAAATATTATAATAGAGAAATAACAACTTATCATAAAGCAGTGTAGTCTTAAACACTGCCATTTACTATTTCCAAACTGCTTAGGAAAAACTCTAATTTTCCTTTCTTGCGAAAATATTATAATAGAGAAATAACAACTTATCATAAAGCAGTGTAGTCTTAAATACTGCCAATTACTATTTCCAAACTTCTTAGGCAAAATCAGCTCTAATTTTCCTTTCTTGGGAAAATATTATAATAAAGAAATAACAACTTACCATAAAGCAGTGTAGTCTTAAATATTGCCAATTACTATTTCCACATTTATGGAGCTGGATAGTAGAGTCGCAGTTTCAAACTACCAAACACGTGAAGGATACTGAGGAAAACTTGAACTTGAAGGATAGTGTGTAACATTCAAAACTTGATATAACGATCTTAGTATCTAAATGCAATAACTTATACTAACTTGAATAAAATGAATGTGAATGTAATTTCTTAGGATAGAATTTTTTTTTAGTGAAATAAGTCAATATTTCAGATTTTCTGGAACAAAATGTTGTTACCCTCTCTTAGCCAACCTAACCTAAACCTAATAGCATCCTTAAATAAGAAACTTACTTCTGCCTTAGAACTCCTTGTTTCCCTGAATATCGTATCACTTGCTGCCCCATTTCATACTTTTTCATACTTTTTCAATTCTATGTTCTATTTGCTCTAATTCTGCAATTTTCCATTCCTTGCACTTCAATTACGAATATCAACTTCCTATCATCAATTATACAGTGCCATATTTTCAAGGAGATTCCTATATTCTTATACATGAAATGCCAAAAGGCATGCTAATTTACCTTATTTATAAGGTAGGTTAAAAGTTTTATAGTAAGTTATTCTTAATGATGCCCTCTTAGTTCCGACCTATTAAGAACACAATGGCATATGTGTTTATGAGGATCTTCTTCCATATTACTATGACTAACTATTGTCCAACTTTATGGGCGAACTTATAGAAATATGTAATGGGCAAAACTACTTGGTTATATAATGGGCAAAACATATTTTTCAATTCAAAATACTATAAAATTAAATAAGCAACCAGTATCTGTTACATTAAATATTACATTCTTGAATTTAAATATTACTTTCTTGAATTTAAATATTTTTAAATTCATAACCATTTGTTGACTCTAATAACCAACAGAGTTTCACATATGTCTATTCGCTCTAACCACCAACAAAGAAAGTTTCACAGAAGTACAGAACCACACCAATGGAAATAATCCTACCGAATTGCATATTAAACCAGCAATAAGCACCTTTATTTATTTATTTTCTTTCTTCAGTGTTCTATATATATATATATATATATATATATATATATATATATATATATATATGCTTGTTGATTCCATTGTTCCAATACATGAGTGTACTTCAATGCCACTTGGATGACACTTGTTATGTAGGAGACTAATCTTAACCAAACAACCTTAGCTTCAATTTCATGTTAAATGATATTTGGGAGATTGTTGTAACCTTAAAATTGGTTTGAAAGTTTTGAACTTATGTGGATGGTAGATTTTGGTATAGTTTAGTATAGTAAAATTAATAGTTAATTTTGTTAAAGATAACATTAAAATTGTTATGTAAATTTTGAAAAAAATAATTTATATTGATTTTAAAACATAAAACTAGTATTCTAAAAACATAAAAAATTTATTTATTAAAAAATATAATATAAAATAAAATAAAATAATCATTTTGATTTTAAAATTCATATAAATAAATAATTATATTCTAAAACTCCAACTTCGTATACAAATGATATAATTTACTTCTCATTCACTAATTCTGTCTGCAGATTATTCCCAGCCAACGGTTCTTCTTGTGATCTCGAAATTTAACACTAACACATACATTTAAAGCAATTCAACGATTTTTGTATTTGCTTGCTTAGAAAAAGCATCTGATTTCCATCTGTTATCGATTCCACACTTAAATCCGCCATGAATTTGAATAACTTGTAGTTAAACTAGAGTCTCTGGCAAAATTTTGCAGTCTACTTTCCATTTGAGGTTCGCTTACACTTAAAACCGTCATAGATTTGACAAGGTCATGCTAAAATTAGAGTATCCATCTGAGATAATTCAGACAATGTTTTGATAATATGCACTGTTTATATTTTTATAAACATCGGTTTTTTTCTTCTGAAAAAAATTAGAGTATCCGGCAAAATTTTGTAGCCTGGTTTTTAGTTGTGGTTCGATTTCACTTAAATTGAGGATAAGCTTGGCTATCCAGTACTAAGATTAGAGTTCCCAGCTAAAATTTGCCGGTAAAAACCATAAAATAGATCAGAGTTCCCAGCTAAAATTTGTCGGAAAAACCAGGAAAACAAGGTCGCAGAACCTTTCCCCCATGAAATCCTCTTTCATTTCCCCTGCAACTGCCAGCGACAGCGAGAATTCAACCGTCACTGGCACGTTGTCTTTATTTTATTCGAATTTGAATGTCCACACCTCTGCCGGAGACAGAACTGCTAGCCTTTATGGATTTAGTTTGGACTTACAAGAGGCTTTAACAGAACAGGCGCATTGAAGCATTCCTTGAGAAGAATGCAGCACGGTTCCCATCCCGGCGCCGTATCCCGGCCTTGTAGCTTTCGGCTACGGATCAATAGACACCATGGATCAGCGAATCCATATAAACCCTGATCTTTTCAATTCTGGAGATTTGCTAAACTCCAGTTCATGCTTGTTCGGCGCTTTGATCGACACTTCAAATCTCGTTGGGGTTACGCTTGCGGATTTGCAGTGGAATTTGTAGCAATGACAGAAACTGGCCCCTTGGCCTCTTTGTTTGGGGAGGTTCAAACAATAATAATCAGAGACCTTGAGAAAAGTCAATGCCTCATGGTAAGTTTTTATTTGTTAGAGGGACGACGAAATTCTAGTGTCGCTAGCGAACAGTGTGTAATTAAACTGCTGATGCAAATTCAGCTCTATTTACTAGCAATTGCTCATTAAAAGGAGCAAAAGGACACTGAAGGAGGCAAGCGAATGATTGGACAGGCCAGTGAAGGATTGGATAGCAGCACATGACCACATTACCATAAAGCACATGTATGGGCACGGATGACATGGTAGGCTGCCAAGTGTCAAATTTTGATAGGGTAGAAGGGCGAATCTAGAGCAGAGGTGGAGCACAGGGATTGGCTGGGATGAACAGTGTTTCCCAGTCAATCCCATAAAAGAACACCTTCGGTGTAATTAGCAATTGCCTCAAAAGGTCCAAAGATACACTGAAAGTATGGTTGATTTCCAACCATGGCGTCAAACAATTAAGTGAAATCTTATATCAAAATCATGTTGAACAATTTGAGAGAGATTGCAAGTAATGTTCTCACCATTGTTAAGGGCATTTCTGTTGGGGTTAGTTCAGTCAAATCCGTGATTGGAAGGAAAACTCAGAAATATTTCTCACCTGCATTTTGTGCGAGGTCTTCTAAAAACAACGACATATATACAAAAACATATAAATTTCCCAAATAGCCATATGAGAAATTAGAGCTCTTCTAAAAACAACTACACATATACAAAAACATACAAATTTCCCAAATAGCCATATTAGTCAGTTACGATTTCCTCTCATGGAAATAGTTAGACATGAATGACTTACTTAACGCAGTTGAATCCCAAAAATGATATCTAAGACATGTTATATTAGAAAAAAAAGAATTAGAATTTTTTTTATTAATATTAAATATATGTTTAAAATTTAATTAAAAATAATTATCATATATATGTTTAAAATTTAATAAAAAAGAATTATGATATTTGTATGTTTAAAATTTAATTAAAAATACATATATATATATGTGTGTGTGTGTGTGTGTGTGTTTCGTTTTCATTAAAATTTATATTAGAAAACATGCTTATTTTTAAAGCTATTTTATTTATATTAAAAATGTTCTTGTATTATGTTGTGGCTCTTAGTTGGAGTTTCCTTTTGGACTGAATCTCTTGACACTATAGAACATGAGAACTCACTGGTTGATGGTGTTTGAAATTTGTAGATTGTGGAGATTTAACTGTGGGTTTTTGTATTTGAACAAACTTTTAACAACCCCGAACATAGCCCGATTTCATTTTTGAAGACGTTGAAGCAAAGGACCACCCAAATCCACAGTGAGAGGATGATATTGGCTTGGAGTGTCAAAATCCAGATTCGGAATTCTTCTCTAGAAGAAGCAACTTGTATATCCAGCCACCATACTCTAAAGGAATTGCAAAGAATGCCCCAATCCACTAAGATTTTAGCTTTCAATGTTTCCAGAAGATCTAGCAAACTTGTGCCATGTAGCTACATCTCAAGAAAATGTGTGGATGTCATTCTTCTTATTTTACATCATGGGGCATCAATCTGGCCTAACTCAGCTGGTTCTCTGTAACATTCTTTTGGATTACCTTTAAAACCAATAGCATAAGTTATGAGGGTGGTTTTTCTTTATTCTCGTATATAACTTTTATTTTGAAAAATCCCCTCAAAGTCTCCCTGGAAGATACAGAGAATGATTTCATTTGATTTTCCAAAAAATTCATCGGGAACAAGAAGCACTATCATATTAACTATACCCTAGTACATTTGTGTATTGCGGGTCCTGTAATCTCATATCTCTCTTATTAGCTTCCATACTTCCGTGAGTTTTATGTTATTCGTCTGTGCTTCAAGACCGACAATTATGGACAGTTTAACATTGAAATATCAAGATTATAAATAATGCCTTACTTTTGATTCACTAGCATACATGCTCATAGGAAAAGTGGAACTGAGATTTCTTACAATGCATAAAACCTTTTTTAGGTCCCTTGTACAACTAATTGTAAGGTAACAAAAAAATATGAGACTGGAATGCTCACCTCTACATGCATGTCCTGTGAAGGTTCTTCATCTTTTAGTATCTGTTTTTCAGAAGGTGGTCTTTCTGAAGGCCTGACCATCCACTCCAACCCCATCTCTTTTCTAGCTGACTCCATCTCTTGGCGGGCAGATTTTGTCTTATTAATTGCCTCCTCTGCAACAACATAAATGATGAGGAGAACAATTCTAGGATTAGAGAAAATGAAAAGCAATCAAATGAACAAACCCAGTAGAATTGAGTATACAGAAAGACATCAAACCTCATAAGGGTATGCAAATTAACAATCAAATCGGAGCAATATTCAGAAAACCAACAGAATAGAATAGGTGGGAATGAAATAGCATAAAGGACATACAGTGAAATCAACAATACCTGCTGAAGATGTGGCTTCTCCTTAGCTACTTTTCCTTGAAGACTTTCTAGATTTACGTCTTCTTTGTCTGGGGTTCTCATAAAATGATGATGGGGATGAAGAAGATGGGGTAGATTCCCATTTGGGTTTTTTCTTCGATCTTCTCCTCCTATGTCTTCTGTCTTCTTCTTCATCGTCGGAGATATAAGAAGAATTATATTGCCTCTTGCATTTCGAACGAGATTTGTGATGCTTCTTCTGCTTCTTCTTGGGTGGTGGGGAATGATCTGAATTTGAACTCAATTCTGCCTAAAATAAAAAACGAAAAATGCTTTTAAGAAAATACAATTCCACGAAATGAAACAAAACATGGGAGAAGGGAAAAGAGAAAACCCTGGAGATACAAATTAAGTGCGTACTCAGAGTTCATCCCTGGAGATGAATTTTACACGCTTCTTCTTGGGTCATGGGGAATGATCTGAATCTTAACTGAATTCTGCCTAAAATAAAATAAAAAACGAAAAACCCTTTTAAGAAAATACAATTCGATGAAATGAAACAAAACATGCGAGAAGGGAAATCCCTGGAGAAGAAATCCACTGGAAGAGCTCCTCCTATGAGATTCAGATCTGAAACAGCCCGAG
The DNA here is from genome assembly GCA_034641835.2 of Pinus albicaulis. NCBI lineage: Eukaryota > Viridiplantae > Streptophyta > Pinopsida > Pinales > Pinaceae > Pinus > Pinus albicaulis. Next base: position 583,566,679 of record CM076580.1, on the reverse strand, counting down.
TGACTGCATGAGTTCTGGGTGATTATTTTTGAGGCATTGCAGAAACCCAGGATCGAGCCATGGGATTGTTGTTTGGAGGGAAAATGTTGTGTAACCAACTCCAAAAATGGAAGAAAAGAGATATCAATGCCTTAGAAATAAGCCACTTCGAGGGGGCAACCTCCAATACATTACATAAGTGAAAAATTCTTTGATGATCCAATTTACAAAACCTCCTTTCTATATATAGGAGTCCATGGGGCCATAATGTAATCCTAGTGGGCCACAATGTAATCCTAGCCGACCTAACAATAATAATTTAAGGGCACAATAATAATAAAATGGGGGTTACAAGGGTACGATAATAACAATAAGGGGGTTACACTAACAACAATAAGGGACTATACTAGTAATATAGGGACCTAACATGCCCCTCTCCTTCAAAAAAGTGTTGTCCTCAACACTTGAGTATCTCTGGGTGCTTCTGTATAAAATTCTCATCCTCCCATGTAGAATCTTTAGTGGGTAAGTTCTTCCACTTGATGAGATACTCTGAAATTGATCGATTTCGTAGCTGTCGAGTTCTTGTTTCCATGACCGCTTCAGGTTCCAATATGATTTTCCTTCCTCATCAAGTTCTGGCAATATTGTTTGAACTGGAAGATTTTCACCTATAACCTTCTTTAAGCATGAAACATGGAAAACTGGATGTACTCGCGAAAAAGCAGGAAGCTCCAATTTGTATGCCATAGTACCAATCTTTTGCAACACCTTGTAAGGACCATAGTACTTTGGCGATAATTTATTATCCTTCTTTGCTTGCTTGAGGGACATTTGTTTGTATGGTTGTAGCCGTAAAAATACCAATCTCCTACATCAAAACTTCTCTCGCTGCGATGTTGATCTGCCTGTTGTTTCATTCGATTTTGTGCCAAATTCAGGTTATCCTTTAAGAGTTGGAGAACTTCTTGCTGATGCTCGATGTGATCTTCCACTGCTTGAATCTTCGAATTTTCCCTTAAAGATGATGTGATGGATGGTGGATGATATCCATAAAGTGCCATAAATGGGGTCATTTTTGCTGCAGTATGGAAGGAAGTGTTATACCACCATTCAGCAAGAGGTAACCACTTGACCCATTGTGTTTGTTTGTCAGATACAAAACAACGAAGATATCCTTCCAAACATTTATTTACGATCTCAGTTTGACCATCAGATTGAGGATGATAAGATGAGCTATGAGCTAATTGAGTACCCAAACGAGAAAATAACTCCGTCCAAAAATTTCCAGTAAAAATGGGATCTCTGTCGCTCACAATAACCCTTGGGCTTCCATGTAGCTTTTGAATTCTATCCATAAATGTAGTAGCAACTGTACTTGCTTTAAATGGATGAGATAATGCACAAAGTGTGCATACTTGGTAAGTCTATCAACTACCACCATGATGACACTCTTTCCTTCGGACTTAGGTAAACCTGTGATAAAATCCATTGAAATCTCCTCCCAACGTTGACTTGGAATGGATAAAGGTTATAGAAGTCCCGGGGTCTTAATTGTTTCCACTTTATTCTGCTGGCAAACCAAACATTCCGCCACAAACTTTTGAATATCAGATTTAAGGCCATCCCAAAAAAATTCTTTGTTCACCCTGTGGTAAGTTTTTAAAAATCCTGAGTGTCCTCCTAAAGGAGAAGTGTGCAATTCCAGAAGAATCTTTTGTTTTAGTTGGGAATTCTTACGAAGATATAAGCGATCTTTGTACCATAAGGAATCATTTTTCCAACTAAATGTATCAGATGTACTAGGATCTTGCTGCAACTTTTGAATGAGTGTCCATACATCTTTGTCCTTCTTCCATTCATCTCTTGCTTCGGTTATCCAATACGGTTGGATAATAGAAATGGCACAAAGCAATGCTTCCACCTCTTCATTCTTTCTTGAGAGTGCATCTGCAACAACATTAAGCTTTCCTTTTTTGTAGATTATTTCAAAGTCATAACCCAACATCTTTGCGACCCATTTTTGCTGCTCTTCTGAAGATAGTCTTTGTTCCAAAAAGTGTTTAAGACTATCATGATCAGTTTTTACCTTGAAGTGTCTTCCCATTAGGTAAGTTCGCCATTTCTTTAGTGCATGTAGTGTTGCTAACATTTCCTTCTCATAAATAGGTTTCTGTAAATACTTTCCTTTGATTGGACGACTTTCAAAAGCAATGGGTCTTCCTTCCTGCATTAAAACCGCACCAATTTCATTTCCTGAGGCATCACATTCCACAATAAAGGTTTTTGTGAAGTCTGGCGTAGCTAAGACCGGTGCTAGGCACATTGCCTCTTTAAGACGTTCAAGGGCCTTAGTTGCTTCAGGAGTCCATGAAAATGCATCTTTCTTCAATAATGTTGTTAGAGGTGCTGCTATTCTCCCATAATTCTTAACAAACTTGCGATAATACCTTGTTAACTCGAGAAATCCTCGCAACTGCTTTATGGTTGTGGGGAATTTCCATTCCTTAATGGCTTTAATTTTGTTAGGGTCTACTTTAACACCCTCGTGAGATACAATATGACCCAGATATTCCACCTCTTGTACTCCAAAGAAACATTTGGATTTTTTGCATATAATTGTTTCTCCTGCAATAGTTTGAGCACCCTGTCAACATGTTCAACATGATCCTTCCAAGACCTGTTGTAGATTAGTATATCATCAAAAAAATACTAGCACAAATTTTCTAAGGAAGGGTTTGAAAATGGAATTCATCAACCCTTGAAATGTAGAAGGTGCATTGGTAAGGCCAAAAGGCATGACCAAAAATTCATAATGACCTTCATGAGTTAGAAATGTTGTTTTTGGAATATCTTCGGTCTTCATTCTAATTTGATGATATCCTGAACGAAGATCCAACTTGGTAAAATAAATTGCTCCATGTAATTCATCCAATAATTCATCAATCACAGGAATGGGAAATTTGTCTTTAATGGTGAGCTTATTGAGCTCCCTATAATCTGGACACATTCGCCATGATCCATCCTTCTTGTGTACCAATACTAAAGGAGTAGAGAAAGAACTTTGACTAGGTTGAATTATACCCGCCTCCAACATTTCTGCAATCATACGTTCAATTTCGCTCTTTTGGACGTAAGGATATCTATAAGGCCTGATGTTTGGAGGAACACTTCCTGGAATCAAATGAATAGCATGATCATGATCACGAATAGGTGGGAGTCCTTTGGGAGTTTCAAACACCTTGGAATAATTGTCCAAGACTTGTTGGAGATCTGCAAAAATAGATGATTTTGATGTCGGAACTTCTAGTGAGCATAATTGTGAAATTACGCCTCGTTGTTCTTTCTTTAGAAGCTTTGTCATGAGATTAGAGCTTATTATCCTTCTCGGCTTACCTTCAATACCCCGTAATTCGACTTCCTTTCCTTCTGAAAAAAATTTCAAGAAAAGTTCTTGAAAATTAAAAGCTACCGTCCCCAAAGATTGTAACCATTGTACTCCTAGTACAACATCAACACCTCCCATGGGAATGGAAAGCATTGGACTAGTCAATACATATTCCCCCATGGTTAGCTTGATATTATGGCATTTTCCAGAGCAATTTATAGTTCCTCCATTTGCAACCATCACTTGACATTCTGGTGCTTGGTATAGGAAACAATTTAATTCCTTGGCTACCTTACAATGAATAAAATTATGGGTGCTACCTGAATCAATCAACACTATTACCTTTTTCTTCTTGATTTGTCCTTGTACCTTGAGAGTTTGAGGAGTGGTAATTCTGCCAGTGCATTACACGATATGGTCGGATTCATTTCTTCCTCTTCTAGGGTTGGTTCCTGGTGTATATCCTCTTCTTGTTCATTTTCTTCTTCCTCTTCACAATCTATGTAAAATAATTTCTTCTCAGCACACTTGTGACCTTTAGTGTATTTGCTATCACAACTGTAGCAAAGCCCTTTTTCTCTTTTTTCTTCCAATTGTTGTGGTGTCAACCTTGTAGGTTGTGGAAATCTAGGCGTAGAAACACTTCCTTCTTTATAAAATTGAGTGGTAGGCTTCCTTGTCGCCATAATTTTACATTCAACTTTTCTTGCCAACCTGAATGCCTTCTCCAATGAATCAGGTTCCAAAACGCGAACTTCATATTGGATGTTATCCTTTAAAGTGCCTATGAAGAGATCAATCTTTTGTTCCTCTGGAATATCAGTTACCCTTATATTCAATTTTTGGAAGTCCTCAATGTGCTGCCCCACTAAACCCTTTTGTTTGAGATTTATCAATTGGCTAAAGAAGGTGTTGCTCTTTGTATCCTCATAATGTGCTATCATTTCCTCAGTAAAAATTGACCAAGTGATAATTTTTTTATGGGAGCAAAGCCATCGATACCATACAAATGTATTTTGTTCTAAATGTAAAGTTGCAATGCGTACCTTTTGTGTGTTTTGCACATTATGGAGATGAAAATATTGCTCCATCTGTAGTATCCATGTTACAGGATCCTTTCCATCAAACTTCCTCATATCCATTTTTGGAATATGGTGGTTCTTCCCTCCAACGGTAGAGTTTATGAAATCACGATTAACATTTATTTTGTTCTCATCATGAGTTTCCTCTACTATCTTTTCACCATTAGGAAACATTTCTTGTATCAACCTTGCCAAACCTTCGATGTCTACTTTTAGATCCTTCTTCATGTTTTCCATGTTGTCTTTCATTTTTTCATCGATCTTAGCTTCCATGTCATCCATCTTAGCTTCCATGCCCACTTCCATGCCATCCATCTTAGCTTCCAAACCATTTATCTTAGCTTCCACGCCTTTCTTCAAACCGTCCATCTTAGTTTCCACGCCTTTCTTCAAAAGTTCCATTTCATTTTTTGTTGTTCCTTGCGAGAGCGAAATTTGTTGCACTTGCTCTTGTAATTTTGATATGTCATGTCGCCATTCTTCATCTTCATGAGTCATAGTAGAACCTTCTAAAGGATTAATTGGTGTTGAATTCTTTTTTGTGGCCATTATTTATAACCCAATACTAATATCTATTCTACAATATGCCCTTGGAATCAATTCAAATTGATTCTTCAAACAAGAATTATGAAATTTGGAAAAAAAATACACAGCTTTTTCTTTCTTTTGAGGAGCTCGATATTGAAATTGGATTATCTCTGTGATTGCACTTTTTCAATATCTGAAATTCAGCATTGAAGTAGCCCTCTAAATTCTTTTTTTAATGCCACATGTCTGACCTGATTTGGATTCCTCAAGACAAAGTTATGTCCAATCTCCCACAATGACCTAATTATGGACTGGTTCAGTAGAGCTAACTTGTATGACTTGCCACATGTCACTGTTTCATCCTTCACCTCTAAAATTGATACCCAAGAAACTACAGTTCGTGTACTTGCGACCACTTTTTACGGCACTCCAATCCGATGCCCAGAGAGAGATTTATTGAACTTTTCCCCACGATCACCTCTTTGAGATGATATTCCGGAGCCTGAAAAAGCACTACCTTCCATAGATCATATCTCCAAAAATATTGCGAACCAATCTCTGAAATTTTTTGATGAATTTCCTCAGGATTTCAGCTTCGCACCATACGAATTTCAGATTCTGAACCTTTGTAGAAAAAAATTTATAGCGCAAATGCCACGATGACCCGTTTAGGAGCCTGAAAAAAGACCTAACTTCCATGGATCATATCTCTGAAAATATTGTGAACCAAGCTCTGATATTTTAGACAATCTTTCTCAGGATTTCGGCTTCGCACCCTAAAAATTTCAGCTTCTGAAACTTTGTAGAAAAAAATTTATAGCGAAAATGCGACGATGACCTGTTTGGAGCAGCGAAACCCTAGAATCCAAAGCTCTGATACCAAATGTTGTGTAACCAGCTCCAAAAATGGAAGAAAAGAGATATCAACGCCTTAGAAATAAGCCACTTTGAGGGGGAAACCTCCAATACATTACATAAGTGAAAAATTCTTTGATGATCCAATTTACAAAACCTCCTATCTATATATAGGAGTCCATGGGGCCATAATGTAATCCTAGTGGGCCACAATATAATCCTAGCTGACCTAACAATAATAATTTAAGGGCACAATAATAGTAAAATGGGGGTTACAAGGGTACAATAATAACAATAAGGGGGTTACACTAACAACAATAAGGGACTATACTCGTAATATAGGGACCTAACAGAAAAAATATATACAAATCAAGATGAGGACCGGATGGTACCTAAATCCCGGTTGTAGTCGCATAAAGCTGCCACAAAGCAACCGCCGTTAATTGTGCGAATCTGGCAGGCGGAAAAAGCTCACGGGACAATGCATGGCCTCATTTTCCCGAAACTGAAGGACGGACATGCGACCAAGATTCAGACCATCCTCTTTTGCCAACAATAGCATAAATAATATTTTGGCAGCAAGCAAAGAGCTTCAGAAGGTCTGACGCCGCAGGAAACGGAGCCAAAGTTCACACCACCAATGGACTAGATCTCAATCCCACCAGCAAAGCGGGTGCAGCATCAAAAGCTAGTGATATCAATGGTGCAAAGCCCAAAAGCAAAGGCCAAACTTTGGGAACCATTATGGTACAATTGTTCACCTCACGGGGCTTCACCACTTCCCCTGTTACAGATCTGTTGATATCGAAATTGGAACAGGGGGATTTGTCGCGAGAGATAGAGATGGATGTGCCTGTAAATGTGGAGTATTGGGACTATCTGGGTTGGAAGGATCCCTTTGCAAGCAATCTCCGGACAGTGAGACAGAGGGCCTTCTTGAAGACGTTATTGTTGGGTGCAATGAAGGCTGGCAGCGGAGAACAACGAGCTATAGTTTTAGCTGGGGAAGAAATTGGTGAAGAAATTGAATGCATTTGTTGTTGCATGACAAATTTGTTGACCACGGAGCTGGAGAGAAATTAATGAACACCGAGCATGGTGAGTGAGTAGTGTGCCACTGCGTGCTGACAAATCCAATGCTGGGAAATAAAAGTCGAATCAATGGCGGGCAGTGAAGCAATGCTGAGTAATGTACGTGTCAAATTATAGTTGGAAGGAAGGGCGAATCTTTTCCCAATGAAACCCAGCAAAGAAAACACCTTTGGTGTAATTAGCCTTTATTTATAAAATAATTTCCTAAATTGCTAAAATTAAGACATGTTCTTTCACACTAACATATTGCTTTAAAACATAGTTTTCTAAATTCATTAAACCATAGCTTTTATTTATAAAATAGTTTCCTAAATTGCTTAAATTAAGACATATTCTTTCACACTAGCATATTTCTTTCAAACATAGTTTCCTAAATTCCTTAAATTAAGCCTTACTGCTTTCACACTAACATATTGCTTTCAAATTCCTAAATTCCTTAAATTAAGGCTTACTGCTTTCACACTAACATATTGCTTTCAAACTACATGTTTTCGCCAAACGTGCACAACCAAACACCTTCTTAGCACTTCTATAATTATTTCTCAACGCCTTCTTCAAAATATTGCATTCATCCCTACCCCTATGCCTACATTTCGCAAGTTCTCGCATTTCAAGGCATCTTTGCAACATCTCATCATGGAGCTTGCTCTAACAGAGAATACGATCACTTTGCTACTAGTTGGCTCTACATCACTCCAGCCATCCCTTCAAATAGTCAAACTTAGCTTTATTCCTCCGACAAAGACATCATCCCCACGCTACCATGTATCCCTTTCTGACGGTGCTTTTCAGCACAAAACTTTGCTTCCGTTTGCATACAATGGCCATGTCACCTCCGGTGACCTCCAACTTGGATCAATTATCATTCTCAGAAAAGCTGCTTACACTTTTTTACAAAACTATGTGTATGTTCACTCTCTTCACCCCATCCTTTGTGCATTCTTTCTGGTTTTTCATCTCTACCCCGCTTACACTACAAATAATAACCCATTGCTTTCTTGTTTTCTTTTCTTTCCTCCAGGACTATAAAATTGCTTGAGCTCCAAGTTTCCCATTGTCATGCATCTTCGATTGGGGACCCGAACCTTCTTCAAATTATTCAGCCGTCGACATTCCAATCTGGTTCTTCAACATCTCAAAACCCCTCTATTCATACACCCACTCAGACAGAGGGTTCCACTTCAACATCAACTCAGGTGTCCTTTGCTACACCTGCTACCATTCCATTCATGGCGCTCAGCCCCTATCGTAAATATTGGTCAATCCAAGGTCAGGTGCTTGCAAAAACAGTGCTTCAACCGTACAACAATGCTCGAGGCTCTGGAAAGGTCTTCGGCTTTTACCTTGTCAATTGTGCTAATGATGAGATCCATCTTTCCGCCTTCAACGAGTTGGCTGATTCCTTGCATGACCACGTCCAAGTTGGGCAGGTTTACATGGTCTCGAATGGCACATTCAAACCAGCAAACCCAAGCTACAATCATCTAAATAGAAAATGGGAGGTCTTCCTCTTTACAGCTTCTACCGTCCAAGTTTGCTTAGACGATGCTCCAAATATTCCTTTCCACTGCTTCTGGTTCAAATGTATCAGTGAAATTGGATCTGCAGACCTTGGCTCACTTGTCGACTTCATTGGTGTACTCAGATCCAGCTCTCCGACCTCCACCATTCATCGAAGAGATGGGGCTGAAACACCTAGAAAAACTCTCAACTTGAAAGACATGTCCGGGTATAGCATTGACATCACCCTTTGGGGCGAACCCTGCCACTCTACAGGCAAGGACCTTGCAACGTTTCGCTCTTCAGATACATCAACTATTCTTGCAATCAAAGGGGGTCGCATAGCAAAATTTAATGGAAGGACCGTAGGGACCATCTCCACTAGCAACCTCCTTCTGAATCCAGACATTCCAGAGAATCACCAACTCCAAACATGGTTCCACGAACGAGGCCACTTGAGCTCTTCACCATCATTGAGTAGAAAGTTCTCTGGTTCTTTCACACGAAATCACCCACATCATATGATCACCGAGCTGCTATCCTTACAGCCCCTTGAAAAAGCAGCATGGTTCTCCGCTCGTGCAACCATAACATTTGTTGACATGCAAGGTTTCTACTTCCTTGCATGCCCTCTCTCAATCGATGGCATCCAATGCATGAAAAAAGTTGTGCACCACTCAGATGGAATGTGGCACTGCAGTAAATGTGATGGCGACTTCCTGGAATGTGATTACCGCTATGTGCTCAGGTTTGAAATGCATGACCACACAGGCCTGCTTCAAAATGTCATAGCTTTCAATGATGCCGCAACTGAGCTCCTGGGTATCACAGCCAAAGACTTGTTCCTACTCTCCACTGAGCCTACCGTTATCCATGAGATATGTTCAAAGGTTTCATGCCACCGTTTCCTTTTCACATTATTTGTCAAAACAGACTGCTTCAATGGTGCCGACCACTTGAAGGTTGTCCTCTTCAATTCAGAAGAGATCCACTATGGTGTTGCATCTCGTCTTCTCCTCGAAGATATAAAGAAACTGTGCAGCCCACCAGTCACTCGCCGACTTTAGACCTCCCTCTTCTCCCCCATTGTCAACTTAACATCTACACGACATCTTTTTATGTGTTTCTCCATTCGTTTTCATATCTTCCTCCTACCACCCTCTTCTTCCATTCACGGATGATCTTATATGTGGACTTCATCGTTGTTCTTCTCTCCTATATGTATCTACATTTCTATTACATGTTGGATCTTTTACCTTTAAATATAATATACATCATCTTATATGTGCACTTCATCATTGTTCTTCTCTCCTCGATCTGTCTACATTTTTGTTACATGTTGTATCTTTTAACTTTAAATATAATATATATGCTCTTATGTTCTTCTCTCCTCTATCTATCTACATTTTTGTTACATGTTGTATCTTTTAACTTTAAATATAATATATATGCTCTTATGTTGTTTCTTCTAATCAACATACTATCTTTGTGTCCATGCTCTTTTACAATTCTACATTTGTGTTACACGTTCAATATTTTACCTTTAAATATAATATATATGCTCTTTTGTTGTCCCTTCTAACCAACGTAGTATATTTCTATCCATGCTCTTTTACAATTCACACTCCATGCTTCCTCATTTCTTTGTAGTTCAAAGTACTCTCAAACATAGTCCTTCTTTGTTTTCTTATGGGCTACTAAATAAAGTATTGGGCCGACAAAGACAAAAAAATAACTATACAAGGTTGTTGCTTCTTTAGCTTATATCTAATTCATCATTACTTAGACAAAAAATCTAAATATACAAGGTTTTTGCTTCTTTAGCTCAAATCTAATTCATCTTTACTTATGTTATATCTTGCATATTTATACTTGTTAACTAAATATACAAGGTTGTTGCTTCTTTACCTTACATCTAATTCATCTTTACTTATGTTGTATCTTCCATCTTTATGCTTGTTAATTTGTACATGTCCTCTTCACCACTTTATGTGGTAGACCTAATATGTGGATGTACACGCTTTCTCACAATTTACAAAACAATTTAAAAATATAAAACAAACTTGCTCTTATTTCCTTTCCCTTTAAATATGTACTTCTTCTTGCTCCTTCATTAAACATTCTTCCTTCTTTATACACTCCATGCACTCTTTCTCTACGATCAATACTATTCCAGCTCAACTAACTATTGTATGCCCTAATGTTCACACCCAATATTTGTATCAGGATGGACATGCCAGAGGCTTCTGAAGGCCCCTCAAAAAATGTTTGCAAGCGGCTCCTCTACGCACAAAATAAAGACACCTCCAACAAACATAGATGTCTCGAGTATAGCGCTAGGGTTGTCTCCCAAACGTGCCAAAATATACCCCAAAATCATGTTTCTCTACCCCAACATCCTCACACTTCACTTCCAACCCCATCTCCTTCAAAAAATCCTTCTACTAATCTTCCTTCCCTTAACCTTCCTACCTTCACTTTCGCCTCCCCCTTGTTTGCCTCGCACACCTCGCCATCAACACATGAAAATTCATCCTCTTATCCTCAAAATCTCTTCAACCCCACCCTTAACCATGCACACAACCAATTTCGTGCAGGGATAGATGACCTGTCTCCCTTGCATGTTTGCTCCATATGCAAAGAATCTTACCCAAGTATGAAAAAAAAGTTCTTCCATGGTAACATATATTGCTTTCGATGTGAAAATACAAAGTCAACCCACCGCTTCTCCCTTGCAAACAACATGGACCTCGGCAACCAACCATTTGTCCTTGCTTCTTTAACCCAAATAGAGGAAATGCTCATAGCACGTGTTAACCCAATCTTACAAGTAACCCAATGCACGTGGTGGCCAATTCAAATACACCGTCTATACTATTTGTTTCCCGTGGGACATAGCTTCTATTGCCAACACCCTGCCCCGCCTAATTTCCGACTTAGACATCCTTGTTGTTACTAGACATGGCTCTGACCAAAAGGCATATGACTTCTTCGTAAGTAGGGCCCGTGTTGTTGTAGCTTTGGACTATAAAATAGCGCATGATCCCTACTATAGCGATGTCTGTGTCAACCAAGCTGCGGTGAATGCCTTGCCTTCTCACCCTATGGATGTCTCTTTGCTCCTTCGTCACGTCACCTTGTCCTCTCCTAACCCTAAATTTTGACCTTCCTAGTTTCAATCACGACCTTCCTACACCACCCACCGCAGCAGGCCTCTAACCTTCCTCTTTTGTATCTACACTCCCAGATTCCCATACTAAAATTGAAGAAATATGTGACTACTTACACTCTTCCTGTCCTGTTTCCACCACTTCGATTCCTTGCCCTTCTATTTCACTCTTGGCTGTCAATGAATACACCACGGAAGGCGTCTTTGCTATGGCCTTCCCCACACTCTTCCCCACAGGAGTTCCCATGCTTGCTCAACCACGCCTTTTGAAAGTTGAAATGCCAGAATTTTCTTTGCACCTCATCCGCTACCATGATAACTATTTTTGCCAACACCCAAGATTCCAATATTACTTGTACAATCTTATGCTGTGACAATGCAACCAAGAAACGACTGTTGTCTTTGTTAAAAGAAACATCGAGGACAACTTGCCAATAACCGTTGAAGACATTCAGACACGCTTACGTGACATCCCTGATTCCATACTTCCTGAACAAATTATGCGCTTTTGGCTCATCCCTCAGGGGGACACGATATTTCTGGAACAAACATAGAAATGAACTCACTAATATGATCACACAAATAGGTAGTCCTACCTTCTTCTTCACCCTTAGTGCAGCAGACACCAAATGGCATGACTTGCATATGATCATGCCTGGAAACCCCCCGTCTACTGCTATTGAGCTATCCCAATCGAAATTCCACAATATAATCAAGAACCCGCATCTTGCATCGCAATACATTCATCGCCGTTTCACAATATTCCTCGAAGAGGTGTTACAAAAAGGCTTCCACACAAAAGACTACTGGTGCAGGTATTCACCTATCCATCCTTCTTTTCTTTGTTCTCAATTCTACATATACACTCGCCTCACAAATTACCCTTCCTCCTCTTTCCAGATATGAATGGAAACATAGGGGCTCTGCACACATACATGGTTTCCTCTGGTTGGAAAACGCGCCTAATGTCAACAACCTCAATTGGAATGACCAAGTCGAAGTTGACAAAGCAAAGTTCTATTTTTATCAACACATTTCTGCTTGGAACCCTCGCCCTACTCAACAGCGTGAACCTTATTTACACTATTTTGCAGACCATGATCCATGCATCCTACCAACACCATCAATATTTGCATCCTCTCACATTATGGACTACAAATAAATTGTAAATTGTGTTCAAAGGCATACAAAATGCCATCCCTCATCCTGCCTTCGGAAGAAAGGCCCTGCTCTTACTTGTCGGTATGGAGCACCATGGAAATTGCAGCCCACATCTTCATTCGCTATTGATAAGGATGGATGAAAGGTATTCATCCCAACCCAAAATGACGATAGGTTGAATGTTCACAACTCTTACATGTTATCCATTTGGAGAGCAAACATCGATTGCCAACCAGTTTTGTCTCAAAATGTTGTTCTCAACTACATCTCAAAATATGCAGCAAAAGCAGAGACAAAATCAGAAAGCTACCGCCAGATGCTGTCACGTCTCTCACAGTCCACACACCCTGCAGCGCCCGTTCTCAATGTCATATGGAAACTCTTGACATAAACAGTTTCCAATCGGGACATAGGTGCACAGGAGACATGCCACATGCTCCAAAAACTCCCGCTCTCGCTTTCTAGCCGCTCATTTGTTTCCCTCAATGTTAGTCGCATTTTTTTTAGACGTGTTTCTCATGCTCGAGGTGCCTCCCCCCCAACACCACCCTTCATTGTAGCATACATGAATAGACCTAATTCACTTGAAACACTACCTCTTCTTGAAGCCACACATTCTTGGTCCTTCTCTGCTCGCCGAAAGCATTCCCAATGGAAACACATAAACACTCCAAATATTGTTCCTGTCCTTCCTCGATACAATGCCATCCCTTCTTCTACTGGTGCCTGCTATGCTTCTTTCTGTTGGAGTGAACTACTTCTATACTTCCATTTTCGCACACTCCCAACAGATGTTGGCTCCACTGATGAAGAAATCATCTCACATTGGGAACTTAAAAAAGACACATATATTGCATGGCATGTTCACCGTGCCTCTGAAGACCCTCAATCCCCTTCCTCTAATGATACCTCCACTTCTTCAATGCCCAACCACCCTGACTCCATAGACATGCATGAATGGCAGTTCCTTTCTCAACTACGCCTAGGGAATAACCTTGAGGTTGATGATCTTAACATGCTTGGGCATCGTGACTTCGACTCAAACCATAATTGGACCCATACTACTATCCCCTCCACTTTGCAGGAGACAGCGATAAATTTCATAGAGTTCAATCGCTCTTTCACTCAGATCTAGTCTACCCCCTCTCAAGTTCCACACTCCCTTCACTCACTATCGCCCACACAACAAATTGCTTTAAACATTATCCTTGCCACTTTATGACCACTTACTCCATTCCTCCACTTAGAATGATTGTCCAAGGTACCGCTGGCACAGGAAAATATTTCTTAATTGATAGAATAAAAGCTTCATTCCTTGTCGAATCTACTCCCACTTCAAACCCATTGCTCCTACTTGCTCCAACTGGTGTTACAACATTTAACATTAGTGCACTTACAATCCATTTGGCCCTCCGCATTCCTATAGGTGCAATGCATCCCCTTGAGTGACAACCACTTCTACATCTACAAGAACAACTAAGTCATGTTGAATACATTCTAATCGATGAAATGAGCTTTATTGGGCCTAAACTACTTTCACGCATAGACGATTGCTTAAGGGAGGCATTCCCTTCACATCGGAATTTTCCTTTCGGCAATCGGTCTATCATCCTTGTTGGTGATATTGGGCAACTACCACCTGTGAAAGAAATCCCCATGTATGTCAGGACCTCATGCGGGAATGTCTTTTGGCACAGCTTTGACAGTGTCGTCAATACACTTTCTACAATCTTCTGTCAACAAGGCACCACCCCTTCTCAAGTTGCTTTTCGCCAACTCCTTACAAACCTCGGAAATGCAACACCTACTACTGCGGACTGGAACCTTCTCATGTCAAGGGGTACCTCCTCTTTATCAATGGCCTACAACCAAGCATTTGAAAAATCAATGCACCTGTATCCAACCAACGAAGCTGTTGCATTGCATAACAAACAAATGCTAAAACAATTGAACATGCCAATAACACATCCTATGCAGAGAGAAAAAACCACCATCCTAATACTACAAAGGAAGAATATGAACAACTAGATGCAAAAGTTCTTATTTGCAATGAACAATAGGTGCTCCTCACATGCAACATATGGGTTGAAGCAGGCCTTGTCAATGGAGCCCTTGGTAAAGTTGTTTCCATTCTCTATCTGTCGGGCACAAAACCACCCGAGTTGCCATCATTTGTTATTGTTGACTTCTTCCAATATAAAGGCCCACTGTGGGATGACTTCAACCTAACCTATGTTCCACTCCCCCCAATAACAGGAGGTTCTCGCATGCAAATTCCCTTCGAATGGCATGGGGATTGACAATACATAAATCACAAGGCATGAAATTTCGAAGGGCGATAGTGGACATTGGAAACATAGACTGTCAAGGTTTAACATTCACTGCCATCTCTAACATTAGAAGCTTGAATGACCTCTGCATCTCTCCATTGTTTCCCTTCAGTCGCTACTCCCGCATCCAAGGTAATGTTTACGTGGCACACAGGCAACAAGAGGAGGCCATCTTGACTTCAAGGTCTATATAGCCACCTACAATTTGATCGCTAAATCTATTGCCTTCCAATCTCCTTGCAGTAAGTTTTCTTTTGACTCAACTGCCCCATGCCCCTTTCTCTACAATTGCCTATACTTTTATCACTTTTTACATTTCCTCAATATTTTAATCTTTCTTTTCCTGAAAAACACTAACTCCCACATGTCACATTCAACTAATTGAACAACTTATTTTCCCCCTTTCAGATTATCAAGATGGATCACAAGTACCTATCCCAACTACTCAAAGGAGATAGATGACTAGCAAGTTTCATCGAAAGGATACAGTAACAACGCTTCGGTTCGCTTCTGAGTTCCTCACTTATCATAATGGTGCTGGCGTAGATACATACTGGTGTTGTCATTGCCATCACACCCTCTCCATATATGATTACCTGCCAGTTCAATACCACTTCTTGAATGGGAATGTATAAAATAGGAAATTAACTTTTACTTGTTCCAAACACTTTTGAATTACATCGCATGCAATGTTATGCTATTTTGTTTATACTATTACTCTCACCATGCTGGATGCAATGTAGTTTGCAAATATCATTACCTGTCAGTTCAATACCATTTGTTCAATGGGAATGTATAAAATAGGATATTATCTTTTTCTTATTCAAAACACTTTTGGATTGCATCGCATGCAATGATATGCTATTTTGTTTGTACTATTGCTCTCACCATGCTAGATGCAATGTAGTTTGCAACTCTTCCTCTATTTCAGAACATATTGAATGAATGTATTAAAAACTAAAGTACCATTTTTTTTCATACCTTCATACCACTTGTTCAATGGCAATGTATAAAACATGAAATTACCTTCGACTTGTTCCAAGCACTTTTGGATTGCATTGCATGCAATGTTATGCTATTTTATTTGTACTATTGCTCTCACCATGCTAGATGCAATGTAGTTTGCAACTCTTCCTCTATTTCAGAACATATCGAATGAATGTATTAGAAACTAAAGCACCATTTTTTTTCAACTCTTCCTCTACTTCAAAACATATCGAATGAATGTATTAGAAACTAAAGCACCATTTTGATACACTGTTCAATCTTAAAAATATATAGCATATCGAATGAATGTATTAGAAACTAAAGCACCATTTTTATACGTTATTCAATCTTAAAAATATATAATGCTTCTTCGAAGTCTATACAGCCACCTACAATGTGATCACTACATCCATTACTTTCCAATCCCCTCTCAGTAAGTGTACTTTCAACGCAGCAGCCCCATGCCTTTCTCTACAACTTCCTATACTTGTATTACTTTTTTTCATTTCATCTATATTTTATGCTTTCCTTTTACTTCAGAACACTAATTCCCATATATCACATCCAACTAATTCCACTTCTGTTTGCCCCCTCTTTCAGACTACCAAGATGGATAGCAAGTACTTGTCTCAACTTTATTGATATTGTGATGAGATAGATGGACAACAAGCTTCTCTTCTTCACATAAAGGCAAGACACCTTCCGCACTTGGTCTTCCTTCTTCATCGTCTCCAACTAACTATTGACATTCTGAAAAAGCTCAAGGACTTCTTGCAACGACTTATACATTTGCATGAAAGGGATACAGTAAGAAAGCTTTGGTTCGATTGCCAGTCTCGCAATTCTCATTTTGGTGTTGTCATAGATACAAACTGGTGTTGTCGTTGTCGTTGCACCCTCTACATATATGATTAGCTACCAGCTCAATACCACTTTTCCAAAAGAAAATGTAAAAAACAGAAATTGAATATGCTTCGCTCCAAACACTTTTGGATTGCAGTGAATGCAATGTTATGTTATTGTTGGAAATATTGTCATTGATGGCAAAAGGAGAAGCGTATTTGAAGCAAAGAATGATCTTTGAAACGAGAGAGAAACGGAGAAACGGCAAGAACAACGGAGCGAAGCGAAGCAGTCGTTATCTCGGCAATGAGGCGGAAGCGACGTCGGGGAGCGACGAGACGACGAAGCGAGCCGTTATAAAATTCCAGGAATCGCACTCTCCAACCGGCATTATACATATAATTCATAAACATTATTCCGAGAATCGCCTAACCCGCTGGCGGACACATATATATATATATAATATCCATCACAATACATATAAATGTCACGCATTTCATATTCTGCAATAGTCCAAAGCATATATATTATGGAGCGCATAAAACAAAGTTTTATAAGGTGGGACCCCTCCCCAATCGGATCGGAAATTATGAAGAGTACAAAGGTGGAAGCGCATTGCAATTATCGATTGGAGATTTCCGATTGAATCGAAATCAGAGCACATTGGAGTTGCAATAGTTGAGTAATATCAATTCAATCGATTGGCGATTTCCGATTGAATCGGAATCGGAGCAGGAGCGATCAATCGCAATCGGAGGAGAACCAATGCATCGGAAAACATGTCAGGTGGGCTAGAAAGAGAATTTGTTAAGTATTATCAAGATTATTCATTGATTATAGTAGAAGCAACAGTTGTTTGTTAAAACCTTATATAAGGATGTCGAGAGTTGATTTAAGTTGTATCAAAAGGCGTTGTTATATATATAAAGGGTGATTGGTAATATAAAACGAATGTTGCGATTGTATTGAAAAGTGTCGTGTGGTCTGTAGACCCATGGGCCTCAGCTTAAGGGGAGGGCGATTATTAATATACGACTGTGATATATGTCCGTTCCGCTTGCGGAATGTTCCACATCAACAAGACACTAATAGCATAAAAGGGATTGGAGTTCCTCCAGATTTACAGTCAGCAGATATAAAAGGAACAATTACACGCATGCAACAGGTACACCACAGCAGAGGACAGAAAGGACAAATACACAGTCAGAGAAAAGACAGATGCGCAGCAAGCCAAGAGACAAAACGAGTGAGCTGGAGTTCTCATTTAAATTTGAATGTAAATGTTTTATTTAAATTTTTATTGTTTGTGATGCATTGGCAAGTCTCCGAGAGAAAACAAACTCCCACTGTAATGTGAAAATTGACACCTACAGTTATAATTTCTGAGTAAGCTGATAAAAGGAGTGAGAAGGCAGAAGGCAAAGAGACATGACTTTCCATTTCGAATTCCAAGCAGAATACAGACAGTCATGTGAGGAAATCTATAAATAATATCATCTTGATATATAGAGAGAGTTTTTTTTTTAAGAGAGCAAGGGAGAGAGCATATATAGAGAGAATGCAGAATATAGAAGGCAGAGAATATTAAGAGAAGCTACAGAATAGAGCTGATATCTGAGGAAAATCAACAAACATTCAGTTTGATAAATTGAGGAAGTTGGAGCTTCCCTATCAAGTTGCAGCTTGATAGTCGTCAGTTGTAGCTGACTGAGGTTGGAGCCTCCTGTAGGTTGGTGCCTGCAGAAAACTGAAGGGAGTTGGTGCTTCCTTGCAAGTTGTAGCTTGCAGAATTGAGGTAGGAGCCTCCTGTGGGTTGGTGCCTGCAGAAAAACAGTGGTGAGAGGGAGTTGGAGCTTGCCTTTGCATCACAACAATAATAAGATGTGGTTTTCTCCCTTTATGGGTTTCCACTTATATCTGGTGTCTCTGTGCATGATATTTATGTATTGATCTGATATGTATCATTTGCTTAATACTTGCTTCTCTCAAATTAAGTCTACTGCTCTATTAAACTAATACTTTCAGATTACATTCTAAGATTACTCTCACATCAAATAGAGTTTGAAATGAAGGTGTAAATAAGTTTATTGAAAAGTTTAAAAGATCAGGAATGTATTAAACTGATTCACCCCCCCCCCTCTCAGTTTAATTAGAGATTCAACCATTGGTATCAGAGCGAGTTCCTTTGTACAAGTCTAGCGACTGAAAGGAGATCCTAGGTTCCCAAGATGGCTAGTAAAGAAGGATGCTCAACCAATAAAGCCCCTTTCTTCACTGGTGAAAATTATGCTTTCTGGAAAATCAGAATGAAGACATACATAATGTCACTAGGAGTAGAATTCTGGGCTGTTGTGCAATTAGGATATGCCCCGAAGTCAACTGATACAGAGAAAGAAGCTAAAGAAAGCTTTGTAGCTAATGCAAAAGCCATGAATGCCATCCTGAATGGATTATGTGAAGCAGCGTTTATTAAAGTAATGCACAAAGACATTGCCAAGAAAATATGGGATACTCTTGAAGACATACATGAGGGAGACCAGAAAGTAAAAACTGCCAAACTTCAAGTATATAGAGCCCAGTTTGAAAACTTAAAAATGAATGATGATGAAGATGTTGGCGGCTTCTTCTTAAAAGTTGCAGAAATTGTTAACAATATGAAAGCTCTTGGAGAAACCATACCAGAAAGTATAGTTGTGCAAAATATTCTAAGATCACTCCCATCCAGATTTAATCCCAAGGTATCTGCAATAGAAGAGACAGCGGTTTGGGAGACTTTGACCATGAACCAGCTACTTGGAAATCTAACAACCTATGAAATGAGGCTCCCACAGAAGAAACCAAGTTCGAGGGAAGCAACCTTTAAAACAGAAAAGAAGAAAGAAGAAGAGGAAGAAATATGCTCTTGCTCAGATGAAGAAGAAGCAAAATTTGTCAAGAAACTGGATAGAGGCTCAGGTAGATACAAATGTAAAATTCCCTTCAAATGCTTTAACTGTGGAAGAGTTGGACATTATGCTGCTAAATGTCCTCACAAGAAAGTAAGAAATCAAGCTCAAGAATCAGAGAAAGACACATCAAAGAATTGGCAGAAAGGAAAGAAATTCAGTAGAAAATCCTTCTATGCACAGCAAGACAGCAGTGCATCTGAAGACTCAGATGAACCCTCGGGAGAAGAGGGAACCTCTGAATTTCTACTAATGGCCATAGAAGATCCTGAAGGACTCTTGCTAGAAGAAGAAGAAGAAGGGGAAGTCGATCTTGAGGGGGAGCTAAGAAGTGCTCTGGAGGAGATTGAGAGACTCAAACTAAAATGTAGAAAACAAAAAGATATTCTCCTCAAATGTGTTAAAGAAGAACAAAATTCAGAAGTCCTCATGCTGCTGAAGGTAAGGCTTGAAGAAGCCAAGAAGATAGAAGATATGTTACTTCAGCAAATTAAAGATAAATCTCGAGAACAAGAGAAGCTGGAAGAAGAAATTCTATGTCTGAGAAAGAAATTAGAAAAGGCTCAACAGAAAGTTTCTATATACCCTTCTGAAACAACAAGCTCTATTAAGTTGAATGAAATTTTGGTTGCTCAAAGATCCCCTATGATAAAGACTGGAATAGGCTACGAAGGAGAATCAAGTAAAGGAAAAGAAAAGGTTGACATAGAGATTACTTTTGTAAAAGAAAAGAAGGATGAGGAAGTAGCTCAAATAATTCCTACAAAAGAAGATATCTGCAATAAGAGAGACAGAGAGCAGAAGAAACCTCTAGTAACAAAGAATATAATGAATACTAAGATGGCAGAAAAAGAATCATATGCCCCTAAGTATATCAAATTTGGAAGTCATCGGAGGAAATTCTTCCCTCCTATGAAGAATGCCACCTGCTATGTCTGCCACAAGCCAGGACACATTGCTGCATATTGTTATGCAAGGAAGAGTAATTCAGACCTGCAAAAGATGCAAACAGTGAAGAGGCTATCTCAAACAAACAAATGGAAAAAACAACCCTACATCAGGTATGCAAATAATTTCTATGGTTATTGTTTTTATTGTAAGGAATTTGGCCATAAAATTATTGAATGTAGAAAGTATAGACAAAGACTGATGTTCAATACCTCAAGGAGGTTGATGAGTCAAAGAAATTTTGTTCATGCTCACAATTCTGCAAAAACTATAATCAAATGTTCAAAAGGGGGCCTCCAGTGGATAAAGAAGGTGAATAACTGTGACCTGGCTCTAACTGCTCAAGATCTGAAAAGCTAGTGGTACTTGGATAGTGGCTGCTCCAAACACATGACTGGAGACAGAAGAAAGTTTATAACTCTTGATGAAAAGAAATCTGGCAATGTTATTTTTGGTAATGATAAATCAGGAAAGATCAAAGGAAAAGGCTCAGTCAGCATAGACAATGGCAGAAGAAAAGCCCAGAGGTACTATTTGTGGATGGACTGAAAGCAAATTTACTGAGTGTCAGTCAGATGTGTGACAAAGGCTGTGAAGTTCCTTTTAGAGCACAAGATTGTGTAGTCAGGTCAAGCACAACAGGAAAGACTCTGCTCAAAGGTGTTCGAACAGAGAACAATGTATACATAGTGAAAGAAGAAAATGAAGCCTGCCATCTTAGAAAACTTTAGGAGTCATGGTTGTGGCATAGGAGATTGGGACATCTTAGCTTTGACCATATCATCAGACTAAGCAAGAAGAAAGCTGTCAAGGATATTCCAGAAATAAAAAGGCCTTCAAGTACTATATGCAAATCTTGTCAATTAGGGAAATAGACTCGCACATCCTTTAAATCTAATCCTTTAAATCTAAAGAGGAGTTGTCAACAAGAAGACCACTCCAGCTTGTGCACATGGACCTGTGTGGACCCGCTAGAACTAGAACACCAAGTGGAGAATCCTATTTCATGCTGACAATAGATGACTTCTCCAGAATGACATACAGTTTTCTAACAATAACTTAAGCATTGGAAAAATTTAAGATATTCGAGAGCATTGTGCGTAAAAATCAAACTGATGCAAGCTGAAATGTATCAGATCGATGTAGGAGGAGAATCTACAACATTATGACTTTTGCATCATGTAATGAACATGGAATAAAGCAACAATTTACTATTGCATTACCCCACATATCGGAGCAGCAGACAAAACAGGGGTCACAAATAAAATAGCCAGAGCTATGATGCAAGAGAATAACATTGCTCAAACCTTCTAGGCAGAAGTAGTACACACAACAGTACATATCCTTAATAAAGCTCACTTAAGGCCAAGCAGTGACAAAACTCCATATGAACTATGGCATGGAAAGCCAGCTTCAATAAAACATTTCAGAGTCTTTGGTAGCAAGTGTTACATAAATAATAATGATGAAAACCTTGGGAAATTTGATGCAAGAGCAGATGAAGGGATTTTTCTAGGATATGTTTCCAAAAGAAAAGGGTACAGGTGCTACAACAAGATCCTTCGGAAGATAGTTGAAAGTATTGATGTGAGATTTGATGAAGAACTTCCAAACAATACAAGAAATACAGACTGCTGCATTCCATCAGACAACCATGAAGAGGAAGACAAGGATGATGATGAAACAAGCAAGACAACAGATAATGCAGAGCTGAGCTCGAAAACCCCCTCAAGATACACTCAGAAGAATCATCCTGAAGATCAGATCATAGGAGACAAGAAAGCAGGAGTCCAGACAAGAAGGCAGCTAACAGAACAAACATAAGAAGTATACATAGCCATGTTATCACAAATAGAGCCAAAGAAATTTGAAGAAGCCAACAAGGACAAGTATTGGATAAAAGCAATGAATGAAGAATTGGACCAAATTGAGAAGAACAATACCTGGGAACTAGTTCCTAGACCTATTGAGAAAAATATCATTGGTTCAAAATGGGTATTCAAAACAAAATGAATGAGCAAGGACAAGTAATCAGGAATAAAGCAAGGCTGGTCTGCAAAGGATACTCACAAATAGAAGGACTTGATTATGATGAAACATTTGCCCCTGTAGCTAGAATGGAAGCTATCAGAATGTTCCTGGCATTTGCATGCTATCAAGACTTCAAGGTATATCAAATGGATGTAAAGTCCGCTTTTCTTAATGGAGATCTAGAAGAAGAAGTGTACATGGAACAACCAGAAGGCTTCTCATTGACAGACAAAGAAGACTATGTGTGCAGACTGAAGAAGGCCCTATATGGACTGAAACAGGCTCCTCGTGCTTGGTACTAAGATCGGACAAATATTTGCAAAATAGGTTTTAAGAGAGAGAGATAACAATCTATATATAAAAGCCCATGAAAATGAACTCTTGATTGTTGTAGTGTATGTTGATGATATTATGTTTGGAAGCAACAAAGATGAACTAGCAAAAGGGTTTGCTGATGAGATGAAAACAGATTTTGAAATGTCTATGATTGGAGAACTCAGTTTCTACTTGGGACTGCAAATTCAGCAAAAGAACACAGGCACATTCATTTCTCAAGAAAAATACTTAAAAGAAATGCTGAAAAAATTCAAAATGGAGGACTACAAACCAATGACAACCCCCATGATCACGGGATGCAAGCTGTGTGTTGATGATAGGTCTGCAGATGTAGATCAAAAACTCTACAGATCCATGATAGGAAGCCTGCTGTACTTGACAGCTTCAAGACCAGACATCATGCTAGCAGTAGGACTAGTGGCAAGATATCAAGCAACACCTAAACAAAACCATCTTCTGGCAGTAAAAAGAATACTCAGATATCTACAAGGAACTGCACAATATGGGCTTTGGTATCCTAAAGGCAAAAGCTTCACCTTGACAGCATACACAGATGCAGATTGGGCCAGCTGTGTGGATGATCGGAAGAGTACAAGTGGAGGTGCATTCTATCTAGGAGAAAGTCTGGTGGCATGGCTAAGCAAGAAACAAACATCCATCTCTCTGTCTACAGCTGAAGCAGAATATATAGCAGCAGCAGCATGTTGCACACAAGTCATGTGGATGAAGCAGACACTTCAAGACATAAAGGTAAGCATTAATGAACCTATCTCAATCAAATGTGATAATACAAGTGCTATAAGTATATCCAAAAATCCTGTGCTTCATTCAAAAACTAAACATATACCAATCAAATATCATTTTCTCCGAGAACAAGTGGCTCAGAAAATAGTTAAACTAGACTATGTACCAACAAAAGAACAGATAGCAGATATATTTACTAAACCACTTTCCAGAGAACCATTCGAATACTTGAGAGACAGACTAGGGGTAGTATCTGTAGATACTACTCTCTAATATAAAGAGAAAGCATAGTCTCAGGGGGAGAGCATAAACGAAAATATCTTTCCTAAAGGAAATCAGCAAGCAAGGGAAGCATAAAACAGGTCCACAGGATCAACATTCTCAGTATTATTAGCATTCAGCATGAAAAAATAAATTAATTAAATATATATCGGCAATCTAGCACAGATTATAGCAGAGATATATATAGCAGCAGCAGCCTCAACACAGATTATATTGTTAACACAGGATTAAATGCATCATTAAATGTTCTCTCAACAAGTTTCATACATCACTCTGGAGCAGCATAGTCCAATTTCAGCAGAAGAGGACCTATACGTAACTCAGAGAAAGGAAATGCAACGACAAAACCCATACAGAGAGATGAGGCGTCGTCCTTTGCCATTGATGTCAAAGGGGGAGGAAGAACAAATAACAGGAGGAAGAGCAGGCAAACAGGAAGAGCAAGCAACAAGAGAAAGAGAAAGCTAACAAAGAAAGTGGATTGCCATCAATGCCAAAGGGGGAGACCATGGAAGACAAATATGGTAAGGAGGCACAATACAGAGAGGCAGAGGAGTCAGGAGCAACAGAGGCGAGGCAGAAGGCAGGCCAAGATTCTAAGTAATAGAGGCAGAGGCAGAGCGTCAGGAGCAAAGAGAGAGGCAGAAGGTGAGTCGTTATAAAATTCCAGAATCACACTTCAACCGGAATTATATGGCAGTAATTCATTAACATTATTCCGAGACCTAACCCGTCGCATATATATATATATATATAATATCCATCACAATACATATAAATGTCACGCATTTCATATTCTGCAATGGTCCAAAGCATATATATTATGGAGCGCATAAAACAAAGTTTCATAAGGTGGGACCCCTCCCCAATTGGATCGGAAATTGTGAAGAGTCCAAAGGTGGAAGCGCATTGCAATTATCGATTGGTGATTTCCGATTGAGTCGAAATCGGAGCACATTGGAGCTGCAATAGTTGAGTAATATCAATTCAATCGATTGGCGATTTCCGATTGAATCGAAATCGGAGCACATTGGAGCTGCAATAGTTGAGTGATATCAATTCAATCGATCGGCGATTTCTGATTGAATCGGAATCGGAGCAGGAGCGATCAATCACAATCGGAGGAGAACCAATGCATCGGAAAACATGTCAGGTGGGTCCGAAAGAGCATTTGTTAAGTATTATCAAGATTATTCATTGATTATAGTAGAAGCAACAGTTGTTTGTTAAAACCTTATATAAGGATGTCGAGAGTTGATTTAAGTTGTATCAAAAGGCGTTGTTATATATATAAAGGGTTGATTGGTAATATAAAATGAATGTTGCGATTGTATTGAAAAGTGCCGTGTGGTCTATAGACCCATGGGCCTCAGCTTAAGGGGAGGGCGATTATTAATATACGACTGTGATATATGTTCGTTCCGCTTGCAGAATGTTCGACATCAACAAGACACTAATAGCATAAAAGGGATTGGAGTTCCTCTAGATTTACAGTCAACAGATATAAAAGGAACAGTTACACGCATGCAACAGGTACACCACAGCAGAGGATAGAAAGGACAAATACACAGTCAGAGAAAAGACAGATGCGCAGCAAGCCAAGAGACAAAACGAGTGAGCTGGAGTTCTCATTTAAATTTTAATGTAAATGTTTTATTTAAATTTTTATTGTTTGTGATGCATTGGCAAGTCTCCGAGAGAAAACAAACTCCCACTATAATGTTAAAATTGACACCTACAGTTATAATTTCTGAGTAAGCCGATAAAGAGTGAGAAGGCAGAGAAAGAGACATGACTTTCCATTCTAATTCCAAGGCATTACAAAATAAATATGTGAGGAAATCTATAAATAATATCATCTTGATTTTGTGATAGAAAGTAGAGAAGGGAGAGAGCACAGAGAGAATGTGAAGATAGAAGTAGCAGGGTGATTAAGAGAAGCATGTATCGTAAATGGGAGTATCCAAGAAAATCAGCAAACATTCATTGATAAATTGAGAAGTTGGGAGCTCCCTATCAAGTTGCAGCTTGATAGCCGTCGCTGCAGCCGACCGAGGCTGGAGCTTCTGTAGGTTGGTGCCCTAAAACATGGAGTTGGTGCCCTGCAAGTTGTAGCCTGGGCAACTGGAGGCAGGAGCCTCCCAGAGTTAAGTTTGAAAATACACAGAGAGAGATGGAGCTATTAGTTTTTGCATCACAACAATAATAAGATGTGGTTTTCTCCCTTTATGGGTTTCCACTTATATCTGGTGTCTCTGTGCATGATATTTATGTATTGATCCGATATGTATCATTTGCTTAATACCTGCTGCTCTCAAATTAAGTCTACTGCTCTATTAAACTAATACTTTCATATTACATTCTAAGATTACTCTCACATTAAATAGAGTTTGAAATGAAGGTGTAAATAAGTTTATTGAAAAGTTTAAAAGATCAGGAATGTATTAAACTGATTCACCCCCCCCCTCTCAGTTTAATTAGAGATTCAACACTATTTTGTTTTCACATTTACGCTCGAAATGTGCTTCGTTCCAAACACTTTTGGATTGCACTGAATGGAATGTTATGCTATTTTTTTTGCACATTTTCACTCACCATCCTGTGTGCAATGTAATTTGCAACACTTCCTCTGTTTCGAAACATGTCGATTAAATATATTAGAAATTAAAGCAGCCATTTTTATAGGTTGCTAAATCTTATAAAATACACAATGCTTCATTTTCAAAGCCTTTGAAAGAGCTTGTTTACTATCTTTATAATATAGCATTTCAAAATTAGTTGTTGAATGTAAAGGCAGCCATCCATCATGTCTTCAAAGTTAGAAATGCTATGTTTCTTCCTCTATAACTGTTTTTTATTCATTTCAATTTAGTAGTATACTGTATTTATAATATACACTACACAAAATGAAAATTAGTTATTGAATGTAAAGGCAACCACCCATCATGTTAACAAAATTATACATGCTATAATTGTTCCTCTACAACTGTTTTCTATTCATTTCAATTTAGTAGTCATTGCAAGTAGTCATACAACACTTGTTTTCTATTCATTTCAATACAGTAGTCATTGCAGGTAGTCATACAACACTAAATAACAACGTAGCATGGACCTTCTCCATGCCTAGTAAACAACGTAGCATCCATACATACATTTCATACAACACTAAATAACAACGTAGCATACATTTCATGGTGCATAGTCCCTCTCTTTAATTTCAACAACATTCCCCTTAGAGGCACAATTTTCTCTACCATTACATGTTGTCTTTAACTTCAACAACATTCTCCTCTACTATCTCTAATCTCAACAACCCATCCTGTTTTTAATTTCAACAACATTCTCCTCTGCTATCTCTAATCTCGACAACCCATCCTATCTTTAATTTCAACAACATTTTCCTCTGTTGTCTCTAATTTCAACAAAAATCTCCTTGAAGGGGAAAATTACATGCTTTTTTTAATGTAAACAAAATTCTCCTATGTTGCCTTCAATTTCAACAAAAATCTCCTTGGAGGAGCAAAATTGTTTTTTTAATTTAAACACAACTCTCCTATGTTACCTTCAATTTCAACAAAAATCTCCTCGGAGGAGAAAACTTGTCTGCCAGACACTTGATAAAATGTCTATAAAGCTCACTTGCCCCCAAAAAAATTGTCAACTATACAACTTTTTCATTCCTGCCTTTCTATCTTCTAATCATCTTTTATTGCAAAGGTATGTTCTAGTCATCTTTTATTGCAAAGGACACAGAAACATAGTCCCTATTGTTGTCACATACAATGCCCTTATTCATGAATTCTGTAAGAAAGGCAAGCTTGCACAACTAAGAAATTCTTCTACAGAATGCCCAACGATAAAATAGTCCCTCATGTTGTCACATACAATGCATTTCTTGATGCCTGTATTAAGGAAACAAACTTATTGCTACTTATTGCAAAGAAAACAGACTTCATAAAACTCTAGAGTTCTTACATATTACTTGTGCTTACTCTCATAGCAAGCCAAGCTGGCACAAACTAGGAAATTCCTCTATGGAATGCCCAACAAGAAAATAGTCCCTGATGTTGTCACATACAATGCATTTTTTGATGGCCACATTAAGGAATGGAAACACAAGGAATCCATAAAAGTACTTCATGGGATGTTGAACAAAGGGATTAATCCAAACCTTTATATTCATAAAATCGATACACCTTGCTTAAAATTTATACATCTTCATTACTTTGGCTTATCTTTTGGATTGATTTCAGTTTGTTTCCTATTGATTTTATGGAACATTTTCAAAACCGACCTATACACTCTGACTTTTCCTTCTTTATGTTTCCATTTCATGTCAATGGCACTACCATGCATTTATACACGTCTTGGATTAAAACTTATCTGCTTAACCTACTTAATCACTATTCCCCTCATCATCTATTTCCCGCTAACTTTCAAATCCGCACCCTTGTTTCCCAACTTATCTGCTTAACCTACTTACTCACTATTCCCCTCATCTTCTATTTCCCGATAACTTCCAAATCTGCACCCTTGTTTCCCGTGGAACTGCCTTAACAACACTATACATTCCTCTACACTTTATTTGTGTCTTTGCGCTTTCCTACAAGAAATGTTAATAATAAAATATTAGATTATAAATTTAAATTACATATATTTTAAAATTATTAATGTTAAAATGTAATTTATCTTTGAAAAATTTTTCTTAGTATTTTTGGAAAATTAAAATTATATATATAATGAAACAAATTTAAACAACATTTTTTATTGTGTTATGCACTTCCGAATAAATAAAATCATTATATCTCTCAAAAATAAATTCAGAAATTTTAGGAATTAGAAATTTGGGACACCTACTCTTGATAAAGAAAAATCATTTTCAAAAGCTATGGTCCCATCTTCCAGTTAGCATATAAAGTGGGTTTTGGCCCAAGGGAGCCGCTTCATGTGAACACTTTAATGGAAAGATTAGCAACCGAGAACCCATCTTCCATATAAAATTCCCTTCTCAACATTTTCCTACTCAAACTTTCTTCGAGCCATTTGTAATTTTCACGCGATTTAAAAACAAAACCACGTATGGGTCCAAATTTGCCGACTTCCATCTTGACATGATAGAAACATTCCTTAAACTCACGGAGAGACATTCAACTCGTGTGTAAACATTAGCGAAGAGTCTTGCCATTTAAGTAAAAAAATCTCCAAAATAAGCTTAGGGCATATGAGGGGCAGCATGCCCACACTTCAAAACCGAAGATCATCATCCCATCCTCTTCATTATTATTATTATGTTAATATTTTATCTTTATTTAAAATATAAAGATAAAACTTCACTGAGGGCTTCAAATTGACTCGGTCAGCTCATAAGGAATTTAACAAAGCAGAGTGTCAATTTCTCTGTTCGAAGAATATGGTATTCTTAATTATGCGGATTAGGTTCTTATTCGTGGATTCAGAAATACCATTCTCTAGAGGATAATAATTAGTAGAATGTTTCAATACAACTCCATTTTCCAATGCAAAATCATAGATTTTTATTAATGAAAAATATGTTGCATCGTCGAAAACAAGTGAAGTAGGAATATCAAACCTAGAAATGATATTCTGTTGAAGAAAGCTAATGACTTCCTGATCATTTACATTTTTGAGTGAAACTTCTTTAGTCCACCATGCGAAATAATTTGTAGCATTGAGAATATAGTGGTGTTGCTTTGACGAATGAAAAAAAAATTGCGCAATAATAACCAAGCCCCGTTGTTGAGAAGTTTATTCCACTGCGATAGGCTGCACTGGGGCAACTGACTTCTTACTTCTATCGCCACACCTTTTACAAACCAAACATTTGCTGGCATAAGAATGAGCATCTTTGAATATTGTAGACCAATAAAAGCCGGCCCGTATGATTTTTTTCACTGTTGTGATGCCCGCAAAGTGTCCCCCAGCTGGTCCATCGTGGAGATCACACAATAACTTCTCTGAATCACATGATTCCAAACACCTCAGCAGTACTCTATTATGGTGCTTTCTAAAATTCACCTCATGCACCAATTGGTAGGATAATACTTTAAGTTTGAGTTCCTTCTTGTGTTGTGCAGAAAAATGGGAGGGAAAAGTGTTGTTCTTAAAGTATTGGCGCACATCAGCATACCAGGAGTTTGTGTTAGTATTGGGGAAGGCTTGATCGATATTTTACATTTCAATTTCTTGCTCTCACCCTCAGAGATCTTCTTCTTCCTTTGCATCCACTGCTTTTGTCGTTGGTCGACAAAGACCATGGCCCTTGATTGTGTGAACTAGGTAAATATCTAGATCATATTCTTGCAAACAAGTCATCTAGGTCACTCTCCTTTCACCCATCTCTTGCCAAATAGTGATCTGATTGTTGGGTGCAGGACAAAGATAATACAATGATTTTTCAATAGATAGGGTTGAAAGTGCTTCATTGTCTTGTATGTTCCATAAGCTTTCTTTTCAACGACATGGTAGTTAAGTTCGGTTCCTTGCAGACTAATGCTCAGGAAAGAGATAGGTCTTTTGTT
Organism: Pinus albicaulis; assembly: GCA_034641835.2. Taxonomy (NCBI): domain Eukaryota; kingdom Viridiplantae; phylum Streptophyta; class Pinopsida; order Pinales; family Pinaceae; genus Pinus; species Pinus albicaulis. The sequence continues at coordinate 583,535,940 of CM076580.1, read as the reverse complement.
CTTCAGATCATCCTTTTGTGTGAGTACAACGACGAGAGAAGTATCTGAAGAAAAAGTGTAGAGAAAAACATATTTATTTAAATCTCGGTTGTATAATGCGGGTGCTTCTGTGATAGCTTGTTTAATACGGAAGAACACATCCTTTTCCTTTTTATCCCATTTGTATATTACATCCTTCTTCACCATCTCTTGTATTGGCTTAACAATCTTAGCATAGTCGAAGATGAACTTGTGGAGGAAATTGATCTTCCCCACGTGGGCTTCACTTACCTACAGAACCTCTAACATATCACGTGCAATCATAGCATATTAAACAATACCCTTAATTTTTGTACATATTGGAAAATACCCCTAAAAATCACACTTTTTAACCCCCTACCAATATAACCCAATACACCTTCCCAATTTAAAAATCCCTTACCTTTACTATATATTGTAGGTATCCATTTTTTTATTAACATTTATACCCCTTTATATTTTTTCATTAACTTAAGCTCAATTTTTATGCCTCCGCTATATAAAAAATCCTCGATACCCCTATATATCCCCAATATTTTGCAGGCTGTCATTTTTACTCATTATATATCCTGGTTTATAAAACCCAATGCACATGGTATTGCTCCCAAATGAAGTCTCCTCGTGATTCTCTCCTCTTTAGCTGACCGTATATTTTCTTAATTACTATAGTAAGGAATCTACATGATTTCTTTAACTATGTCTGGGCCTACCTTAATCCCACTTTTGCCAATGATGTGGCCCAAGATATTACACTCAAACACTGCAAAGATAAATTACTTAGGATTGAGAGATATCTCTTATTTGCGACATCGCTCAAAAATTTTCCTCAAGTGGCATATGTGATCTGATCTCTATTTGGAAAACATTTTTACATCATCAAGATAGACCACTACGCTATATCCAATCAACCTGCGCAATGCGATGTCCATAGTGCGTTGGAATGTTGCACCAGCATTGATCAACCCAAATGGCATTTGCCTAAATGCGAACGTGCCCCACTTCGTGTGGATAGTGTTTTTAAGTCTGTTAGGCTCTAAGATGGTTAGAACCTGGTTGTATCATGAGAATTCATATAACAAAGAAAACATTGCTAACCCCAATACTATTTGCAGTATCTGATCCAAATACACAACAGAGTAGTTGTCTTTGTCTGAGGCGTGATTTATATCTTAGATATCAATGCATAAGCATATCTCCCCAAACTTCTTTATCATTGGGACCAAATTTGATACCCAAGTTGAATGTGGCATTCTATATATGAACCAAGCATCCAAAAAATTTCTCAACTCTTTCTGAATGAGAGGCTCAAGCATTGGATGTACTTTTGTCATTTTTTGTTGAAATGGCTTGGCCCCTTCTTTTATTGGAATCACATGTTAGATGATTCACATGTCATAAGTATTAATCTTATCATATGTGTACGCGAATACATCTCAGTACTACTTGAATAAGCGAACAAAGGCTTTTCGATATTGTTGTGTACAACATGTACCAAGATTGACATACTTCGGATCCTTATTTGTTCCCAAATTAATCTGCTCAAGTGACAACATGGAACTGTGGGTTTTAGCATTGAAAGACCCCGAGAACGATTCAATAGGTCATATAAATTTTCCAAAGATACAACACCCTTTGGCATGATATTTCCTTTACTTGTATTGGCTACATCTTGCAATTCCTTCTCGTGCTCATATTCATTGGTCGTTGCATATTTGAACACATCAACATTCACCATAAAGCACAATATATGTTGGTCATCAATAAAAATGCGTAAATTAGTAATATTATCAGGGATGGATGGTTTATAAATAATTTCTACAAAAAATCGCCCCTCAATGGTGATAACCTAGTAGCAGCATTTGCTAATGCATCCATAGCTGTGTTACACATTCTTGGAACAAAAATAATATTAAAAACTTGGAAATGTGAAATAAAATGCCATACATCTTGTTGATAAATTTTAAGTTGAGGTGACACGCAATGTATGGTATCACATACCTTTTGTACCACAATTTATGAGTCACCTACTGCTTAAATAAGAATGCAACATTGAGGTCGACGACTCTTTGCAGGGCCAAGATGAGTGCCTCATATTATACAATGTTGTTTGTGCACTAGAATTCCAAACAACTAGAGATAAAAAATTTCTCTGCAGCGGGTCTATTAAAACGCAACCAGCTCCAAAGCTCTCATGTGTTTCAGAACCATCAAAGTAAAAATTCCACATGTGATATGTACGAATACTACAAACTATACTAGTACTATTATTGAACTACTACTACTAATTGTAGAAAGGTCATTTTCACTAGTTGGACTAGGAAGGAGCTCAAACTGTGTTTCCGGTGGAGCTAGGGATGGCTATGCAAGATAACAACCAAGTTGAGTTTCCAAGAGGAAATTTTAGAAAATGAGTTATACAAAATCCACTGGTTCATTTTGTATGTTCAAAAGATTCACAATATGTTATCATGTATCTCTTTGATTTCACTAGAATATAATTGTTTCTGCCCTTATATGGAAACCATAGGTGTGACGAATCCGTAGCAAAGTACCCTTGTAACTTGTTCGGACAATGTATACTTAACAATTCTTTGTATGCCTCTAGTATGTACACAATTACTATGTTTATACATTGGTGAACTCGACCGTCAGATGATAAACAGATAATCATGTCTCTCAATTCACCAACTACGTGGACAAGAGTCATGTACATCTCAATAATTTGTGCCTTTTGTTTTTCCCATTTTCTATTGATTTTGTTTTCGACAGATAATGGCATTACATTTACTCATGCACCTGAATCAGCTAAACGATTATCTACATTGAAATTGAAAAATTAAAGCGTTAAAATAAACAGAGGTCAAAGTGTGTTTTCTTCCATTGTTAAAGCATCAAGCATTGGTTCGAGGGAACCATAGGATGCACCTGATCCCTTGTCTGAAGAGGCATCGTTACCTGTAGTGGACTGCCCAAGTTCGTGTAGGAGGATATCCCGCTTGCTCGTGATCTTTGTTAGCTCGAACATTGAAATAATCACACAGGACTTCTTCATGTCCTCAACTATGTTGTAATCTACAATGGGAAGGATCACTAGAGTGTCTGGGGTGTCACTTGGTTTGTGACTTACAGAGCGATGGTTTTATATTTAGTATTTGCGGAATTAATTTTCATTGATACTACTTTCTCAGACTTTCTTTGAATGTTGTGTGCTGAATTGATAGGCATAGTATTTTTCTTAACAAACTTTCTTTAATTTTTTGTTTCGTCAATTCTGCTTCACTGACTAGCCCTTGGCTTCTTAAATTGTACCAATTGGTCTACTTTTGAGCCAGAGGATCACTCAAAGGTTGTTTCTCTATTGTGCTCTCTTGGTATGTGAGTATGCAATTGAACATGTTTAATGCTTGCCCCACACTTGGGGTCGCTTCGGTTGCAGCAGTTTCTTCCTTTTCTTCTTCAGGCTCGGTCTGCTCATCGACAAGTACCGCATCACAAAAACACGTAGCAATAATGATCATTGTGTGATTCCATTGTGGTCATGTTTTCTCGGAATGATATGCTTGATCATATGTACAATATGTATCCATGCCAAAACCTTCGATATTCAACACAACGTTCAAGCTTTGCACAAACTTTGTCGATTGATTATTGTTGCTACCAAAATTTGCAGTCCTTCCAAACATGTTGAATCTGGAACACTTACAACTCACGCTAGTATCACTTGACCTTTGTTTTAGCTCTGCCATATCATTTGACAGATTCTTGACGAGACAGGTCAAGCTTTAAGATCGAAAATTTCCTTTTCTTTGGCCTTGCTTTTTACCCGTGTCTTTGGAGTAGTTCGTTTGTTTATCATCTACGATAACCCAAATTGCATGCAAGTCCTTTTCAACTACAATTACTTCATTATTTTCCATAAGAGTTTTTATTGTAGTACTCTTCACCAACTGCGCAATGCTTTCTGGCTAGATATAATTGTAGTAATCTATAGTGATGGAGTAATCAGGTTTCATGTTTTCTGGAAATTTATTCAAGATACGATTAAACATCTAATTGAAATCTATAACTTTCTCTTTTTATCCATCTTAAGATTACCTAGTTCATTTAATAACAAAGTAGGGTCTTATCATCAACAAAATTTTCGAAAAAGTTTTTCTTAAGTCCCCTCCAATTCTAGTTGGAGTTCGAAAGAAGGTTGTGATATCATACAACTATTCTACCATTCTAAGTACGCGGAAAAAATCTACATACAACATCATAGTAACATACCTCAACATCATTGTAGTGTACCCTTATACCTGATTAGTATAAAGCACTATAAGTTATATCAAACATCACTATAACAACTCTCCCATGTACATCATCGAGAGTGGTATGTCACCGTTAATATTCATAATTCTCTCTTGTTTTATATATATATAAATTTTTTTCTCCTCAGAGCATGGATTTGGCTATGCATTTGAAGGATATGGTGATTATGACAATGGCAGAACTCTGCTCGAACCAAACGTCAAATGATTTCGGACGAGTGAAGTACCAGTCACACCATTTATTAGAACTCCTTAAAGCCATAAGGCACGCTAATATTCTGTAATTTATTTATTTCATGAGTAAATTTTCATGGTATGTGGATGTGAGGGAATTTGTTAGAGTGATAGGGTTTGCCTTGTGTTTGAAATGTCGTCAAAAAAACAGTGAGGGCGCTGATGTTGGAGGTTATATTGTTTGGAGGTATTTGGACGATTTTTAATGGGGGGTTTGGGTACAGCTATCGATATGGGTTAAATTATGTGGACCGCAAACATAATTTGAAAAGATCTCTGAGGGCGTCGGTGCATTGGTTTAGGGATATCCTCAAACCCATGGAGGGACCTTTCCTGGTGAGCAGCGGAAACATGCAACAAAAGTTTGCTTGAAATTATTTATAATCACGAAGAAATATCCCCTCATACGTTTGGAGAAATTATTTACAATCATAAGTTCTTTAATATGATGCACAATATTCCTACATTTATGTCACCACGTTTATGGTTTTAGTTTTAAGCCATTTTTTCTATGCCCGAGTTTAATTATAGTTATTTTGTTATTTTATGTTTAAGCAATTTTTAGATGCCTGTTTAATTGTAATTATTTTATTATTTTTAATTTAGACAAAGATTATATGATAGCTAGTTTTGTCTTTTTGTTTAAATATATTTATATTTTGGAATCCAAACATGTGAAAATAGTATTGGATGTCATAATAAAATCATAATTTTTGTATAAAGTTCACTAATTGATTGTTATTTTTGTAATGAAAGGAATTTGTATTGTTGTCTAATTGATTGTTGTCTAAATAAATGAGATATATTAAAATGAAAGTGAGTCAAAATTAATAGAAAATCCAAAACTTGTAACTGTATAAATACAATTTTCTCTGACTAGCCTCATATTTGTGAAATAATAAATTCATGAATTCAACGTAATCCCTCAGTGTTACAATCTCTTTAAACCAATAAATTAACTTTTACCTCGATAAAGACAGCCTACTTTACATTAAATTTAAGATTCCAAAATCTCTTAAAATCCGCTTAAACATGCATCTTTAAACATCCATATGGCTAATAATTATAATGATAGTATATTACAGCTTTCTTTCCTTCGCTCAATAAATTCTGCAGGAATTTATTGAAATCTCAAGTTTGATGGGTAAATTCTAGAGAATCTAGTTGCCTTAGGGAGTGCTTAATCCATATATGCAATTAAAAAACCAATTTAAATAACACAAATCAAAATTTCACTTCAAAATTTTCAACGAGATACAAATCAAAAAATCTACCTAAAACTCCAAAAACTTATATAAAAAACAAATCTTATTTCTAATCCCAGCATTCGCGGGAATCCTGCAAGCATTTGAGCTCTTTTTTACCTTAAACATGTGACGCGGGTGGTAAACAACACTCTTGGAAAATACTGTTCTTCTAGCAACAAGAAGATAACAAGGGTGAGAATACTAATTAATAATTTCAATTAAAAATATTTAAATAAAATAAAATAATTTGTATAATATTTAAAATTATTTTATAATAATTATAAATAAATAAATTCACAAATTTATTTTAAAAATAAAATAACATTATTTTAGTTAACTTATCTCGGTTGTATTTCAAGATTCTTCAGATGGTTTATTTTTCTTTAAATTCATGTTCTATGTCAAAATTTTATTAATTCAATTATAAATTATAAATTGATTTAAAACTGTTTTGTTTAATTAAGAAAATACAATTTTTAAGGTGTACTAAAATGCCAAGTAATGTGTTTATTATGAATAGGTTTTTCTAATGTAACATACATCAACATACAACTAACATATTTTTTTTAATAATTTTTACATTACTCAACATTTAACTAAATGATATTATTGCAATTCTTATTTGTCTCTTCATTTAAGTGTTCATACTTTTTCTTTTTACGCTATCATAGTAATATAAAGATCGGGTAAATAATTACAAGTCCCGAGTTGGTAATTTGTCAATATATATACGGGACACTTGGCATTTGGTTTGACCGAGATTTCATTTTATTTCATTCAGTACATAAGATCCTTAGCAAATATGCGACAAGGGCACTACATTTATTGGAAACGTTATATTAATCTTGGTTACAATTATTTCATAGCTTAATGATTTCGACACAGATCTATGTATTTGTTTCTTTGGATTAAATATCATTGTACCCACCATTACTCCAACTTAACATCGGTTGACAACTGTGAGGAACTTCACACAGTCAGATTACAAGGGTTTGAAGTCTACGGTGGATTTTTGTTTGAGTACCCGATTAGGGTATTGACTTTCCCAAACCCTAACCGCTTCTTTCCATTTGTTGTTGTCCTCCGCCGCGTAGCTCTGCAACTCCTTCTCGGCTCCATTTGGATTTTCTTGGCTCAACATGGACCGGTAACCTCGACAGTCACAGTTACACTTACCTTTGTTTTTGTGATGAGTTGCTATTTGATTTCCTCAGGTTGCTCAGTTATTTGTTTTCTTTTCACTGACCAGATGATGGCTCTATGACTTGTGCCTATGCACAATTCACTACATGAGTTATGATATTTCTTTTAAAAGGCGTTTTCCATTTTTTCTCTACCAAGTCTCGTAGTTTTCGTGCATTTAAGAAACTTTGGCTTCCCTACCGAGTCCCTCATCGGGTTAATAGGTGAGCCGTGATAGTTTTAAGTTGTTTTGAATTATTTATTTAAGTTATATTCCAACCTTCAGTTGTGATAATTGACTTTCTTCCGTGACTTTGTCCACAAAATTCTCCTTCGAACCCACGGAAGCATCTTACACAAGTAAGAGGTTGCACTGTCTTTACTTTTCTTCATGTTTGTGAGATGTTAGCCACCTATAAATTGTGATATACCAAATGGTGGCCAAGCTTTTTTTCAAGCCTTCAAGAGATATTTTTCCTTTGAAAATCTATCATCCTTGAAGTCTTATGTTTGTCCCATCCTGGAGGTTCATCTTCACTGTTGTTTCCATATTAAAGCCATGTTGTTTCACCAAAGAAAGGTGTTCCAAAGGCCTCCAAAATCCCTCTAAACCTCTAAAAATCCCTTTTATAGGTTTAAAACACCCCTTTTCCCCTTTAACGAAAGCCAAGAAAACCCTAAAAAATCTTCATTTTTGGCCTAAAAACCCCTTTTTTACACTAAGGCCTTAAGCCCCTATCGACCTTGGCCCTAGCCCCTTTTCCGCACATGACTGGAGCCATAACCAGGCGCTAGCCCTAATCGCTAATCGCAATCGAAGCTTTCTTTTCGGTCTTTTCCTTTGTTCTTCATAATTTTCCGATGCGATGAGTTTTTTCCCCTCCGATCGCCGATGCGATCTGGACCGTTGATCTCTCTCGATCCGACGGCCAGCGCTTGATCGCATCGCACAAACACAGCCTTCCCTTTTTCTTTCCCGATGCGATGAGCGCTCTCCTCCGATCTTCCAATCTAATCTCGGTCGTCGAATCCACAAGAACCGATGGCTGAGATTCAATCACGCTTTGTTCGCAGCCCCCATTATTGCATCCGCCGAATAAATCCTTACAGTTGATCTCCCCTCTGATCCAACAGCCAACGCTTAATCGCGCATTACAAAAAAAAAAAAAACTCTCTGATGCGATGAGTTCTCTCCTCCGATTCGGCGATTTGATCTGGACCGTTGAATCCACAAGAACCAACGACAAGGATCTCATCGTGCTCCGCCCTTAACCTTTCACCATCCCAACCTCCGGTTAGATCTCCGTCGTTGATCAAGTTAGATTGGACGGTCCTCATTGCTTCTAATCGTCAAACCCCGACCTTCTCATTTCTCCCCCTTCGACAGATCTCGACCGTGAGTTCCCAAGATCCAATGGTCAGGATTTAAACAACCATTGACCCTACCCACATGTTCCAGCCATACATCTTGCTTCCTATCGTGCTTTCCCACAACTGTACGATTTGGCGCTCCACATCCAATGGACAGAAATGCATGTCGCGTAATTTTTGCGCTCGAGAGTTAATGTTTCAGATTTACGCGATATGGGCGGTTTTGAAAGGATAGGTGTCGTGTGATGTATGGTATCATGTTTTTTGGGCCAAAATATGAAACCACTTGAAAGCTGCGCGATAACCATTCCAGTTTTCCGCCAGACCACCCTCTGCAGCATAACTTCCTCTTTTAATCCTGGTCGTCGATCTCTGGTATTGCACGACCCATATTATATCGCGATAACATTTCATTTGCTTCTCATCTCCCTCCCAAACGACTCCATAGAGAGATATCCACCATAGATCATCCTGATCTAACGGTCCACATTCATCCTCACACCCAAACCTCCATCTGCACTTGGTTTGCTTCTCTGCCAGGTTTTCTTCCATTTTTCTGTTGCAATCACATTCTTCCTCACTGCTCCTCCACCACCCCAAAGCCTCTGCAAGTAGTGTAAGCCCAACCCGCAGGATTTCATAACATGTTCTTATGTGTTTGCAGGTTTTTTCATGGCCGATGAAGGAATTAATGTTTTATAGTCACAAAGGTGACACACAAGCTCAGATAGCAGTCTCAGGGCCAAGGAAACAAATTCAAAGGGACCAGAAACAAAAGGCGAGGTCGTGTCAATCAATAGATCATATCCATGAACCATCAGTGACCCTCCAGCTCAGCGAAACCCACCACCTGTACACAAAACACTCAGAAAAGATGATGGTCACATTTCCAGTGATAGGACACATGACATAGAAGAGTAATAAGACTTCTGAAGGCTTCAGTACATAAGCAGTCCGAGCAATCGGCAAAAGAAAGCATGAACAGAGCTAAAACAGGTTAAAGTACAAAAGGACAGAGCAGTTATGAGTGCAGAATGACTGACTGACACTGACATTACCCATATCCATGCACGCAAGCTTGCCAAGAAATTATTACACCAGGGAAGCTACTACAACTGTCAGAAGCAGTTATTTAGAAGTATGGGAGTCCTCATAGCCCATCCTTCACTTAACTCACACCAAGAAGATAACAGTACCACTCCAGATGGTTTTTCCCTCTCAAGGACACCCTGTGGGTGATTTCTGTCATATCAAAATGGTCTGAACAAGATACAGAGTTATTGATCTAGTCTAGAATTTAATGAAATGTTTAAGACACAGAATGGAGCATTCAAATGCCTTCTCCTATCTCTGATGTTCATTAAAACTTTCCTCACCTACTTTCCTCATTTTCTCTATAAAGACTCTTTGAAGTCTCATTGTAAAGGGTTGGCATTTTGTGATTTCTAAAGTAATACATATTGCTGCTTTGAAGAAGCTTTGGTGTTATGAAAGAGTGTGAAGATCTGTGTTTTTCTGTTGATGAAGGAGGCTGGCCCATCGGATCCCTGAGCCTAGTTTTTGTGAAGTACTTCTTATTGTTAATGTTATTTCCTGTTTTCCACTTTGTTCCATCATGCTTTGCTTACAGTAGGATAAAAATTTTAGGCAGAGAAATGTACCTTAGAAGCACCTCTGACCTATTTATCCTTCACTGTTTATATGTTTTCTGCTACTGAATACGACAGGGTAGTCTAATAGCTCTCTTAATATTCAGTTTGTTTTACTTCAGAAATGGTTAATTCGGTTGTGTTAAAGATTGTTTAGGCGTTCCCTCTTTCTTTACCATTGAATATTGTATCTGAATTCTGCCTTTGATTATAAATTCTTGCAGTTTGACAGTGAGGTCTGTCTCAATCATACCCTCTATTCATTATTGTGATCATTGTGTTGAAGGTCCCTATAATTGCAGTCCTAGATGTCTAAGGCGTTCCCTCTTCTTTTAATGCAATTGTATGTCTTTGTTGGTTAAGCTCTCAAAGGTGAACTTGTAGGAGAAAATAGGGCGTTCCCCAAATCCTATAATTCATTTAGATGGTTTAGTCTGCATTTCTTCTTTCTTTGAGTGTTTATTTTGATTAGGTCCAAAGCAGTGAGCTTGCTGGAAGAAATAGGGTGTTCCCTAAATCCTTTAAGTCATTGTGAAAGGGTTAAGTTCATTTTTCACTCTTAGTCCTTAATGTTCATCCCATTTCACCTATATTATTCAACAGATCCTTGACTAAGTTAGATTTTCCCTTTGGTTCCCCTTCCTTCTCTGTCAGAACTTTTTGGACATTCACATGACTCCATTGCCCAATGGCTTGTAGATTCCCATGCTCTATCTATACCACATGAAACACATTTGTCCAACCAAAAAAAACAAACAACCTTGCACATCATAACTAGCCTAAAATCAACTTCTAAACCTTTCAAGACACATCTTTAAAACCATATTGAGAGATCCCTCTCTGAGACTAGGAGGGCTAGACCCTAGAGCTCTAAATTTAGGTTTGTATGTTGCCTTGTCTTTTGGTAAACCAATCTATAAAAACATAAGAGACCAACATAGTGGCGATCACGGTGGGACACTGAGTTCATAGTTGCCTAGTAATCTCTTATAGACTCATTAGTCTCTCAAACAACCATATAAACTCAGAAAAAACCCAAAATATTTCAGATTGGCTTCATAATAAACATGGTGGTGGAACCATAAAACATTTTACCTTCACAAAAAGCTAAATATTTTCTACTTGGTGACTCCACAGTTCCTAAATGACCAAAAGACTCCACTGGTGATCAGTAGGCCTGCTGATTATCTCTATTCTCACAAGACTCCACTAGGAGACTAGCTTCATCACAACATCATCCATACTAAAGGAAACTCTGAGGATTAAGTTCCTTTGTTTAAGGATAGTTTGCCTCTTAAAGATTGTCATATCTAGCTAGCTTTCCCCTTTATTGGATCTGAGACTTAACATACTGGCTTCAAGAAAAATCCATACCAGAGCTTATCCTGATCCAAATCCTCCCGAAATAGTTGACAATCCAGAAAGCATTCTTTAGAAATCTCTCACATCTAGGGATCCAACTATTGTCAGACCCATTTATAGAGCTAACTCAGCACCTGAAAACCTTGCAGCTCTATCAGATGCTCAAGCTGATTTAGACCTACCAAGTAATTTACCAAGAACTAAGTCATTCAGTGGTACAGAGCAGACAGAATTTGAGCCTCCAAGCTCACCACCACATAGCGGTCAACATATTAGTGACAGACAAACCCATCCTTCAACACCTCCTGATATCCACCTCATTTATAACTTGGGTCTCTCTCACCCTAAATCTGCTCAACAGTTTGTTGCTGGCCCAAGCAGTTCTGCCATCCATATACCTGCTGCTCAAGCTAATCCTTTACCTCCAGAAAACACTGCCTTGGCAGCAAGGTATGCCCCACTAGTGTTACCACAACCTTTGGTTCCCTTACCAAATGACTATCAATTTAAAATTCCCCATTTCACTGGAAAATAATCTACCACAGCTCAATAACATGTAGACAGAATGGGAGATGCATTTGATTACATGGAGATAGATGATGAGACCGTTAAAATGAGAATCTTTGCTCAAAGTTTAGGAGGAGAAGTAAAGAAGTGGTTTAAAGGCTTAACTCCTAATAGCATCCATGACTTTCCCTCATTACATCAAGCATTCATAAACAAATGGGAAGTCAAAAGTAACCCTCTCCAAATATTAGCAGAGTATATCAGTCTTAAAAGGAATTAGGGAGAGAGTGTCCATGATTACTCCACCAGGTTTAATAGTGTCTACAACACTCTTCCACCTCACGTGAAACCTCCCCAAGGCATGGCCTTAGTAAAATACCCCGAAGGCTTCGACGCTGATATGGCCTATTAGCTAAGGGAAAGAGATTATTTGACTCTAGAAGACATGCAGAAGGGAGCTGTAAGTGTAGAAGCAAACTTAATTGAGAAAAGAGCTAAGCTAAGATCAAAGAAGAGGGTAACGTAAAAAGATGATTATGCACCCTAAACCTCATCCTCTGATACCAAAATTGACAACCTAGTGAAGGTAATGGAGAGAGTGCTTGAAAAGATAAACTTGAATGATAGAGTACCACCAAGAGAAAACCAAAAAAACCTCCAAAATAGAAATAGAAATCAGAACTTTAGAAGAGAAAACAATCAAGATAGACAACGAGATAATGACCAGCAAATTAGAGCTCCCTTCCAACAAAACTACGTAGATCAATAGGAAGAAAGGGAGATTGAAAATTTGGGAGAAAACCATGTGAACTTGATTGGATCAGATAGTGGGGATGATGTTTTTCTCAATGAAGAAGAACAAGGTTTCTTCTCCTCAGAACCAAAGGAAGACACACATGAGGAGTCTGAAGATTATAGATTGGGGTTTGAAAATGCAATCATGGAGGTACACAAACATTATGATCTAAGAAGCAAAGGGAACATAGATAGTCCAAATGACAAAAACACTAACTTTATTGTTAGGAATAATACAGAAAGTCAGCTTAAGAAAACAACAAATAAAATCAACATTTTGGCTAAGAAAACAGATTTAAACAAAGGAAAGGGTAGCTAGCCAAATGTTGAACAGAGTTTCCCTAGTACTTTTGCTAGTGGCCCTGTTAAGATAGCTCAGATTGACAGTCCAAATAAATCCCATCAAGTCAAAATTGCTGAAAGAAACATAAGTGAGAAAACATATGTAAATACAACAAAAGCGATAGCTCCTTTCAGCCTTGAGGGAGAGATTGCAAAGATTAAAATTAACATACCTCTGGCTGAATTAGTGACCCAGGAAGTGTACAGAGACCAGGTCCTAAAGGCTCTGAATATACATGTCGATACTGCTACTTTGAACTTGACAGATGACAAGTCAGAGCTGTTGTTTGGTCCTAAAATTGAAGGAAAATATTAAGAAGGGGTTGTGCCTCCCTTCTATGTCAGTCTAAACATACATGACAAAATCTTACACAATGCCATGCTAGATTCAGGAGCATCACACAACCTTATGCCCAAGGTAGTAATGGAAAGCCTAGGCTTAGAGATTACTAGAACATATAAAGACTTATATTCCTTTGATTCCAGAAGGGTCAAATGCTTGGGATTAATTAAATATTTGTGTGTTAAATTATCTCAAATTCCTACTAAGAATCTTGTAATGAATGTAGTATTCGCTGACATTCCCCCAAAATATGGCATGCTTTTATCTAGATCATGGGGAGCTAAGATTCAGGGCAGTCTTCAAATGGATATGTCTTATGCCACCATACCAGTATTTGGTTAAATGAGAAGATTATATAGGGAAACCCTCATGAAATACATGGTGAGCAGCAAGGACAAACCTCACGACACTCTTGTTTATTCCATCCATTCAGATCTGGATTCCTTTATTTTATACAACAAAGATGAAGTCACCCAAACAGAGAAGGAAAACGAGTAGGACATTAGTGCACCGGAACATTCAGAATTGTCTTCCTCTCAACTCCTAGATACTTGAACTCCCAGCAGCCTTGAGCAACACAAAACAAATGAGAATGAAATAGAAACACTTTGGACTAAAGAGGATTCTTGTCCTTCTTGATTATCACTTTTCTTTGGGCCCAAATTGCGTATTCTCCTTTTTTTCATAGGATTTCCTTGTTTTCCTCTAAGAGTTTTAAATTCATTAACCTCTTGAGTTTCATTCTTTTTTTTGTGGAGCTTCTTGCTTAGGTTTGCCTTGAGATTGAAGGGTGGCAAATGGGATTGACACAATGGAAGCTGCATTTCATTTTTTCTCTTGAAGGTTTCTTAGGCTGAGTATTTGTGATAAAATCAACATTTAAAGGGTAGTTGTTCATTGTCCAAGGCTTGGAAATGACTTTACTCTTCTTATATCAATTTGATTTCTAAGGGTAACCCCTTTTCCAAGTCAACCTCCACACACTTTTTTGCACAGGCAAATCGAAACCCATTGGGCTCTGCGTGATCATGTCTTCGTCTGACCCATTTATAAAGATTACATCTTGGTCTTTCTTAATCTCAAACAAAAAGGCAAAAAAACCACTAGTACACGGGAACAAAGCAATGTTTTTTTTTATCAAATTGGCTTCCAATTCTTTTCGATCCATAGATTTTGGGAAAGACCACATGCTAGTGAATTTCCCAACAAGATTTTTATCCGAATAGGTGAGAGTTGTTCGTTGAAATGCAACAAATAGCGTAACGAATGGGGGTGTTATCCACCTTGTCGAAAAACTTCTACTAGTTTTCTTTGGACCCGCGTGGCTTTTTCCTCAGCGCAACAAGAAGGACTTGAAAGGTCAGGTCGTCTTTTTGAGGTGGAGGAGCCCCCTTCGAACGCCATAGTCAGTCCACTAGAGAAGCGTCGGAAAGATGCAGTCCAGAGTTAGGGTTGCGAAGGTTGCAGACTGAATACAATTATTAATTTAAAAAAAAATAGTAAATTTTCTATTGCTAAATTTTCAAAATATTAGAGACTTTTCAGATATAATTTTCTCGGTAACGATTACATTTAAGGAATAGATTAAATCTAGTGAAATTACATTATGTAGCACAGCTCTGCGTTATTCTTTTTGAGAAAATCTTATTTGTTTTACACGTACAAGGAGCAGCTGCGTGTAAGGATGGGAAAGGTCCCAGCATTTGGGATATATTCTCCCATATTCCAGGTTAACTTTCAATATGTAGATAGCAGCTCATCAATATTTCTGCATTTCTACATTTCTTTTCTTGGTTAAAAATTTCCAATCTCAGTTTTCCTTATTTGGGTGAGTGTTGATACCGGTGTTTCAGTTGAATTTAACGGAGTATTCATTGGAACAGAGGTAAATTTAATATTTAAGATATTTTTATATATTAGATAATAGATTACTAGATACTCTACTTAATTTTGTTTTTAGTTTTGACACTTTAATGAAGCAATGTTTATCAAATTTATAAAAATATATCTGAAACTAAACTTGAATTAAGGAAATTAATAAATATATATATATTCAAACAACACAATTTTGTTTTTTTTTTTTTTTGGGAATTAGGTTATTTTTTTTCCTCAACAACTTTAACTATAGGAGTGTTTAAATTGTTTTTTTGATAGTGGAAATGGATTTACATGATCAAAAACCCTTTAGCACTTAAAATCTTGAAATATTGCTGTAAACCAAAATTCCCAAAATTTCTATCATTTGTCTGTCAAAATTTTGCAAGAATTTCTACAATTTTCTGGGCAAATCTCTCACCTGGTTAGACTACTCTATTTTTTAAGTACCTAGAGTTTCAATTCATTTTGTTATAGTGTAATCTAAAGTGGCTTCAAATTTTCCCCCAAAATAATGAAAAATTTGGCACCATTTTGTTAAAATCCAGCTTAGAGTGGTCAAGCTTCAAGATTTTGAGTGCCTAAGGGTTTTTTATGGTGTTCAATCCATTTCCACCATTAAAATTAAGATTCAAAAACTCTTACTATCAATTTTTTTCTAAAAAAAATAAACAAATTTCGGAATTTAGACAAATTTACCACCTGTAAAGAAAACAAAGCATGACTTAATAAATAAATAGAATGATTTTAATAATTTATTTAATATATACCAATAAAATGATTTAAAAAAATAAAATGATATAATTAAATAGCGTTTATTTTATTTATAATAGTTTTTATTGAAAAATATTTAAAATTTAAAATATATTATAATTAAAATAAATTATTTGAAAAATATTCAATAATTGCAAAATAATATTTTAATTTATTTTTTATCTTTAAAATATAAAATTTTATTAACTACCACTAAGGTTAATATGGTCTATTGGAACTTAAGAAAGAAGTGGTTAATTGAGACTATTTAAGATTTTATTTTTCTGTGATAAAAGATGAGGGAAAGCTTTAGTGACTCAACACGTAAGGAGGTTGGCAGTGGGGAAAATGTTATGGAAATGAGAAAGAATGTGACTAAGGGTGGTAAAATCTAAGAGAAAGTGCTTTTCAACTTCGACTTTCTTAGTGTGGCAAAGGAATTATATTCTTTCGTCCCAAGGAATTTTGGGAATAGACCAACGTCCAGTTTCACTCTGGAGCTCATGAGAATTAGTTTTGATCCTTGCAATATTCATTCGCTTCTTAGCAATGGTTAATAAAAAAAGGTAATTCTGGTTAGCAAGCTTAGGGTTGATTACTTCCTTATAGTATCTTAACTTTTTTTTCCCTTTTAAGTCCTTATCACTCCACAACTTATCCTTAAATTTGGAAGTAATTATGTTTTTAATAGTATCTTTGTTCTCTAAGAGGGTCTCATCTCTTATCTCCCAATGGTCAAGCAAGGACTTGGCATCCTTATGCCCTCCTCGCTTGAGACGGAGGTGGTTTTGGTAACCTTCAATATCCCTAGCTTTCCCATTTGTGAGCTTTTTAATCCCGGACTCCACGTCTTCCAAAGAAAAGGTATGTCTGGGGAGTCATAGAGATTCCTAAGATAGACATCCCATTCCTTTAAAGTGATCAAATTGTTCTCTTTCAATTTATCGACAAGAATGCTCCTCCAAAACTTTCTAGGCTCAACTTTAGAGGGGTGAAGGATAAGATCTTTCTTCTTGTTTATATAGTCTCTTTTTTTCCTTTTGATAAGAGCTTTGTACATCTTGATTTTATCATCCTTAATAGTATCGTTGACAACATCTCCAATCTCTTTCATGGCATATTTACAATCATTTTCATACCATAAATTGGAGGTCTTATTGTTCTTATTATATGATACCTCCTTAGAGAAATTATTAATAGTAATGAAAAAAATAGTAATAAAATTGTGATAAATGTGATCAATATTGTTATTATATATTAAAGAACCTAATCTATATGATAATGTGTTAAAATCAATTTTTATTTTTTCAATTTTAAAACTATAAAAAATAATATATATATATATATAGTTAATAGTAGAGATTTTATGAGATTTTATCCAAAATATTGAAGCGACATACTTTAATATTTTTGTTACAAAATTTAAAACATTTATATATCCTTGCATTATTTTTGCTGTCACTGAGAACGTGGATCCGGCTTTGAAGGATATGGTGATTATGACAATGGCACAACTCCGCTGGAACAAACGTTAAATGATTTCGGACGAGTGAAGTACCATTCAGACCATTTATCAGAACTCCTTAAAGCCATAAGATACGCTAATAGCTAATAATGTGAGATTTATTTAGTTCATGAGTAAATTGCAATGGCATGCGTGCGGATGTGAAGGAATTTGATAGAATGATAGGGTTTGCCTTGTGTGTTGCAATGGTGCTCTCAAACAAATAGCGATGGAGGTGAGGTTCGGGGTTATATTGTATGGGGGCTTTTAGACGTCTTTGAGTAGGGGTTTGGGTATAGCTATCGATATGGGTTATATTATGTGGATAACAGCAATACTTTGAAAAGATATCGGAGGGCGTCGGCGCATTGGTTTAGGAATATGCTCAAACCCATAAGGGACGTCTCCTAGTTTTATAATGGATATGTACAATTTACTTCTTAGCATATCTCTAATCTTTTTTAGCTTAACCAGTTCTGATACCATGATAAAAAATGGATCTACATTAGCTATTGATTGAATAGCTCTCCAGGTGGGAACTTAGAGAGTGTATACACACTCATACACAACCTGACTATTAAGTCAGATAAGCCTTAATGATATAGGCTTTCACACTGACGAGATGGTTTCAACCACTCCCGATATATTAGGACTTGAGATCTAATCTTAACATCTCAATCCTATCATCATCATAACAACAATCTAATTATGACTTTCTCCATTAATTCCAACACTAGTCCTATCAAAGTGTGAGAAAAAGTGAGCAGCGGCAACATCTACGGTCGGGAAATATGTCAACGTAAATATGTCAACGTAATTAGTATGCTTTAAATTATTTATAATCACAAAGAAAGAAATATGTCAACATAATTAGTACGCTTTAAATGATTTATAATCACAAAGAAATATGCATCATTTGAATATGGAGAAATTATTTATAACATAAATCCGCAATATTCCTACATTTATGTAACCGGCACCGCGTTTATGGTTTTAGTTTTAAGCCATTGTTTCTATGCTGGAGTTTAATTATAGTATTTTGTTATTTTATGTTTGAGCCATTTTGCTATGCCTGTGTTTAAATATAATTATTTTATTATTTTAGGTTTAGATAAGATGAGTGATATAATTGTATAGAGATAAATTTAGTTTATTTAAAAGAAATTTAAATTTTAACATCAAAATTAATATACAAATTATATATTTTAGATTTATTATTTCAATTTATGGTAAATTTTAAAATAATTATGTAACATTTAAAAAAATTAATAGAAATATTTTAATGAGATTATTACCTAAAATATTTAAAAATATTATATGGTTATAAAAAATTGTTTATATTAAATAAAAAAATTGGAAAACACAATTTTTTGTGGTTAAAACATTTCAAGTAATTTCATTATTATATATTTTTTTTGTCTTTTTGTCCTTTTTCTTTTTTAGTTAATATTTTTAAGTCATTTCTTTTTTCTAAAATTGAGAATATATATATATATATATATATATATATATATGAGGGATATAAAAAATGCCTTAGAGATTAATTTCTTGATGTGGAAATTTCTTTAAGAGTGCAAAAATTTGCACCTCAACAAATTTGATGGCTCTCTGTAGTTGCTAGATATGTTGTTAAGATGGATTTATACTGGTAATATTATTAGAATTTCATACAATGACTTCTTTCTATTTTCTCCAATTATTTACCCAATGCTTGGTATCTTTATGTACTCATATGTGGTTCTAGTGGGTTTGGATGGATTTGAAGCTAGACTTTTGTCATTCATGTTGTTTATATTATTCTTGTATGGTAAATAGCTAATTATAGCTATATTTTTAGCGGAGAAAAACTAGTTTTTATGAGTAGGATACCTATATGACCTTTTGATTAATCCAAAATATTGAATATTTTAAACAATATCATGAAGCATGATATGGGGGTCATATGAAGTGAAAGAAAATAAAGTGGTTGGGGAAGGCCAAGGTTTAATCCTGGAAAATATAACAATATCAATGCATTAAATGATTTTGAGGGATATTAATTGTGACATTTAGATGGACAAGCAAGCTCTTCTTCTCTTTTTCTAGGAGTTCCTTAATTATGAAATTTAAATAGTAAATGAAGCTAGTATTTTGGGACTTAGAATCACTCAATAGTCACTCAGAATAAATCATTCAACAAAAATCAAACACATGCATTTTTTAGGCATCAAAAGTTCTACAAGTACATATAACTTTCATAAAAATTTTAAAAAAAATCCAATGTATTCAAAATCTTGTTTTCATTGGAAAATTTATGAGACTTTGACCAATTGAAAGAGCTTTAATATAGTGGATTATGAAAAAATAATAACCCAAATGGGATGTGTACTTGAAACTTAGATATAAAAGATTTAATTCTTATTTCTTAGTTATCCCAAATATCCCATAATCGATGTAGAATTGATAAAAATATATTTTAAATTTAATTTTAATTCTTTATTTAATTCTTGATTCTAAATATTTTATTAAATAATTTAATATCATATTTAAAAAATATATGTTAATTTTAAATTTCGTAATTTTTTTAAAAAGTTTTATTAATTCTTTTTATTATATAAATAAAAATATTATAAAAAATAAAATTTAAAAGGAGAAGATGAAAATGTAACTAATAAACATGGTTTTTATCTTTATCTTTTTTTATACATTGAAGAATTAAATTATACACTTAAAAATTAAAAAAATCCTATAGTGTGTAAAAATAAATTTTTTTAGTTGTGGGGTTTTGGTTAAATGGTGATGAGGGGGTTGTTATGGCACTCGTGAGAGGTTCAATTCTCTTTTCAGATTGGGGTGATGTAAAAATGATAAAAAATGAAAGGTCCTACCAAATTTATAAAAAAAACAATTTTATTTCTCATCATCAATTTCATTTGGTAGTCTTTTTTTTTAATAATAATATGATTTCTATTTGATTTCCAATTAAATAATTATTTTGTAATCATTTTTTTTTTATAGATAAAACATTAGATGATTTGAGTGAATTATAATGATTAATATCATATACTTCCATATATAGGTATAGTGGCCTTATAGTGGTTAAGACCACCCATGGTTAATACTATCCAATAAAAAGCTTAATTTTCAAGTTTAGTATGTCTTACATTCAACAATATAAAGAGTAAATGATGATGATTATTATTTATTTAAAATATTTATTGTTATATAAAAAAAATAATGATACTTTTTGGGAATTGAAATTGTAGGCAAAGTATAAATGTTCATATTCAATAATAAAGTCTAAATTATTACATTAAAACTTATCATGCTATTTGTAAAATCATTGTTCTCAACAATAACAAACATTCTTCTCAAACATAAACCCAATTAACTTTAATAATAAAAACCCAATTAACTTTAATAATAAAATGTTATAGATTATAAATTTAAATTATATATATTTTTAAATTATTAATGTTAAAATAACTTTAATAATAAAATATTATAGATTATAAATTTAAATTACATATATTTTTAAATTATCAATGTTAAAATGTAATTTATTAAAAAAAAAAAAATTAGTATTTTTTGAAAATTAAAATTATATATATAATGAATAAGTGTTAAACAAATAGTTTTTATTAAAATTATAGTTTTGAATAAATAAAATTATTATCTCTTTCAAAAATAAATTTAAAATTCTTAGAAATTAGAAACTTGGGATTCCTAATCTTTGAGAAGAAAAAAAAATCATTTTGAAAAGCTATGGTCCCATCTTCCATAGTTAGCATAGATAAAGTGAATTTTGGCCAAGGGAGCCGCTTCATGTGAACACTTGATGGAAATATTAGTAACCGAGAAGTGATCTCCATATGTACCCTTTTGTCAATGTTTGCTATTCTCAAAATATTGTAAATTTTTATGGATGCCTCTGGCACACTGATTAACAATGACAAATCTAACGTCTACTTCTTTAATACTCTAACAGCCACTGAACGGTTTATATCAAGGACCTTGGGTTTTCAAATTGGCACCTTGCCCATGAAATATTTGGGATTTCCACTGAATCAATCCTCGCTATGGATAGCAGGGTGGGCAGAACTAATCTCTAAACTCCATTCTCGGCTGCAAAACTGGACGTTCAGAGCTCTTAACGCAGCTAGTAGAGTCATCTTACTAAAATCAGTTCTTCAGGCAATCCCTATTTATCAGCTATCAGGTAGAGCGGTTTCGAAGACAGTTTGTAACAATCTTATGAAAATTTTCAGGAAATTCCTCTGGCAAGGAGCACAAGACACGAGGAAATGGGCACTATTATCTTGGGAGAAGCTTATTAAAACCAAAAAATCAGGGTGAATAGGGCTTCGGGACCCTTATATTCTCAACCAAGTAATGGGCGCTAAGCTATGGTGGCGATGGATTCAAGGTGGTCCAGATCTATGGAAATTAATATGGGAAACTAAATATGCAATTCCAAATACCATTGTGGGGAAACTGAAAGTGGACATTACTCCTAAAGGATCTGACATCTGGAACTTAGCAGCTAGCAACAGAGATCTTATGATAGCATAGCTTCTGGGAAGTGCGCGGTGGTAGAACCGCATTGTTTTGGGAGGATTCATGGCAGCAACGGGAGAAAATATTGAGTCGACTAGACTTAGGAGAAATCTTCTTATTCACAAACATTCCAACCCAAAGATTTGTTTACAAATATTGGAATACTAAAGAGGAAAGCCAATGGAAAATTTGGAAACAAATAGAGCATTAGCCGAATGCACCCCCTCACGGAACAATGGAACAACTTTGTCAAAGAAATGAAAACTAGAATAGTGTTGAGAGCAACAGGGGATGATATATTAAGATGGGGTTATCACTCGAAAGGTATGTTCACAATTGACGAGGCTTACCATATTAAGTCAAATAACCATCAAGCACTGCCAGGGCCAATTTGGAATAAAATCTGGAGTTTGAATTTTTGGCCAAAAATTGAATATTTCATGTGGTTGTTAACCCATAGAAAAACTCTAACATGGGATCATCTTCAACATCAAGGCATTCAAGGCCCATCTCTTTGTGTTATGTACAAAAGGAAGGAGGAAAATATAGAACACCTTTTTAACAGTTGTACCTTGGCAAATGAAATTTGGAAATTAAATGAAGCAGTCTTTGAACAGTATAATAGGGATAACACCATCGTTAATACAACCATCTGCAATTGGAGGAAGGGAGGGTATAAGATTGAAGTGGTTAACTAGGCTTGGCGCTTATCTATAGGATTCATTCTCAGGGGAGTTTGGGTATCTCATCTTCCATTACAAAAAGCTTCTGCCTATTTTGCATTCAGCTATGGATAATTACAATAGTCTCACAAGATTCAATCTTATGTGTTTTGCTCCTGTATTATTGTGCTCTTGTTGGACTTCACTAAAGACAAATCTGATGTTTCTTCAAGCCTGCCAGCATGTATAAACTCATGGATTCTATTTTGAAAAATAAAAATAAGGTTGAAAAAAATTATTAATTTGAAGTTAATTTGATAGTTGATTTTGAAAATATTTTGTAAAGATGGAATTGAGGGTTAAGTTGATATTGAAAAAAATTATTAATTTGGTCATTAATTTTGAGAATGTTTTGCAATTAGAAGTGGTCCATTTGTAAATATTCCTTACATTTTTCAGAAAACAGGGTGTATCCTGTCCAAGTTTGCAGACCTGGTGTTGCAACATGGTGAAGAACCAACCAAGTTTGAAGACCTGGTGTTGCAATTTGGTGGAAATTTTTTGGGTGATAAAGGATTTTACATTGAACCAATAATATTTTCAGATGTAGAGGTATTATTTGTTTAATTTATATTTTTCAAAATGTTAGTATATATATAGAAACTATGTGATGGTATATGCATTTTCTACATAATTACTATTTCTACAAATTTGTGCAGAATGGTATGCAGATTGCAAAGGAAGAAATATTTGGATCATATTGCCAGTTCCCAAACCACAGCAGATACTGATTTAGAATCCCAGATTGAATTGGCATGAATATCTCTGTCGGGTAGAAATCAAATTGCGAATCTGACAAAGTTGATAGCTATTGATATGGTGTAAAGTTGTATGGAAATTTACGCATAGAATAAGATAGACATAAATTTCAATACACATATCTTGCTTAGCAACTATTGGATCTCTTTAAAAATCTTACGACGTTTCCTTTGCGACATTTGCTGATGTTGCAATTGCTAGTTACGCCTTAAGGCGTTCTTATTTGAAAACAACTTCCCTAGCTGCCAATGTGTCTATGTCTGAGCCATTGGATCAAACGTTAGACGATTGAAATGTTTTAGGCCATTAGATCCACAAGTAAATAGTTTTATATTTTTTTTTATAATGTTAGTTTTTTTTCCCATGGTGGTCAGAGACACTAAAAATTCAAAATAGATATAAAAAAATAAATAATAATAATAATAATAATAATAAACTGTAAAAACGACTCATGGTATTGACCCATGGTATTCATGTGGAATATAGTTTATTAAATTATTTCACAAGACATGATTTATCTTGAGCAATAATGATGAATGTTCATAATTCTCATTTCTTAAATAACACTAAATTTACCTCTAGTTACTTAATTTTAATAGTTTGTAACTACATAACATTTTGTAACTACATACATACTCTTTTCGATTTTGCCTTAAGGCGTTTTTATTTGAAAACAACTTCCCTAACTGCCAATGTGTCCATGTCTGAGCCATTGGATCAAATGTTAGATGATTGAAATGTTTTAGGCCATTAAATCCACAAGTATATAGTTTTATATTTTTTTTTATAATGTTAGTTTTTTTTCCATGGTGGTGAGAGACACTAAAAATTCAAAATAGATATACAATAAAATATAAAAATAGCCCATGGTATTCATGTGGAATATAGTTTATTAAATTATTTCAGAGATCATGATTTATCTTGAGCAATAATGATGAATGTTCATAATTCTCATTTCTTAAATAACACTAAATTTACCTCTAGTTACTTAATTGCAATAGTTTGTAACTACATACATACTCTTTCCGATTTTTTTGTTAATGAAAATCAAATTTCTCCCATTAAAAAAAAGTATATACATATCTTTAATTACCTAATTGTAGCTAAAAAATATTACATGTTTTTTACTTTATAATCATACAAAAATTTCATATTATATGATGTCAAACTTACTCAACTTTTTATTTTGAAATTTTAAACAAAGTTTTTCACTACATAATTTTAGCTTTTATAAATTTTTTTTATTTTTCAATTCAAACAAAACTTACTAAAGAAAAAATTCACTCAGTCCTTATTATAGATTATAGTTTTACAAAATTGGTACTATGTGATTAATAATAGAGTAAGTTGACATAATCCTAAGGGGTTCTTTTACAAGTTTTATCATAACCTTTCCCATCATCCAATATATATTGTAGAGTCTTTTGAAGAGAGAGTGTATTCTAGTTTATAACCTTATCCACAATCAAAGAAAATGGCTAGGGATTTCACAAAGTATTAGTTTGTAACCTGATCCACAATCAAAGAAAATGACTAGGGATGTGACAAGTTATCATTCACACAGTTGAAATGGATCATATTAGATACATGGTGGCCACAGACACTAAAAATTCAAAATAGATATCTATTATGACATCCATATTCTCTACAAACCATCCAAATTTCCCATCTTATACAACAATTTATAACAATAACCGCTCAATTTACTCTCCAATTTTTTAAACCCCCACCCATGCTAGGGACATCAAAGTGTAAAATCAAATGTTCATGTGGTTTTTTTAAAGGGTTCATAAACAAAACAGACAATGAGAAAGTCAATAGTGTGGTATAATAACTTATTTTTGAATCATTGTGACAAACAAAACATCACATTAGCTCACAAAATATATCTAATGCTATAAGGATATGAGATGATAACAATGTTTTGAATTATGATAACTAGGTGACAACCAAAAATAAGTTTTAGCCACAAGAAAAAAAATCACAACAACTCACAAAATATATCCAAGGTTGCAATGAACCCCATACATAGTGATGGGCATCATGGGAATTTTAGTGAACATAGAACACCACCCTAAAAATTCTATACCCTTGATCAATTTAGAATAATCTAAGATGTCTAGATTGGATGCAGAGCTGGGTGGTACAATAATTGAGGATGCTTCTTAAAGGGTAAGGGAATTTAAATTCTCTATCCTTCCACTAAAGCTATAAAAAGTGAGACTTGTAGATTATAGTTTTACAAAATTGACACTATGTGATTAATAATAAGTTACAAACATTAGGTATTTTAAAAGGTATTTAAAAAGTAATAAGAGGAAGGTATACGAGGGCCATGGTAATTAATGTGATTCTTTGTACTATTTTTATTTAAAATAGTAATTTTTTTTGTATTTTTTAAATGAATGTTGTTAAATGTGTTGTAATCTTTTTATTTAAAATAGTCATTTATATTTGTATTTTTTAAAATGAATATTTCTAAATGTGTAATTGAGTAAACTATATTAAATTGATATTCTAATTTTTAAGATATTTATTTAAAAAATTCAAAGTATGGTGAGTTTTGTTTTATTAAGCTTTGAGTCTAGATGTGCAGAGAATGAATCTATCTCAAGTCTCAAAGAAGATTCTCATCCCAAAAAAGATTCTTCTTTCTCTTCTTATTCTAGCTTGCGCCTTAACACTCCTCTCCTCCTCACTGCGCAAATTTAAACTATGAGGCACAAGGTAGTTGTTGCATGTAGGAACATTTAGATATGATAAGAAAAATGTGATACTCTATTGTAATTTTCTCTACAAATGTGATGGCAAGTGTGCTCTAAATGTTGACAATTTCATGGTTAATGTAGTATAAGCTACATGAAAATTTACAGTCTTGTATACAAGATTAAGAAAGCTATGCCCAATATCCAACACCATAGAGCAATACATGTTCACCAATTCAAGAGTTTCCTATGCCAAATATCCAACACCATAGAGCAAGACATGTTCACCAATTCAACGGTTGCTTCCAAATCTCTCTGAGTGCCAGAGTTGTTTTCTCAGTAAACCTGTTTTTACTGCTCTTCAACTCATGAAAGCCATCATTGTTTCATATAGGAGCATTTAGTTATGATAAGAAAATTGTGATACTATCTATTATCCCTTTTTAGTTTTTTAATGATTCAATTAAGATTAACATTTGTATGTTGTCATGAGGAGATTTTTTATTTTTCATGTCAATCACCTTTTATAACTCTAGGAGGTTCTTAATATTGCCTTTTTTTTTTTTGAAATGGAACCCAATTATATATTTAAAAATATGATTAGGTAAGAGAATTTTAGGATTATAATTTTTTTTTCCAAGTTGACAATGTGAATGTTTATTTACCTAAATTTGGCTCCCATGTTCAATACCTCCCCATGGGGTTTGAAGATAATAGGTAATGGAAATTCAACGACATATAAAACAAATAATTTATCCATAAAAAAATCGGTTCTATATATTATAGTAGTTCTGGCTTGAGCAATGTTTCAATTTGGCATTCAATTGTTTATTAATAAAGTTGTTTTACTTAGTAAGGAGTACAATAATTTTGTAATAAAATAATAGGAGAAAACATATTCACAATATAATTTAATTGAATAAATAGATGTGTGTAAAATAATTTAATAAGAAACTAGATTTGTAATTATAAAATATAAAACTATACTATTAAAATTGTGAATTACTTTGTATTTTTTGTTTCTTATGTATATAGAGAAAGAATAAACCAAGTTTGGAGTTAATAAAATACCTCATAACATAAAGAACAATACCTCCTTCCAAAAATGTCTCCATATTATTATGGCATTCACTTTCTTTTATACCAAGACTATTGTTATTCATATACAATATAAAATTTATGACAAGCATGAAATTAGCATTCAGATATGTAGATGAACTTGGAGTAAACTCTATTTCTGTTAATAAAGATTCTCTTTATTTACATCTATGCTAGATAGATTTTACTTTAATGTATTTAAAATATCTTATTTGAGTTACATGCTCATTTCATGCTTGTTTCAGAGGATTATTAATCACCAAAGGATTTTCACCCCCAATTTCCTATTTCAATATCTATAATTTTTTTTTTTATATATGTGAACATATTATGTTGTTTTATATATATGTTTTCACCCACAATTACCTATTTCAATATCTATAACAAAATTTTCTGGTTGATAACTCTTATCATCAATATCTTTGAAACCTTCACGACCCGCTTCCATGGGAGAAAAAATTGCCTTTCATTCCTTCACAATGTCTCCTTCTCTACAACAACTTATTTCTTCTAAGCTACTCTTATCATCAATATCTTTGAAACCTGCATGACCTACTTCCATGGAAGCAAAAATTGCCTTTCATTCCTTCACAATGGCTCCTTCTTTGCAACAACTTATTTCTTCTAGGCTACTCTTATCATCAATATCTTTGAAACCTCCATGACCTGCTTATATGGAAGAAAGAATTGCCTTTCATTCCTTCACAATGACCCCTTCTCTGCAACAACTTATTTCTTCTAGGCTACTCTTTCCTATGATATTGCGTTACGATGTTTCTTTTGTAACATGTGGTGCAATTGCTAGTTTATTATGATGATGATGATTAATGACCAAGGCCAATATGGTCTATTGGAACTTAAGAAAGAAGTGGTTAATTGAGATTATTTAAGATTTTATTTTTCTGTGATAAAAAAGGAGAGAAAGAAAGATTCAGAGGTCACTGTAGTTTTCATGACTCAACAAGTCAAGGAGGTTGGTAGTGGGGAAAATGTTATGGAAATGAGAAAGAGTGTGACTAAGGGTGGGACAATCTAAGAGAAAGTCCTTTTCAACTTCTCAACTATTCCTACCTATTCTCAACTATTCCTACCTATTCTCGCTAAAGTTAATATATGAATGACTTTCCCCGTACATCCATCGCTCTCAACTACTCCGCCTCCTGCTACTCGTGTAATATTCGGTAACTAGATTTGTCAAGCTTCGCATTCTCTTTAAAGAATAAAATGTAATCTATAGAAATAACTTGTGAGGAAACGTGATGTTGACTGATGTTACCATTCGTTTTCCAGAAAGCTTTATAACCTGCTGAGCATCGGGCCTTCAACTAAATGCAAAGCCAACACTTTACGTGCAAGATGGCAGGAATTAGAGCTTCAATCTTATTGTGCATCTCTTTGCAGCAGCTTTCACTCTATCATGTCTTAATCATCGTTCTGAATATTGGAGAAGTTAATGCAGCAGGATCGCCTTCTCTAAGTATACATAGAAACATGTTTCCAAAGGATTTTAAGTTCGGCGCCGCCACATCTGCCTATCAGGTCCTTTCTTTTACCATCATTTTTCATGCACCTTAATTCAATTTATATTCATTTTTACTCTCAAGTGATTGAGTTTTCAGTGTATCAAATATTTTTGGGATTTAATTTTTGTTGAGTTAATTTTAAAATTTAAGATGATTTATTAAATTTGAGTTAGTTTTAAAATTTAAGATGATTTATTAAATTAATTTAGATAATGATGGAGTGTCCTGTTAAGTTAAGTTATAGGTTTGGAATTTTGTGAGAAAATAAAACAAGGTGTGGCTCAAGCAAGATACCATCTCCAATCATTTAGATACCTCTAGTCAAGAGTTTTCGAAACACAACTCAAATCACTTGAAAAAGAAAAACCAAAATAAAAAAAATTATCAAAGTTATCACAAGATCAAATATCAAATACTCTTTTGCAACTTTATTTTGGTGATGCTAAAATTTACGGAAAAGAGCTGGAAGGAGCTGGCTACGAGGATAATTTTTGAAAAAACATTATTTGTTTGTAAAATCTCTTTCGGTAATAATCACATATAATGGAACGTTGTCGACGCGTTTCGAACCAATCAGTGTGGTTCATCATCAGGACTAGGTGAGAAATCAGATCAAATCAATAAGCTTAAATAGATGTAGAGATCAGATCAAACCAACATTATTTGTTTGTTTTACAGGTAGAAGGAGCTGCCCACGAGGATGGGAAAGGCCCCAGCATTTGGGATAAATTCTCCCATATTCCAGGTTAACTTTCAATTCACACATACATACAAGAAGCTTAAGGTCAATAGGAGTTTTTATCTTTTAATTGAAGTACGTGAATGTAGGTAAAATTGCGGATGGAAAAAATGGGGATGTTGCATTGGATCAATACCACCGTTATAAGGTAGCAGCTATTAATTACCAGAAGATGCAGATTTCCGGTATCATTATCCATTGTGTTTTGTGACGGTTGATGGGTTTTAGATTATTTGTGCGATCATGTGCAGGAAGATGTTAAGCTAGTGAAGTATATGGGCATGGACGTGTATCGATTTTCTATTTCTTGGTCACGCATATACCCCAGTAAGGCCTTCATACTTATATTATCAATATAAGTGAATATCGTCTTCCTTGGGTGGTTAAATAGTTGCATTGATTCTTTTACAGAGGGCTCCCCAAGACACGGAGGAGTCAACCCAAAGGGAATCGCTTACTACAACAATCTCATAGACGAGCTACTCAAAAATGGTATCAGACAAATATTAACTACACAATCCAAATCCAAATAAATTAGAGGAATAGTGCATCTCACCTTTGATCTCTTCAGAGTTTTGAAAAAATGAGAAAGGATAAAAAAATGTGACGTCTTTAAATATTTTTAATTTCAATTTTATTATATATATTGAAATAATCTCAATTTAATAAAAAAATATTATAGTTTGTTTTCATTAAATTAATTATAATGTTTTTTTTTTAATTATATTAATTTTAGTTTAATATTTCTTATTTACCTATAATTTTATAAATTTATTTATATTTTCATTAAAATTATATATATATATATATATAATTTCATTAGATTTACCATAAATATTTAATTATAACCCTATTTGAATATTTAAAATCGTGAAATCGAAATCCATGTGTATATGTATATATTCTTTTTTAAATTAAATATAAAATAAAGAATAAAACATTAATTTGACTATAGATATTTAATTATAACTCTATTTGAAATTGTAAAATTGAAATTTAATTATAACCATTACATTTTTATTACAGAAATAGTACCTTTTGTCACACTGTATCATTGGGACTTACCGCAAACTCTGGAGAATGAGTATGGAGGATTCCTTAGCAAAAAAATTGGTGTAAGATTCACTCATCCTCTCATACTTTTATATTGTTATATCGTAATACATAATGCTGCATTTTTATAATTTATTCCATTTTCCTTTCTTTCTTGCAGGAAGGATTTCGGCCTTTTCGCAGAAGAATGTTTTCGAGCTTTTGGGGACCGTGTCAAGTATTGGTGTACTATAAACGAACCATTTACCTTTGCATATTTGGGGTACGATGTAGTGATTGCGGCGCCTGGGCGCTGTTCCGCTGGATTTGGAAACTGTACATCTGGCAATTCCGCGACAGAGCCCTATATCGTATCCCACAATATGCTTCTTGCACATAGCATCGCTGTAAAAATATATAGGACTAAATACCAGGTACTCAGAATTTTCAGCTCTTTTTAAAAAGTGATAACTAATTTTCAACTTATACGAGATACACCCAGAGTAGAATTGGAATGTGTGAATATTGAAAATAAATTGCAGGGAAAGCAGAAAGGTTCGATAGGCATAGTAGTTGCAGCAAATTGGATGGTGCCATTCTCCAATTCTTCACTTGATGAAGCGGCTACGCAGAGAGAGATTGACTTTATAATAGGATGGTATCTACATTATAACTAAACACACAATTTGTTCTCAATTATTTAGCTAGAGAACACAGAATTTGTTCTCGAGTATTTAGCTACTATTTACCATTAATAATAATGTATTTTTGTTTGTTTTCGGATTATCAAAAGGTTTATGGATCCATTGACATCAGGGAAGTACCCTGAGTCTATGAGGAGGCTAGTTGGGGCACGTTTACCACGCTTTACCAGTGAAGAGGCGAGGGAGTTGAAAGGGTCATTTGATTTTCTTGCTTTAAACTATTACACAACATATTTCACAACTAACAACCCTCATCCACCAAATCCTCGGCATACGGATTACATTCTCGATTCCCGTGCTACTGTATCGTGTAACATTGCAAGCCATCCATTTAAATTTACATTTCTTTTGGTTTAACCAAACAGTAAACCCATCGTGTTTTTTTTTTTATTAAATAGCTTCAACCTTAATATTTTAATTAAGTGGGTGATTGTTGTTGGTGGTGTTTCAGTAGAAATTAACGGAGTTTACATTGGATCAGAGGTAAAGCGAATATTTCTGATCATTGTATACATTAAATTAGGATTTAATTAAGATTTACATAAAAGAAAAAATTGGGTGTTGTGCAGGAAGGTGTGGACCTATTCAGATCTTACCCAGCTGGTATAAGGGGTGTTCTAAGTTATATCAAACATCGCTATAACAACCCTCCCATCTACATCACCGAAAGTGGTATGTCATCGTTAATAGTAGAGATTTTATGAGATTTTATCCAAAATATTGGAGCGACATACTTTAATATTTTTGTTACAAAATTTAAAACATTTATATATCCTTGCATTATTTTTTCGGTCACTGAGAACGTGTATCCGGCTTTGAAGGATATGGTGATTATGACAATGGCACAACTCCGCTGGAACAAACGTTAAATGATTTTGGACGAGTGAAGTACCATTCAGACCATTTATCAGAACTCCTTAAAGCCATAAGGTACGCTTATATTAATATTGTGAGATTATTTAGTTCATGACAAAATTTCAATGACATGCGGATGTGAAGGAATTTGATAGGGTTTGCCTTGTGTTTGCAATGGCGCTGTCAAACAAATAGCGAGGGAGCTGATGTTCGAGGGTATTTTGTGTGGGGGCTTTTGGACGTCTTTGAATGGAAGTTTGGGTATAGCTATCGATATGGGTTAAATTATGTGGATTACAGCAATAATTTGAAAAGATATCCGAGGGCGTCGGCTCATTGGTTTAGGGATATCCTCAAACCCATGGAGACCTGTCCTATCAAAATGTGAGGAAAGGTGAGCAGCGGCAACATCGATAAATATGTATGATTACCCAGTCACGGGTTCACAGTGACAGGTCTTTTTCCAAGGGCTTTTTACCTGTTCAAAAAAGCATCCTCTGTGTACCTAATAATTATGTTTCCTCGTGGGCCTTGTACATAAAAGGTATCCACTGTGTTGTACCCACACACTGTTACATGTGTCGGATGGACCGAATCTCTGTGTGGATGTCACTTCGGTGTTACCCGAAAGAAATGATTCTCCATCCACTTGTCAATAATCCGATGGCTCTACAAGAATGTTTGTCCCCCCTCATTTCCTATAAAAGGAGGGTTAGGCTAATTCTTGAGGCATTCGCATTCGGAGAGTCTTGAGTCATTTGTGTGTTTTGATTCTGAGTCGAGCTGAAGCTCCCTGCTATGCATCTGCGAGAAATTTCTCGATCTGCTTACATCACGGTGCTAAGACTCAAGTCTTTAGGTGATCTGAAAAGCCTGCGTGTTTATGTGCTCGGCATAGGCAAGAACCTAAGGTGGCCAGATCAATAGATCGATTCTGCAAGTAAGTCTGTCTATGTGTTGTGTGTTCTGTAGAGAACTCTGAGACAGAGTCTGCAACTGGCCAGGAAGCCTCTAGTAAAGCTCGCACATTTATTGTGTAGCTAAAATCTGGTAAATGCCATTGCAGTGAATCTCTCGAAAGAGATCTTGATTTCCAGTCATATATTCTGAGTTTTGTAATTTGCTTTGTAATATCATTTTGATATCAATAAAGAGAAAAGTGTTTTTCAAAAATTCCGCATTGTTAAATACTGTTACTCTGTGCATTTAAATCGTCTGCTAAGACACTGTTTGTCATTCTCAAAGTCTTGAAAGTTCGCTAGTTCGCCAGAGGTTCGCCAAACCACTAAGATATGCCAAGGCTGCAAAAGGCGAGGGAAGCCGTGAAAAAGGCCGTTAGATGCGAGAATGTGAGAATAGGTTTGTGTATGGGTTCATCGCTGAGTTCACATAAAGAACTTTTGAAAAATTGACAATGATTTCGGACGAGTGAAGTACCATTCAGACCATTTATCAGAACTCCTTAAAGCCATAAGGTACGCTTATATTAATATTGTGAGATTATTTAGTTTATGACAAAATTTCAATGACATGCGGATGTGAAGGAATTTGATAGGGTTTGCCTTGTGTTTGCAATGGCGCTGTCAAACAAATAGCGAGGGAGCTGATGTTCGAGGATATATTGTGTGGGGGCTTTTGGACGTCTTTGAATGGGTGTTTGGGTATAGCTATCGATATGGGTTAAATTATGTGGATTACACCAATAATTTGAAAAGATATCCGAGGGCGTCGGCTCATTGGTTTAGGGATATCCTCAAACCCGTGGAGACCTGTCCTATCAAAATGTGAGGAAAGGTGAGCAACGGCAACATCGATAAATATGTCAACATAATTAGTATGCCTTTAATTGACAAAGAAATATTGTATGATTACCGGGTTCACAGTGACAGGTATTTTCCTGAGGGCTTTTTCCCTGTTCAAAAAGGCATCCTCTCTGTATCTGATAATTATGTTTCCTCGTGGGCCTTGTACATAAAGGGTATCCACTGTGTTGTACCCACACACTGTCACATGTGTCGGACGGACCGAATCTCTGCGCGGATGTCACTTCGGTGTTACCCGAAAGCAATGATTTGCCATCCACTTATCAATAATCCGATGGCTCTACAAGAATGTTTGTCCCCCCTCATTTCCTATAAAAGGAGGGTTAGGCTAATTCTTGAGGCATTCGCATTCGGAGAGTCTTGAGTCATTTGTGTGTTTTGATTCTAAGTCGAGCTGAAGCTCCCTGCTATGCATCTGTGAGAAATTTCTCGATCTGCTTACATCACGGTGCTAAGACTCAAGTCTTTAGGTGATCTGAAAAGCCTGCGTGTTTATGTGCTCGGCATAGGCAAGAACCTAAGGTGGCCAGATCAATAGATCGAGTCTGCAAGTAAGTCTGTCTATGTGTTGTGTGTTCTGTAGAGAACTCTGAGACAGAGTCTGCAACTGGCCAGGAAGCCTCCAGTAAAGCTCGCACATTTACTGTGTAGCTAAAAATCTGGTAAATGCCATTGCAGTCAATCTCTGGAAAGAGATCTTGATTTCCAGTCATATATTCTGAGTTCTGTAATTTGCTCTGTAATATCATTTTGATATCAATAAAGAGAAAAGTGTTTTTCACAAATTCCGCATTGTTAAGTACTGTTACTCTGTGCATTTAAATCGTCTGCTAAGACACTGTTTGTCATTTTCAAAGTCTTGAAAGTTCGCTAGAAGTTCGCCAAACCACTGAGATACGCCAAGGCTGCAAAAGGCGAGGGAAGCCATGAAAAAGGCCGTTAGATGCGAGAACGTAGGAGTAGGTTTGTGTATGGGTTCATTGCTGGGTTCACATAAAGAACTTTTGAGAAATTGACAAACAAGAAACTTAGCAAGGCCAAGTCTGCCCCTGCGTGTGCGGTACTAAACAAGCTTGTTAAAGCCCCTACTAGAAATTGGTATATGAAAAAATTATTTATAATCATACGTTCTTTAATATAACCCGCACTATTCCTACATTTATGTAACCGCGTTTATGGTTTTAGTTTTAAGCCATTTTTCTATGCTGGAGTTTAATTATAGTAATTTGTTATTTTATGTTTGAGACATTTTGCTATGCGTGTGTTTAAATATAATTATTTTATTATTTTACGTTTAGATGAGATGAGTGATATAATTTTATAGAGATAAATTTAGTTTATTTAAAATATTTTTAAATTTTAATATTTTAAGTGGTAAAAATTAATATTCAAATTATATAAATTATACATTTTAGATTTATAATTTTAATTTATAGGAAATTTTAAAAAATTATGTAACATTTAAAAAATATCAATAGAAATATCTCAATGAAACTGGAAATATTTACTACATATATTATATATGGTTATAAAAATGTGTATATATTATATAAAACATTTGGAAAAAACAAGTTTTATGGTTAAAACATTTTAAGCAAACTTACTATTATACATTTTTGTCTTTTTTAAATTTTTCTTTTTAGTTATAATTTTAGTCTTTTGTTTTTCTAAAATTTAAAAAAGATTTGTTGGAATTGCAAATTTAACTTATAATCTACACAATCTAAGTGCCTAAGGTGATTTTTACGCTGTGAAATCTTCATATGATAAAAAACGTACTTTAAACAATGAATATATATATATATATATATATATATATATCTTAATTAGGGATCTAGGAAGTGCCTTAAAGATTAAATTTTTGATGTGGAAACTTTTTTTAGACTGCAAAATTTTGCATTTCAACAAATTTGATCTCTCTCCACACTTGCTAGATACGTGATTAAGATGGATTTATAGTCGTAACATTATTGGTATTTCATGGAATGACTTTTTCCTATGTTATGGAATGACTTTTTCCTATGTTCACCAATTATTTACACAAAACTTGGTATCTTTTTGTTATCCCTAGTTCTAATAAGTTTGGTTGGATTTTGAAGCAATTTTGAGGAGGTTTTTGTCTTTCAAGTTATTTATATTATTCTTTTATAGTAAATAGCTAATTATAACTATATTCCTAGTGGATAAAAACTAATTTTTATGAGAAGGATACCTATATAACCTTTTGATTAATCCAAAATATTAAATATTTTAAACCATATCATGAAGCATGATATTATTTTATTTGGGAGTCATATGAAGATAAGAAAAATAAAGTGGTTGGGGAAGCCAAAGTTTAATCCTGGAAAATACAATAATATCAATGCATTAAATGAAGTTCCAAAGTATAAATAACTTTCACTTTCACAAAAATTGTAAAAGTTCCAAATGGTATTTGTACTTGAAACTTAGATATAAGAGATTGAGTTCTTATTTCTTAGGAATCCAAAATATTTCCATAATAGCTATTTAATGTAGAATTATAAAAAAATATTTAAAATTTAATTTTAATTCTAAATTTTTTATTAAATAATTTAATATAATATTTAAAAAATAAAATTTTATTAATGTTAATTTTAAATTTAGTAAATTTTTTATAAGTTTTATTAATTTTTTTATTATATAAATAATAATATAATAAAAAATAAAACCTAAAAATATATTTAAAAAAGAGAAAGTGAAAATGTAATTAATAAGCATGGACTCTATCTTTATCTTTCTTTTATATACTGAAAAATAAATTATACTCTTAAAAATTAAAAAATCCTATAATTTGCAAAAACAATTTTATAGATAATTAAATAATAACAGCTAGTTTATTTCTAACTGAGGATTACAATATGTTGTTAAGACATTAAGACATTATTGGGTGAAAATGTGAAGTTGGGAAACACTTTTTGCCCTTTTTTGACGTTGAAAATTGTAATTTTCTATGATTTTCAACTTCAACTCCACTAAACTCATATTTTTATTGCAAATTATGCTTTGACATAAAAACAAGAATTGTAGAGAATTGTCTTACCTCCATACCCATATTTTTTTTTTTTTAAATATTGACATATAGAGGGGTAAATTTCTTGTTTACTAACTGCATATTCTTAAAATTTTCAGGCAAACATAAATAGTCACTTTATCATCCTTTACTTTTTTTAGGGAAGGTTATTCATTTTTTGGAAAAAAACCATAGCATCATAATCTGCATATATTGCATTAGTGCATAGACTATTTTTCGGTAATTTTCGGATTAAATCACTATTTTTTATTATTTTTTGAAATAGACGAAGACAAAAAAACAGTGATGTTTCAGTACATTTTATCATCCTTCGATTTTATTTTCAATGTGATCGTCAATAAGAAAAATGAGAGTACCTTTTTGAAGTAGACAGGGAGAGGAAGTGCAGTATGATTTTTTTGAATTTTTTGGTGTCCTCATTTGAAAGTTATTGAATTTTCATTTAGTGCAATTTTTCGAACAATGAAATTCCAGAGTGACACAGCTTAGTAAAAAATTAATAAAAAATTGAATTTTTTAATGAAACTCCACAAATCTCATATCATCAGAAACTAGATTCAGAGATGAATCTAATGGTACTTTGTCCGACATATAAAATTTTGTTTTTGTAGGTATTTTGCCCCTCCAAAGTTGCAGGTTCCTGAAAACTGCAGAATTTTCTGTGTTTTTCGTTGACCAGAAAATCTCGGCCGAGATAATGTCTCGGATGAGAAATTTATAAAACTATCGACCGAGAGTTTAACCCGCCTAAAGTTACATTTAAACGCATGGCCAAACTCTCAGCTGAAAGTTTAAAAAACTCTTAGACGAGAGTTTGCGCCCGAGAGTTTACTCGATGAAACTCTCGGCCGAGAGTTTAGAAACTCTCGTATGAGAGTTTTAAAAACTCTCGTATGAGAGTTTAGAAACTCTCGTATGAGAGTTTTAAAAACTCTCGTATGAGATTTTTATTCCTATAATAAAACACAAAAATTATTAAGTTTTTAGAATTGGTACGTTATATAATTTAAATAGTACTTTATTAAAATTAAAAAATGATAAAAAATAATAAAATTATAATTTTATTTTAAGTTATTTTATTATTATTAATGATAAAAAATACATGAAGATTTAATTAAATAAAATTTGTTACAATATTTTGTAATATCAATGTTATATAAAAAACTAAAAATATTTTTATATAAAACTAATTGATATATTAATATAAATAAAATAAAATTCTAAAACATAAATCAAAATAAAAACAACTATATATAATTTATATAATATTTTTTTTTGAAATTAATGAATAAATTTAAATTTAAAAAACAATTGACTAAATGCAATGAGGTGATAAAGGAGACAATGCATAGCACCTTAATATCGTTATAAATTCTTGGAAATCTCGAGAAATTTTTGAAGTGAGATGAGCTTCTTGGAATGGGTCACTTTATCTTCCACTTGAGTTTCACACAATTAACTTGAAAGGAAGTCTATTTTCCTAGGTATGGATGTAAGGGAATGAACAATATTATTTGAACATTGAGTGAGATGCCCTTCTTGGAATGGGTCCTCCTATATTCCACTTTAGTTTCACAAGATTAAATTGAAATGAAGTTTATTTTCCTAGGTATGGATGTAAGGGGATAAAGAATATTATCTGAAAAGGAAATGAATGTTAAGTGTGACATTCCAATAAGAAGTGTATGGGATTGGAGAATTATGTTATTGCATAAAACTAACCCTTGACCCCTTAAACCCTAATTCCTAACCCATAAACCCTTCACCCCCTAAACCTTAAACCTCTAAACCCTTAACCCCTAACCCATTTACCCCCACTAAACCTCTAAATCCCTAACCCATTTAACCCCTAAAGGGCGAAAACGCGAAGTTGGGAAACACTTTTTGGCATGAGATAGAATTCGGGAGGATTTTTTAATTTCTCGGCCGAGAAAAAAAGTCAACTAAATTTCTCGGCCGAGAGTTTTCAAAACTCTCGTCCGAGAGATTTTAAATATTTTGTATTTTCTCGGCCGAGAGTTTTCAAAACTCTCGGCCGAGAGTTTTCAAAACTCTCGGCCGAGAGTTTTGTGACAAAACTCTCGGCCGCAAACTCTCGGCCGAGAGTTAGAAAAACTCTCGGCCGAGAGTTTTTCTAACTCTCGGCCGAGAGTTTTATTGCGCAAACTCTCGGCCACAAACTCTCGGCCGAGAGTTTTTAAAACTTTTTCCCGGGAGTTTTCCCGCACATAAATTGGTTTAAAACTCTCGGCCGAGAGTTTTAAAAATTCTCGGCCGAGAGTTTTTCTCGGCCGAGAGTTTCTGGTCAACAAAAAACTCAGAAAACTCTGCAGTTTTGAGAAACCTGCAACTTTGGAGGGACAGAACACCTACAAAAACAAAATGTTATATGTCGGACCAAGTACCATTAGATTCGTCTCTAAA
Source organism: Pinus albicaulis (assembly GCA_034641835.2). Lineage (NCBI taxonomy): Eukaryota > Viridiplantae > Streptophyta > Pinopsida > Pinales > Pinaceae > Pinus > Pinus albicaulis. The sequence continues at coordinate 583,496,476 of CM076580.1, read as the reverse complement.
TCTAGTTTTTGATGATGTGAGATTTATGGAGTTTCATTAAAAAATTCAAATTTTTATTAATTTTTTACTAAACTATGTCACTATGGAATTTCATTGTTCGAAAAATTGCACTGAATGAAAATTCAATAACTTTCAAACGAGGACACCAAAAAATTTTAAAAAATCATAGTGCACTTCCTCTCCCTATCTACTTCAAAAGGGTACTCTCATTTTTCTTATTGACAATCACATTGAAAAGAAAATCAAAGGATAATAAAATGTACTGAAACATCACTGTTTTTTTGTCTTCGTCCATTTCAAAAAATAATAAAAAATAGTGATTTGATCCGAAAATTACCAAAAAATATTCTGTGCACTAGTGCAATATATGCAGATTATGATGCTATGGTTTTTTTCCAAAAAATGAATAACCTTCCCTAAAAAAAGTAAAGGATAATAAAGTGACTATTTATGTTTGCCTGAAAATTTCAAGTATATGCAGTTAGTAAACAACAAATTTACCCCTCTATATGTCAATATTTTTTTAAAAAAAAAATATCGGTATGGAGGTAAGACAATTCTCTACAATTCTTGTTTTTATGTCAAAGCATAATTTGCAATAAAAATATGAGTTTAGTGGAGCTGAAGTTGAAAAACATAGAAAATTACAATTTTCAACGTCAAAAAAGGGCAAAAAGTGTTTCCCAACTTCACATTTTCACCCTAAACCCTTAACCCCTACCCCTAACACGTTAACCCCTAACCCATTTAAGCACCTAAACCCCAAAAACCCTAACTCCTAACCCCTAAAATCCTTAACTGCTAAATCCCCTAACCCCCTAAACCTCTAAACCAATCCTAACCCATTTAACCCCCTAAACCTCAAAACCCCTAACCCCTTAAACCCTAATTCACAACCCATAACCCTTGACCCCTTAAACCCTATTTCCTATCCCCTATACCCTTAACCCCTAACCCCTTAAACCCTAATTCCCAACCCCTAACCAATTCAACACCCTAAACCCCTAAAAACCTAACCCATTTAAGTGTTTATTCCACTTAACCCCCAAACCCCTAACCCCTAACCCCTAAAATCCTTCACTGCTAAATCCCCTAAACCTCTAAACCTATAACCCATTTAACCCCCTAAACCCTAAACCTCTAAACCCTTAACCCCTAACCCCTTAAACCCTAATTCCCAACCCCTAACCAATTCAACACCCTAAACCCCTAAAAACCTAACCCATTTAACCCCATTAACCCATAACTTCTAACCCCTAAAATCCTTAACTGCTAAATCCCCTAACCCCCTAAACCTCTAAACCAACCCTAACCCATTTAACCCCCTAAAACCTAAACCTATAACCCCTTAAACCCTAATTCCCAACCCATAACCCATTCAACCCCTTAAACACCTAAACCTCTAACCCATTAACCCTTGACCCCTTAAACACTAATTCCTAACCCTTAACCCATTTAACCCCTTAAACCCTAAACCTCTAAACCCTTAACCCCTAACCCATTTACCCCCACTAAACCTCTAAACCCCTAACCCATTTAACCCCTAAACGCTAAACCTTTAAACCCCTAACCCCTACCCCTAACTCGTTAACCCCTAACCCATTTAAGCCCTTAAACCCCAAAACCCCTAACCCCTTAAACCCTAATTCCCAACCCATAACCCTTGACCCCTTAAACCCTAATTCCTAACCCCTAAACCCTTAAGCCCTAATTCCCAACCCCTAACCAATTCAACATCGTAAACCCCTAAAAACCTAACCCATTTAAGTGTGGATTCCATTTAACCCCTAAAACCCTAACCCCTAACCCCTAAAATCCTTCACTGCTAAATCCCCTAACCCCCTAAACCTCTAAACTTGTAACCCATTTAACCCCCTAAACCCTAAACCTCTAAACCCTTAATCCCTAACCCCTAAAACCCTAATTCCCAACCCCTAACCAATTAGACACCCTAAACCCCTAAAAACCTAACCCATTTAACCCCATTAACCACTAACTTCTAACCCCTAAAATCCTTAACTGCTAAATCCCCTAACCCCCTAAACCTCTAAACCAACCCTAACCCATTTAACCCCCTAAAACCAAAACCTATAACCCCTTAAAACCCTAATTCCCAACCCATAACCCATTCAACCCCTTAAACACCTAAACCTCTAACCCATTAATCCTTAACCCCTTAAACACTAATTCCTAACCCTTAACCCATTTAACCCCCTAAACCCTAAACCTCTAAACCCTTAACCCCTAACCCATTTACCCCAGGGTTAGGGGTTAAGGGTTTAGAGGTTTAGGGTTTAGGAGTTAAATGGGTTAAAGTTAGGAATTAGTGTTTGGGGTCAGGGTTAATGGGTTAAGAGGTTTAGGTGTTTAGGGGTTGAATGGGTTATGGGATTGCGCAGAGGATTAGGGTTCAAGGGTTATAGGTTTTGGAGTTTAGTGGTTAAAAGGTTAGGGTGGGAGGTTTGGGGGGGTTGGGAGACTAATTAAGGATTTTAGGGTACTCGTTGGTTAATGGGAGTTAAATGGGTTAGGTTTTAAGTGGGTAATCCTGGTAGAAGTTAGGGGTTGGGAATTAGGAGTTTTAGGGGTTAAGGAGTTAAGGGTTTGAGGTTTAGGAACTAGGGGGTAAATGGGTTATGTTTAGAGGTTTAGTTAGGGGATTGCTTGATGAGGATCACTTAGGGAGTTAGGGTTAGGGGATGGGGGTTAAATGGAATCCACACTTAAATGGGTTAGGTTTTTAGGGGTTTACGGTGTTGAATTCGTTAGGGGTTGGGAATTAGGGGCTTAAATGGGTTAGGGGTTAATGGGTTACGGGTAGGGGTTAAGGGTTTAGAGTTTTAGGGTTTAAGGGTTAAATGGGTTAGGGGTTTAGAGGTTTAGTGGGGGTAAATGGTTTAGGGGTTAAGGGTTTAGAGGTTTAGGGTTTAGGGGGTTAAGGGTTTAGGGGTTAGGAATTATGGTTTAAGGTGTCAAGGGTTATGGGTTTGGAATTAGGGTTTAAGGGGTTAGGGGTTAAGGGTTTAGAGGTTTAGGGTTTAGGGGGTTATATGTGTTACAGGTTTAGAGGTTTAGGGGGTTAGGGGATTTAGCAGTGAAGGATTTTAGGGGTTGGGGGTTAGGGTTTTTGGGGTTAAATGGAATCCACACTTAAATGGGTTAAGTTTTTAGGGGTTTAGGGTGTTGAATTGGTTAGGGGTTTTAGGGTTTAGGGGCTTAAATGAGTTAGGGGTTAACAGGTTAGGGGTAGGGGTTAAGGGTTCATAGGTTTAGGGTTTAGGGGTTAAATGTGTTAGGGGTTTAGAGGTTTAGGGTTTAGGAGGTTAAATGGGTTAGGGGTTAGGAATTAGGGTTTAAGGGGCAAGGGTTAAGGGGTTAGAGGTTTAGGTGTTTAAGGAGTTG